>JABXJD010000137.1:82500-527500 GCA_013375575.1 Percina caprodes | reverse complement strand
ATGCCCGGAAAAGCGTGCTATATTTAACAACAGAATTGATTGGTATGATTCAAAATGCAGACGTTTTGATACAAGAATTGATAACACGAGCAACAATGAACGCATCCTCATTAGCCCTGCTGTTCTGCGTGTGTGCCCGCAAACTTGTCTCCAACTCTTATAAAATGCTATTTCAAGTCAAAATCAAAACATCCACCAGAGTTGGAGACATTTTGCCGCTCATCCAGAAGGCTCCATCAGCTCCTCGTGTTGCATTCATGTAGAGATGCGAAATACAAATACAATACAAATACGTAAGATTCATAACTGACTTCACACTGTGAGTCAAATACAAATTTAGGCTGGGAAAAAAAAGTTGGAATGAAGAGCTATAGTTGCGTGCCTATGTCTAAATATCCAATATGACAATAAAAGCCATAAGTAATACAAAAACTAAAATAAATATAGCCTACAAAACAATTAGGCTATTGGACGTTTTATATCGGCATCATAACATTTTAATAAACTTTAGGCTAGCCTACATTATGAATCATCGAGCGCCTCATCCAGTCACCCGCTATTTTTCCGAGCTATGATTCCAAAGGAGGATGTAAATGAATGTATTTGTGTTCGTGACATTCAAAGCATTAGATTACTAGTGTGCGGTGGGACAGAGACAGCCCCACAGATCATAACATCTCGCCGACAAAGCGAGTCGGTTTCCTGGCTTTGATTGTCTGCTCTCTCCCCTTCGCTGGCTCTCACAGACCGACCGATAGCGCAACTTCTATAACGATGTTGACATATTCACACAACACTGACTGGGGCAGGGTGGTGTTTCACGGCAAAGCCCTTTTGAGTTTCCAAACACCTTTTTATAAGTGAAGTCTGTCCCCTCCACCCGACCTGTTAAAACCACGCCTACGCAGCCACACTATTGGTCCGAAAGCGTCAAAGAGCCAATCAAACGGAGCGCTGCTACTCGTAACATGCAACACATCCATACAGTATGAAGCCCTATGGGCCACAGAGGCGCTAGGAAAATCACGGAGCTGGGACCTTACCACCTCTCTCTCTCTCTCTCTCGCTCTCTCTCTCCCTCTCTCTCTGGCCGTCAGCGGACTCCTTTCTCTGCACACGTCTTTCTCTGAAATGTGTGTGTGCGTGAAAGAGAGAGGAGGAATAAAGTGTGTGTGTGCGTGTGAGGGTGCATGTCCGGAGCAAGTAAAGGCAGGGGGATTATTCGGCGCTATCGAAATATTTCAACACGTCGCCCTCGCTGCAGGACTGAAGCCAATAAGAAGGAACGCATTTTAACAGGAATGCCGATATTGTAAACAGCAGCAGAAGAGAAAGAAAGCATAGCAGTCAATTAACTGACTCACCCAAGTTGGTTTAATTCGACTACTGTCCGCGAGCCAGCGAGACACAGAAGGTGTCCGATGCGCGTCAACCTCTGAAAGAAATCGGTCTCGCAACACTTTCGAAAAATAATGGAGAACGTTTTTACATTTCTCTTTCCAGACTTTTGATTACACAGCAAACGACTGTAGTTTCCAGACAACTTGTGAAAAATAAGCTTCTGCAGAGCCGAAGGAGGAATTTCCAAAGCTTTTCAACGTCAGACCCATTTTCCCTCTTTCATTTTGTTTTATTTGCTCCTCTTACGCAGGCTTCACTGTTGGTAGAAATATTGTTTCACATCCAACTTGTCGCCTGCACTTGGATGAACTTCCTGATGAGAGATCCAGTCCTACAGGGATCAAATATGGCATATCATCCGTTTATACCTCACCGGGGTCCGGAATTTGCCATGAGTGCAATGCTGGGTCACCAGCCTCCTTTCTTCCCGGCTCTGGCTCTCCCTCACAACGGCTCCTTCTCTCTGCCGGGCGCCCTGGGAAAGCCGATCATGGACCAGCTGATGGGAGCCGCGGAGACCGGCCTCCACTTCTCTTCGCTGGGGCACCAGGCAGCGGCCGCCCACCTCAGGCCTATGAAGACTCTGGAGCCTGAGGAAGAGGTGGAAGACGACCCTAAAGTTCACCTGGAAGCTAAGGAGCTTTGGGAACTTTTCCACAAGAGAGGCACCGAGATGGTGATCACAAAATCCGGAAGGTGAAACAGATTGTGTGTGTGTATGTGTGTGTGTGTGTGTGTGTGTGTGTATGTGTGTGTGTGTGTGTGTGTGTATGTGTGTGTGTGTCCCAAAAATATAATGCATTATCTGAGCCTGTGCATATTGATAACTAATAATAAAGGGATTTGTTATTTCACATATATAGATATTTATCCATACACTTGGAGTTAGGTAGCCTATCTCTGCAATTCCTCTTGATATTTAATGCAACTCTCTTTATTAGTCCAATGTGTGTTAATTAAACTTAGATTGCAGCATAATTGTCCCACACTTGTAGATATGACATATTACACGATATGTTTTCATTACAAAATAAAAACATGACTCCAAAATATTATAAATATTATATACGTTTAGCTTGGTAGACAAACTGAGACAAAGCTGCGAGTTCGTGCGTGTTCCTACAACCTGCAAACTCGGAAGTCTCTGATAAATTTAACAATAGTCTTTAATGAAGGCAAATCAGTCGTTGTAATATTATTTTGTTATAAAGAGGGCTTGCATTAATAGTAAGCCTCCTATTACCAAGCTTCCAATTTCACGGATCTATAGGATTTTTACGTATACACATCTGGCTGGATTATAATGTTATTGTTAATTTTAATGTCCGATTTCTCAAAATTTTACATCGAAGGATTATCCCACTGAAATGTCATATTTGAGTGTGTGGAGCTCTGACTAAATTATCGTCATCACAGTGGCAGTATGCAACGATGGCTGCTGTAGTCTGTCTGTGTGTATGTAGGCCTTTCAAGGCATTGAACTCAAGACACCATTCAAACAACGTTGACGTGCTGTCTACAGCCTAATCAGGAATATAACTTAGCAGAAGAAAAATATTTGCTTATTCGACTTTTTATTCGTGGGACAAATTATCGTTAGCAGATATATTAAGAGCAGACTATAGGCTTTTTAGTTTAAATAAGATAGATCATAATTTATAAAACGAATACAACACATGTTTAAAGATGAAAAGCATGTGTATGTATATCTAAAAAAATTTTTAAAAAATCAGCTTTTTTATATTATTGAATATTAACCATGTCTCAATTTGCCACTGCTTATCATTTGTTTTCTTTCTTTTTTTCAGGCGGATGTTCCCCCCGTTCAAAGTGAGGTGCACTGGTCTGGACAAAAAGGCCAAATATATTCTCTTGATGGATATTGTTGCAGCCGACGACTGCAGATACAAATTTCATAACTCCCGCTGGATGGTGGCAGGGAAGGCCGACCCCGAAATGCCAAAGAGGATGTACATTCACCCGGACAGTCCGGCTACCGGTGAACAGTGGATGTCAAAAGTCGTCAATTTTCACAAACTCAAGCTGACAAATAACATCTCCGACAAGCATGGATTTGTAAGTTCAACTAATGTATGTCAATTTTCCTATTTATCAACTTACCCTTTTAGTAGCAAAAAATGTATTTTAAATGTTGATGTTTTTATTTGTACTGTGTTTTATCGAAGCACACGAAGTCATGCGTTTAAGATTTACTATTTTGTTGAGAATTAATAAAACACATCATTACAAAAAAAATTTAAAGAAAATTCCACACTTCATCATCTTGCATAATTTCATTTTGTAAAATTAGTACAAGTATTAAGCAAGATAATTAAGTCTATGTCTATATAGACATAGACAGGATCTATAGCCAACTTTATTGAACCGATTAAATACTACACCATGATTTATGTATTAACTGCAATGTTTAAGCATAGCCTACTGTGCTGTTACAATTGCAAATATCTAAATATTAACACTATTTGATTCCTGTAAATGAGTTGACTTCGGATTTCAAATAAGAGCATTTTCAGAAAGTGATTTAATGAAATGTAAGGATATTCTGAAACAAGTGTTCCTTCAAAAGTGCGCTTATGTTTGCTTGTGATTGTGTGTTGCAGACCATACTTAACTCGATGCACAAATATCAGCCTCGATTTCACATTGTGAGGGCCAACGATATTCTCAAACTCCCGTACAGTACCTTCAGGACTTACGTTTTTCCTGAAACAGATTTCATTGCTGTGACTGCTTATCAAAATGACAAGGTAAGCACAATTATTGCTCAGAGGCTACCCGGAATATTTTCTCAAATACAGCTTGGGTTTCTTTCCCTGTCAGACGCCTCTCATGCTCTGCACCATTTTGTTGTCATAAAATATGAAAGACGTCATATTTCTGAGAGTGGAGTATCATAATGGGGGTTGTTGCGAGTAAGTGCCATATTCACCAGCCTGTGGTAGGAAAGTAATAATTCTAAGGAATGTACAGGTTGTCTTCCTTTTATTTAATCACGTGGAAAGGATTTGGCACAGACCCAGAATCTTTCTGTGTGCGTGCGTGTGCATGTGTGTGTGTGAGAGAGTAAAATTAAAAGGGTTGGGGGTTGAGAAATGAGAAAAAAGAAGAGGGGCAACACTGCTCGGTTGAATGGAGAAAAAGAAAGAAAGGGTTGTGTCAAGCATTTTGGTTGTGTCAGACTTTGCTGCATGGTAACATTTTATTCTCTGTGAGACATAAAATTAATGAAAATCATCTCCTCAACCCTTTGATATTGTTGGGAAACCATGGAAGCCTCCCCCACTCGTGGTTACAGTGCCGGAAGCAGTGTGGGAGTTGGGTTTTTCAAAAGTTTATACACAAAGTTAAATGTTTCACTCATCGAAAACGTGCTAATTTAAGGACTCGTGCTCTCTGTGCGTGCTTGAGAACTTAGTGTACATTTTATTATGTAGCCTATTTTTTGTGGCCTTTACTGCAATTGTTTGAAAAAGACTTGTTTAATGAGAATGTAATGTAATGTCGCTAATATTACGCACAATTGCAATTGTTTCAGATAACCCAGTTGAAAATAGACCATAATCCATTTGCCAAAGGATTCCGTGACACAGGCAATGGGAGACGGGAAAAAAGGTAAGACAAGGGGGGAAGTGTATTGCAAAAAAAAAAAAAAGTCTTCATATTTATACACGGAGACAGACAGTGATCTCGTTGGATTAGATCCGCGTCAAAGCTTCCTCGTTAACCCGCAGGGAGTGTGGCGCTTCAGTTTCTAATCAAATAACTTAATAGGCTAAAGTTCACTATAATTCGCATAACACTGGTGATAACCAGTTGTTTTCATTACCATCTTCGCTTGCTATTTTTTTTCTCACAACGTTGAATGCTTAAAAATTAGATTATGCTCGCATTGATAATGTGCAATGTGACATGAGTCGAGAGCGATACATACACGGGCCTACTAAAGCAATGGCATTGTAATGGGTTTTATAGGCTATACTCACCTGCCGCATAGGTGAGTCAGTCTATAGTCAGAAGCCTCATTACTATCTCAGGTGTTTAGTTTAAATGAGCTTCCACACCATCCATCGTGCTGCTGATATTGTTTGGGACCTGAGAGCTGTGATCCTCATAATAACCTGGGTACCTGTGCACAGGAAACAGCTGGCTCTGCAATCCATGCGTTCATACGAGGAGCAGCAGAAAAAGGAGAACGGGGCTTCAGACGACTCCTCTGGGGAGCAGGCTTCCTTTAAGTGCTTCGGCCAGGCCTCGTCCCCTGCCGTGTCTACCGCGGGCCCCCCACACCTAAAAGGTAAGCTGACAGACCCCACATGTCACAGCTCCGATCACAAGTCGTGTGTAAAGTCTCGCAGTTTCTATCTAATGTTTACAAGGCCATGTGTTAAATACAGTAGAATACACAGGAATGGCCAGCACATTTACACTGGGTAAAATGATAACAGTCTGCATTGACTGTTTTATTGAGACAGTAAAACATGAATATTTTCACCAGTTGTTGACACAATAAGCTGACAAGCAATACATCAGTCTACTTCAAATCCTGTTCGGTCATTCTGCAAACAAATAGGCTACACAGTAAAATATAAAAACTAATGCCATGTACTAACGTAGCACGCCTCCCAATAATATTGTAAACAATGGACAATTTATTTAATATTAGGCTACAGATCATTGATTGATTGTTGAACATATTGGTAACCAATGTGGATTCCTACAGTGCACATGTGTGCACTTTAGGTCTATTTCTTATTCCACCTGTGAGATCCAGTTACAATATGGCTGAGAATGGGAGTCATTGTTTAGATGATTCACCCATGTGCAGAAAGACAACTGATCTTCTACTCCTCCTACTTTGGCAGATTTCTGTGACAGCGATGAGGACAGCGATGATGAGAGCAAAGATGGACACATCAAAGATGGCCCGGACTCCAGCAAGATTTCCACGACTACGAAGGACGGTAAAGATCATGAGGCGAGCCCAGCTAAGGGGCATCCCTTTAGTGACACTGACTCTACCAGCAGGACCCGCGACAGCGGCCCTAGGACTGAGAAAAGCCAGGCAGACTCGCGGCAGAGCCCCATCACCGTCATCTCCAGCACTACCCGCTCGGGAGAAGACCTCAAGAGCCCGAGCCTGGACCAGCCCAAAACGGACGAGTGCAGGTCAATAGGCAAAGACAGTTTCATGCCTTTGACTGTTCAGACTGACAGCCCGCACATAGGCCACTTGCATAATTTTGGATTTCCAACTGGCCTAACGGGACAACAGTTTTTTAATCACCTTGGGAGTGCGAATCCGTTTCTCTTGCACCCCAGTCAGTTCAATATGGGAGGTGCATTCTCAAACATGGCTGCGGGCATGGGACCACTATTGGCAGCTGTGTCCACGGGAGGGGTGAGCACCATGGACACAACTAGCATGGCATCACCTTCGCAAAGCTTGACGGGAGCGCCAGGCCTGCCCTTTCATCTGCAGCAACATGTCTTGGCATCACAGGTAAAAACCTGTTTTCTTTGGCCTATAGGCCTACTCTCAGCCTCGAGTGAAGCACATGTTAAGTTGTAAAGTACACTGTAAGCTTTGGAGGCCCATATGCTAGATACAATATGTCAGATAATTACATACCTCTAATGCTCTCCATGTTCATGCGTTTATTTTGTTTTATTGCCACATGGTTTCATATTTAAAGCAAATTTAGGCAACTGTATTTTGAGGGACTAAGCTATTATATCAACTACCAGTTGATTACTATTCAGTAACAAAAACCGAATGGAAAGACAGACGTGGCAACAGTTAGGAGGTGTTAAGCAATCGTTGAGCTCATTAAGTCGCTTTTAAAGCCACAATGGCAAGTATTAAAATGCCTCAGAAACAACATGTTTTTAATATTCAGCAAAGTTGTCTCTCCTTTCATTGTTACAGTTTCATAGCTACAACGTATCTTGCTTGATTGGAGCAAAAGACAATAGGATGCCTACACATTCTTGAGCAAGCACCTCAGAGTTTACTCGCTGTGCGGTGAGGCTTGCTGCATATTATTTTGTTAGCACTGGATTTGTACAAGCCTGAGTGAATAGCAGCATTGAAAGCAGACTGACTGTGCATTGCCTACGTTGATCAGAGCAGAAGTTGTGTTGTCCATAGGAAGTGTTAGACAGCGTCATTAACAATCCATCAGTAAACAATCTTGAGGACAAAGTAAAGACCTGCCCGTAGTTAAAATCACTATTTTCACGCATTTGGCAGGAGGATGTAAAGAAGTTTATCATCATACATTGTCCTCTTTATTTTGGCACATTTTGTGTCGTAATAATAATAATAATACAGTTGTTTTATCTGTCTAACACCAGCCTTGTGGCTTACGCTCCGTTTCTCCATTTCTCCACAGGGCCTGGCCATGTCTCCGTTTGGCAGTTTGTTCCCCTATCCGTACACGTACATGGCAGCAGCCGCGGCAGCCTCCTCCGCTGCCTCCTCCGCGGTGCACCGGCATCCTTTCCTGAACGCAGTGCGCCCCCGACTCAGGTACAGCCCTTACTCCCTCCCCATGACGGTACCGGACAGCACCCTGCTCACAACCGCCATGCCCTCCATGGCCGGCAGCAGAACCGAGCTAAAAGGAGACGGGATCGTCCCGGCCAGTCCCGTGTCTGCTGTCACCCTGGATTCCACATCGGAGGTGACCAGTCACTCATCCAACATATCCTCCGGCTCGGTTTCAATGTCCCCAAAAACTTGCAGGGAGAAAGACGCCGCCAACGAGCTGCAGAGCATCCAGCGCCTGGTTAGTGGACTCGACTCAAATCAGGACAGGTCACGGAGCGGGTCCCCATAGGAACATAGCACCTGCTTCTCGTTTCGTTGTTGTCGTGAAAAGTGTTGACGGTGATGAAGACATTACCAGTAGGAGGACACCCTTGTAGATTCATGCAGGTTTTCAAAAGAAAAAGAAAAAAAAGAAAAAAAGAACTGTTGGACGTTTTAGTTTCTGATATGCACTTTGGTTAATACACATCTGTTATGTATAGGCTAGGCCTATGTTTTCTTCTTTTTTGTTGTTTAATTAAACAACACTTTAATCCTGTCATTTGAATACCGTACAAGTATTGAAACTGAAAAGTTGGCATGGGTGTGACTTACAGATTTTGGAGAAGTTGCTGCTGTGTCCTGTCTCCTAAATTTATTGTACACGAGGAGAAATGTGTTTTAATATGCACTCTGAATTGATTTGACTTATTTGAATTCACTACCGTTTAACCTACCTTATATAGACTGCTGTATTTTGTTGTACACTATTAATTGATCGATTGGCCAATTGTTGCATGTCCCCTAAAACCCCAACGGATGTTATTTTAACACCAACAACATTTAAACGAGGTATGAAACATTTTATATTTGGAGTATAATTAAAAACACTCCCTTTGCTTAAGTTTCTTCTTAATTGGGTTGTAACATTTTAACACAAATTAGTTTTTCTTCATGCCTTTTTGAAATCAGAACAAGCCTATTGACATGACTAGTGCTCCGGGACTAGACTATATGGCCCAAGCATGCGGAATTTACCCCAAATGTCCAACAGGCAAAGGGAAGCAGACATTTAAATGTTAAAAAATGAAAAGGTAGTATTGATTAAAAGGTGTACATAGGGATATATAAAATATTTATGTAATTATTTCATATTGTTATTGCGTGTAAATACAACGGAGTAGTTTGTTTCTAGGGATCTGTTCTTAATTTATTGTCGATATACCTGTGTAAAGATAGTTTGTGGGCTTGTATCCTTTTATTGCCATCTGCATTTATACCCCTCTAAAAATATGGACTCTATTCCTCCCCAAATATCCACTGAGCTAGTTATTCACACTCATGTGCCATTGTATTTTCTGTTGTCCCCGTGTGTGAAGTGCTACTGTTGAAAAACGAATGAAAAAGCGAAAACGCACTGCACCAATGGCTTGGAAAAAAATATATTATTTTCTTGAGAAGAGCAAAAGAAGTGTGTTGAAGTGTGACAAATGGACAATTTTTCTCTTATTAAAATACTTTGCGAACTTGATCGTACAAGTGCCGCATAATCGAAAATATGAAGGTTTCTTTTGTGTTTCTTAAGTTGTCAATGGGTTATGTTGTATTGGAGTTATGTCTAGTTTACAACATCAACATCGTGTTCTTGAAAGTTTCAATAAAATATTGAAATGCCATTTTTTAGTGTGTGTCCCTCGCTTTAACCCACTGTCACCTTAAAACATTTAAAGTCAGCAGATTTAAGGCTGGCATTGTAGAAGACATCCATATATATATATATTTTAACTGCTGCCACCATGTTTGTACTCGGTTTGGGGGATGAAAAGTATCTCTGTCCGCCTACTGCACTTCAGCAAACTTATGTGGAGATATCCGTCTGGCGGTGTTCAAAGAGCCCAATTAAGATAACTCAGGGTGAAGCGAAGGCCCAACTCCACAGATCACCTGGGATTCCTACCTGGACAAGGGGCTGCGCACTATAACTAACTGTTCTTTATTGGTCACATGGGCGTCAATTAAACGTTATGGCATTTAGAGGTACAGCTCATACTTTTTTATCTTATAATGAAAAGGAACAAAATTAAAGAAATAATCCTAAACTGTATTTGGAATTTATTTCTATGAAAGAAAATGACATACAAGAAGCAAAGTGGCCAATATTTCTTTTGAGGTGAGTTGTATGGTGACAACTGGTTTATCACATTGACCAAATAGTAATTTGAGGTCACCCAAAAGTGATAGCTCCCCTCAATTCCCTGCATGTGCGGTTGTAAAAGTTGTGTTCCAAAGCGACACCATGAGAGGACTTAAATTAATCTGGCATTTGTGATGGGGCTGCATCTCCTACTGAAGATGTGTTTCCTTGAGTAAAACCTGAAAAGACTATTAAACCTTTGATTGCCCTCTCTATTGCACCTCGACTCATGAGTTTATCAAGACCATATCTTTATTTGTATATTGTCTGGTTAATGTGTAGCGGGCTTGGCGCTAGTGAATTGGTGTAAAAATGACACATGCTGTCTCAATTGGTCTGTCTTATTGCTCACCTGGCGCCCTCGATGAGCATATCTTCCATTTTATTGCACGGAAGGCGACAATGCGCCTGTAATCAAAGCAACATACGACGCCCCCAAGCGGCTACAACGCCGGCACAGCCTAACAAACCAAAGGACACATCCTGGGTGAGATCTCACAGAGGAGTCCGTGATAAAGACCGTCTCACCTGGTTCTGCAGCTACAGATACTTGTAATGTGTGGTACTGAATAGCTAATAAAAATGCGTAATTAATCGGTTTCATACAACGTTAGGCTCAAAAACAGCCTTAAAACATAGTTAAATTAAAAAGTGTTTGCTGGTCAACATCCTTATGCGTATTATAGCCTGATCGCACCAGGCGGACTGGAGCTAATAATAGGCTATAAGAAGTTATGACATAAGTAGCCTAAATAAAAATGTATTTGAAAAAAAAGATAGAAGAAGAAACTCATGTAGTGTGTGCCAAACATGGCGTATTTACTGCCTTTTAGTTATGACAACTGCCCAAACATAATACAATGTTTCAATGTATAGGCTACCAATTACTGTTATGATATTTTAATAAAGTAAGAGAAGATTAGGCTTAAACCCGAAGGACGTTATATGTTGATCTGTGCACCTTTACTGTGTTTTATAGCCTATGGTTTCCGCTTGTTGTGTGTCTGTTGAATATTTGCTGATTCAGTTTTGATCCTGTTCCTCTCCAGCCAGTAGTGGTGTCCAACTGAATACAATATTACACTTTTGGAATCCCGCGTCTGAGGCCTAGATTTATGGCAAGTTTGTCTGCTTGATGATGGAAGAAAGTGTCCTCTGCGTCGGCCGATAGCCAAGAGGCTCGGTTTGTATCGACCAGCCTGTCCAACAGGTTCCTTTCACTCACATGCATGTCACGGGTCAGCTGCGCCATCTAGTGGCAGTAAATCATAATTGATTTAAAAAAACTATTACTGCGCCGTTTCTCTTTAAAACTTTACTGTGAACTGAAAGGTGTCAGTTACTAGCAGACGATTGTGACTTTTTTAATTTCATATTAAAATTTGCTGGTAACATATATAATAAATCTAGAATTCCAAAGATGGTGTGTGTAAATATAGGGCATTTCACCCATCATCTAAATACTTTGTCCTCATGCAGTGTCACCGATTCTCCTAAATTATTTAGTGTTTAATATCAAAATGGGGAAAATATGCAATATGTTAAAATGAATGGTTACATCTTTAAAATAATAAGGGCCTACAATTAAACACATAATGAAAAAGAAAACTTAAAAAGGCAACAAAATATATGACCGTTTGCTTTGAGTTTATTTCCCCATTTAGAATAAATAAAAAATTGTAAACTGTAAAAATTTAAACCAAACTAACATTGCTTAGAGTTTTATTTTTTGAAGTTGATGAATGTATGTCTTGTTAATGTTGTAGATGTTTTTGGCTGGCTTGGGCTATTCTGGGTTTGTAAAGTCCCAAGGACATGCTGGCTAGGTTAATTGTTGTCTCAAAATTGCCAGTAGGTCTGAATGTGTGCGTCAATGGTGGTCTGTCTCTGTGTGTCAGCCCTGTGATGATGTATACCCCGCCTCTTTCCCAATGTCAGCTGGGATCGACTCCAGTCCCTCGCAAACCTGCATTGGAATAAGTTAGATGGCTGTTTTCTGCATCAAGTTGCATTCCAAGAATGTGTTTCAACATGATTTCTGATTTGAGATGCTGCTGAGTGGATCATACATTGCATATGGGGAGGTGTGTCTGAATGGGAGACATTTCCTTTTTTATACTATGTTAAACATATTTAAGGTTGCAGATGTACATATCAATTAGTTTTTCCATATTTTAAGTTGATCAGTTTTTGGTCATGTACCAAATCTGCAGATCAGGTTAGAACAATGTCCCGCGTATTGTCATTCCAGTTTCCGAGTGTTAAAAGACCAAAAGGTTGTCTAATCACTGCATATGAAAACACTTGATCAGAACCGGTCAAACGGCATCAACGTCTGATTTGCCATTCAAATAAATATTTTTAGGTTCCCTATTTACAGTGGCTTTCACAAGCAGTAAACACACACACACACACACACACACACACACACACACACAATCTTTGTGTGGTGGCTAAGAAAAAGATGGATGTCTGTTGTCCTGCTATATGATTATAAACAAAAAACATGTAAAAGATAATGGTCATAAGAGGAAAACATAAATTTTTCCTTCATATGTAGACACCAAAATGTAGGTATCAATGCATCTGCGTTGTTTGTTGTATTAAAGGTTATGTGATTACTTTCATTGCCATGGCAGCTAGCCCTTATATGAGGTGACAGCGCACTCTACTGTACAAATAATATTATTACAGAAAACAATCTGTGAATGCAAGTTATATTAGGAGCTGGATAAAAGCTGCACTGAACAAGATCAGATGAAGAATTTTCTGGCACTCAGCGAGAGGAGCATTGCATGTATTAATTTATCTTGTTTTTTCATTACTTTGAAAAATCAGGATCCCTTTACAAAAGAAGATGGAGGGTTTACAGTTCAGTAGATCAAACTCAAACTCACTGTGTGCATGCAGGTCAATCTCAAGATATTCCTTACCCTAACAGCAAAGGCTTTATTTTCATGACAAATACAATGCAGGAATGTGTTTATTGTGGAATTCCCAAAACATGAAAAAGTGGAAAATGACATATAACAGTGTAAAACTATAACTGAGTTGTATAAGATAAACAGGATGTATCAGTGCTTATGTTATAAAAGGTGTCGCCTGAAGAAAAAAAGAGCCTGTGTGTCAGGACTAAAAAACATCAACTAGAAAGGTGATGATGAAGCTTAAGGGTTTCAAAGACGCTGTGGAATGAAAGTATGATTGTTTGTTTTACAGCAACACGCCCAGAAGGAATAAACCAGATTTTGGTGTTAAAAGTGCAACTCAAATGTCACCTCAGGAGGATAAAGTTACATTGTTCTGAGACATTTGCAGCTTACTGACATGCCTAACTGTCAGACAATTAAATTCTCCATTTCTTTTGCTGTCATCTCTAATGCTACTTAGTCAAAAGCCCTAACCCTGGAGCTGTAGGTGTGTTATGGCTTGCTCAAAGACATGCTAGTACAAAAAGCCGTTATTGAATCTGGTAATCATAGATTACAAAATATAATGGGAAACATTTTTGGGTCTTCGATGACACTAGCAGCATCATCTCATGCCTACTCGAAATTGGAATTAGATGTAAAAGGATTTGTCTAAAGTCTGTCCATGTGCACTTAAATGAGGGCACTTGGTTTTTGTTTAGCTCTCAGTTCATCCTTCCTTGGAATAAATATCCTATCCTAGTCTTGCTTACAGCAACATAAACAGTATTGCTTCCAAAAGGCCAAATTATATATTTATATTATATATTTATTTTAAATACAGCAAATGCCTGAAAACAAATTCAGGCTGCTTGTCTATAATATCCACAAAGTGATCAATATGACCACTTATTCTGAACATTAAAAATGTGTTTGATTTTTAATTTCAATACATAATGCTTTTAAATTAAGCTATTAACATTTTGTTGAGGATTTATTCTTATGTAATAAGAAGGCTTTCTAAAATCCAAGCCATTGCCTATCACTTTTCATTGGTGTATATTTTGATGGAGGAAAATGTGCTTTAATAGCAGATAGATGTTACCATTCTTATTGTATGAATAATTATTTGTGTATGTATTTCTAATTAGTGCAATGGGACATTCTACAGAAATGTGACACATTAAACAACTATAGGTGTAATAAACAAAACAGACATCGGTTAGGATTTGTTAGTGCGAGAACTATAGATTATTCACATTTGCATATATGAAAGTGTGTTGTGTAATCATATATGCATAAGTGTGATCAGAGGAGATATGTGCAAGGAGGAGAGAGAAATGGACCCAAGTAAAAAAATATATGCATACATAAACACATGGAGCTGGTTCATTGCAGGTCATTCTCAGAATCTCATATTGGGCTGACCCCAGACCCTCTGGACCTCCATATTTTTCAGATATGTTTAAATTCTATGTTTCATGTTCTTACATGGATTGTCTACATTGTAATTTTGAGACTTTATTACACATCTGTCCTGGAAGAGGGAACTCTCCTCAGTTGCTCTTCCTGAGGCTTATTCCATTTTGCCCTGGCAGGGGGTTTTGTTAGAGTTTTTATTTTTATTTCTGAATCAAGGGTCAAAGGACAGAGGGAGTTGCATGCTGTGCAGATTGTAACGCCCCATGAGGAAAATACTAAATTATGATTTTGGGCTGTATAAATAAAAATTGGCTTTTCAGAATTTTCCAATAAAATCACAAAATAGTTTAGAAATAGCAAGGACACCAAATTCTACTGATTTCAATATAACCTTTTCAACAATGTAGTATGTAGGCCTACCTGACATTTGCAAAACCTAAAAGATAACCAGATGTGTAAGAAAAAAAGGCCACATGTGTGGTATATCGTGTGAGGCATGATGCATTGTTTGCACATCCAAACCGCTGGGTTCTTTACATGCTTTTCACTCAATCAAGTTTCTTAAATAGCAGCCCAAGTCTAGCCGCAGAAACCCTCCATCTTAGAGAGGATGTTTAATCTCCACCATCAACTGGAAGTTTAAATGAGCTGTGGGGAATAGGAGAAGACAGCCATCTCTCCCGTCACAGGCCTAATAGTCTCCACCATCAGCAGCACTTCATACACAACCACTGGCTGGCAGATTAGAAGGAAGGCTCACCACAAACACAGACAAACGCACGCACCAGCATGCTAAAGGATTCAAGTCATATGCATGTGCTTTTATTCAAAGTGTATTGTGGAAATGCAAAAATTCTAATATATACAAATATGCATAACCACCTTCTAATGGGAAATGCAATCTACCCACACACACGCACTTCTTTTGAGTTGACTCAAAAGACTGGTCCCACGAGTCCCTCTTTGTAAATTTATGTCACATCTCCAGGTCCTCCATGTCCTTAAAGAACTTTCTGGTGCTTTTACAAAATCTAAAATGATTCAAAGTAACACTTGCCATAAGAACACATGAGGAGCCCTTTATAGACACGCCGCTGTCTAGCATTGCATTGAATCAAAAGAGACCATCCTGGAGCCACACACTCACTAGTTATGTGCAGGTGCAAAGCCCAGACGGAGGGGGAGCCAAACACAAACCACCACAAAGGCAGAGTGGCTTATTAGATACAACCACGCACCCCTCAACCAATAATGGGCCTAAACACTTGCCAGGCATGACTAAAAACAGGTTTTTGAACACGGCTTTCAAAAACAACAAATCACCGAAAAAATGCACACTATACAACTTTGTCTACAAATCCCATGGACAAGTGAGTGGGGAAAGGATGGAAAGTGCATAACAAACAGCAGCCAGCAGAACATACAGGTGTATAGATTAGTAATACTAGTTTAGAACAGCTACAGTCAATATTTTTAACAACGGATCTCATGACTGCTTGTATGTGAAAGAGTTTGCTATTGATAATATTTCCCTAACGAGTTCTTAGATACCAAAAACAAAGCTAAAAGAGAAAATATTAGACCTAAATTTGCCAAAAACACCAAATTAATTTCGTAATGTCTCTGTAACTGCTGGTAGTGTGAATAAGCATGCTAACAAGTTCACCACCATACTGTATGGTGTAACTTAGGGTCAGTGTTGTGTTCACAACTTGTTTCAGCTAGCCTCAATTGGACAAAGAAAACCACCAGTCTTGGGCGCCCAGATAGCTCAGTTGGTAGAACGGGCGCCCATATGCAGTATTATGGTTTACTCCTCAACGCAGCAGGCCGGGGTTCGACTCCGACCTTTGCTGCACGTCATATCCTCTCTTCCCTTTCATGTCTTCAGCTGTCCTGTTGAATAAAGGCCTAAAAATGCCCAAAAAAAGAGAAATTCACCAGTCTTACCCAGTGACATGACGTGACGTGAGATGAAATATAAATGACTGTCTCACACACTGAGTACTGTTTCACCAAGGGTGACTGCAGGGCACAACACTAAAACCTACATAACATGACATTTTTGCAGATTTGTACAAATTAATACCACGCTAGAGGAGCAAGATTGCTAGAGGCAATGTTGCAAACAAACAAGCAAACTAAAGCAGGTCTTAAATTCAGTAAATCACAGTTGCCACAAAAGCAGAACATTTTAATAAATCTTGGAGGGGTCGCTGACAATGTGAATACGACAAAAAGTAAAGCACCTGCCAATAAATGGCACACTGGAGAAAGAATTGCTCTAGACACCCGCTAATTAAATTAACACCCAATCATAATTAAGACAGAGAAACTGTAAAACATATGTTTACCAGTCAGCAGATGTCCTTAGTTTCTGTGGTCTTGTTATCTTTTAATGTTCCAACACCTAAATGGGAACTGCCAAACCCATTTTACACATCAAAATCTGTTTACAGGTCTCAAGTAGTACTACTGCATATGGGAAAAGTTGAATAAAACCATTTGTCTGCTGATGAAGCTGCACAAAATTAAACTGATAAATTGTGATGTTATGTAATGCTGTGAGAGAACAAGTTAAATGGGTGTATTTTTAGATTTGATTTTTTTTGTAAAATGGTTTTGAGTTTCTTGCAATATATATATATATATATATATATATATTTTTTATTTTTAGGGTTTAGCTAGAATGTTGCATTTTACAATGTAGACACCACATCTGTTAAAAATATAGCAACAGGGTTGACATCCTTTCTGACATAAGCAACCAATGGTACTCAGTGTATGATGCAACCCTGTGCCACAACACGATCAAAACCCAATGTCAAAGTCAATACAAGCTGCTCCCCGAAAATTGCATAATTTACTGTATTGTACATGAGGCAGTTTTGCTAAACAGTGTTGCGTCTTCTCTTAACCCCTTCACCTGTGCTTTTGCTCTAGCAACTATCTTTGCCTGCTTCTTAGCAACATCACTGCACAACAATCGACCAACTGTTTCCCGACTGCATTTATAACTAACTTGGTTCACAGTCTAAGATGTGTGAAAAGCATGAAAACCTCTTAGACAACTTCCAAGAGAAAAATACTCAAATATGGTTGTAGTTTCCCCTCCAGCTATCATTCTTGTATTTAAAAAAAAACAATTTGCCTTCCATGTTCCTACTGAAAGAACTCTCCTCAAAGTAGTAAGCAATAGATATCTTTGTACATTTATTCACTATCGTAATGTTTAGCCCCGGGGTGGAAGGAGGAGGCATGGACTCAGGAGTTCTTCACCTGGTGTTTCAATTTATTCTTCAGCAATCACATGGAAGTGCAGTATGGAAAGGATGCCTTATTGCAAACTTATATACAAATAAACAAAACATGAAAACTAAATACTAACTACTGAAATTATTATCACAACTAATATCAAACAAAATAGTAATAAAAAAGTTAAATCAGGCCGTGACTATTTGGGCCCTAGCATCTGCACCCTTCCAGGCCAAAGTTGTTCTCTCTAGAAGAGCCTCAGCCTCCTTCCTTTAAAACAGAAGCCCCTCCTACAAGACAAACCAATGTTAATTGAAAATCAATCAAACACCATTGTGTTAGTTCACTATTCCCAAACATTTCTGGCTTCATAAATACACCCTATATCGACTATGACATCAAAAATAAAATGTTACATGCTGAACAAGCTTCTCAAAACAGAACTCCATGCCCTCTGTACACCCCTCTGCACTGGCTGACACTTGGGCCATTCCAGGTCTTCCCCTCTATAAATTACTCCAGACTCTGTCACTTCCTGTTTGCCATTTCGACCAAGATCCCTGCTTGAAATGAGAACAGGTGAATGAAACTAAAATAAATGACTTAAAATGAATTGATACTATTGGATTTGAACATTATTGCGATTTTGATATTGATAGCTTATCCTCATAATTGTCCAATGATGCCAGTATCCAAATCCTTTCCTGTAGTGCAACAGTGTTTTCAACCTCTTTCCCAAAGGAAGCTGCAAGTCAGAAGCAACATGTTAAGTATTTAAGCTTAATACTTTTCATGTTCAATATGTGCGTAAAGAGTTTACAACTGCACACATTGCAACTTTGTCTCACAGTCATCACACTTAATACATAAAATTTCTTTTGACCAAAAGTTGCCCCTTGTGAACATTTGAAGTCTCAAAAAAATGAACTCATTTTAAATGCATTTAGTTGGAAAGACTCAGTTCCCCAAGATAACGCCCATTGTCAACATGAACTTGTTGTCATGTAAATACTTATTCTGCTGTCTATGTTCAGCCTTTGTGATATTTCCAAGCAGATTACCTGCACCAGTGTATGGTTGGTCAGGCGGTGAAGGCATAAAAGGCCTTGATGTTGCTCCATAGTCTAGTGTTGAGTCCAATTTTTTTCAGCAGTGCAATTGGAGCTGCATAATTAGTGCAGAAGAGCTTGAGGAAACAAAAGTTTTTGAAAAAGCACTTGGCTATACCATTTTGCATGTGTGCTCACTGCAGGTGATAACAACTACAGCATGCCATTATCAGCACTGAATTGTCCAATCACTCGAAAAAGGCTCCAAACTCTTGCTTTTATAACCCATAGCTCCTCCTACTACATGTAACACCAAATAATAAATTATGTCACAGAAGTTATGTTATGTTTCTAAAACGTAAATACCATGATTTAACTGTATATTAATCTTAGTAAACATGTCAAACTGATTAAATTTACCAGACAAATGCTCCAAAACTATAGTTTACTTATAAAAACATTATAACCCCCCTCTACCTGTCCCACACTTGGCGCATTCCCCCAGGAACAAATAGCCAAATAGGTACAGTGTGGTTTGCCAGCCCCTGACTCTGAAACTGAAGATGGCCATGTGCTACAGGTAAGAGATAAACGGAACCAAATAAAGATGTTAAATCCAAATCTGTGTCATATTTTCTGAATAAGAAGATTCACGTAATCGGCTGGACAAAAAAGGCAACTTGGAGCGTAGCTCCTGACCCAACCCTGCCAAATACTTGTGTTATATGGTTCCAACTTTGATATTTTACCACTGTGTGCTCCTCAGATTACTTAAAACAGAATGGCAAACAAGGGCAGAGCACAACGCAGTAATACTGATGCCATTGCAGAGGCACTGCTGGATAAGCAGAAAAACTACTTTGAACCACGCTTCTCTCAGATTCAACATGTGGGAATCAACAACGATGAGAAGCTAACTGCTTTTCATGCTCAGCTAGTACCTCTGGCTGCAAGCCTTGGCTCTATCAGGTGAGCAATCTGAAAACTACCGTGGAAAGCAACTCAAGTATTGTTGACAGCCATGGCCACACTTTACAAGAGATCGAGGCGAAGCTGGCAAAAACCAAAGAATGCAGTATCAGGCTGGAAAGCTCCAATGCTATTCAGTATCTCTCGCGGTCCCTGTCTATATTGCTCCTGGACCCGGCAGATATTTTGATCAAGATTATCAAAGAGAGCCCACCAAATTTACAGTGAGCGCCCAAAGAAGAACACCACTACTACTTGCACGCTGATTTTCAATGTGCTTCACTACACAGCCAGGCAAGCAATTCGTCAGGATTCAGCACGAGTCAAGGATCTGGATTTTTTCCTGCTTTACCCGAAAACCCTGAAAATCAATTAAGGTAGCAAGTACAAATCTTTTACTTCTGCCAAGGCTGCCAAGGAGTACGTGGAGCGGGCTGCGCCCCCCCGTATTCTTCCGCAGAAAACACCGTAGAAGAAGACTAGGATTAAAACAACTGTCTGATGAACATGGACCTTTGGTTTGTCTTAATTTCTTATTGTGTCTTAGTTTTATTGAGCTGTTATCTGATATGAATACAGAAACTGTGTTTTTGTATGGCATCTTTGTCTTGTTTAATATAGCCTGCCGGTTATCTAGATTACTACTAGGCTAGTGTCTCCTCCCCAATTGGCTTGCTGTTTTGTGCTGTCTGTTTCTTGTTTTTGTTGGTCAGACAATACAGGCAGAATTGTGATTACTACAGTAGAATATAGTTCTAGGAAAACTGCACTTGTGTCAGCTGATGCACCTAATGTTTTTTATGTCAATTTCTATGGTAAGCTCACTAATCAAATGCTGGAGTTAACGGACTGTTCTTTTGTTGTACGTGCAAACTTAAGTGCTGTGTGGGACCCAAATATTGATCAGTTGAACGCAAAGGTCACTGAGGTTCAGACTCAAGCCACAAATGCTTTGAAATTATGGGCCAGCAGCTTGGGGTTTACATATATTTAGTGTGTAGTTATTCCCACCTGTCAGGATTATTCCTTCTTCTCAGGTAGACATAAATATTTTTGCAGAATATATTTTCTTTTTGCATCCCCTCAATTATTTTATTCAATTGATAAAGCGGTATTACTCCCAATGGCACTCTCCGACCATAAGGGAGTTCTCTGCACCACCACCCTAGACATCTGTCTCATCGTGCTGTTAAATTGCGTTTTAATACTTCTTTGCTGAAAAATGAATCCTACATCCCTCAGTTTATATCAGAATTCCAGATATTTGCAGACATTAATGTTCACTCTGTAGAAGAACCAAAGGATATTGTGGGACGCAATAAAAGGTTTTATTAGGAGCAAAACCATACTATTCTGCTCTAATGTGCACAAAGCTACGTCATTTCAACTACAAAACCTTGAAGCTGAATTCACCAGATTAGACTCATTGTTGCAAACTAATTTCACTGACCCAATAGCTTCAGAACAATCACTAGTCAACAAAGAGATAAACAACATTCTGAAACAAAAATCTGAATTTCTTTAATTCATAGGACAAGGCAGCGCTATTACTTTCTGGGTGCTAGACCTAGTCACCTTCTTGCTACGAGGTTATGGTCCATGACTATTTTGATAATCCTGCTATTAAATGTTCAGATGGTAATATTAGGACTGACCCTGTCTAAATAAATTACCACTCAAGTCTATGGTTAGTCTTAGAGGTGATGGGCTTTGGTAACACTTCCATTGGTATGATTACAGTTTTGTATTCTAATCCCTCAGCCTGAGTCTTACAGAGGAGGAAGGAGGATGGTGGCCTTTCAGTTCCCAACTTTAAACATTATTTATGGTCCTTTGTGTTGAGGCCCCTCCTTACCTGGTTTAACCCAAATATGTCTGTTTGCTGGCATACCTTAGAAAGTGCTATGATGGAGCCCTGGTCACTCTATGACATTCTTTTTGCCAATGTTTCTAACAAACAGTGCCAGCTACACTTTGGCACCATTATCACTCATCTTATTAAAACTTTGGTGATTGGCTAAAATATATTGCCAGGAGCTCAAAGTAGAGCTCCTTTGCGTTGAAAGGAGCCAGTTGAGGTGGTTCAGGCATCTGGTAAGAAGGGAGGTGTTCTAGACACGTCCAGCAGGGAGGAGGCCTTGGGGAAGACCCAGGACTAGGTGGAGGGATTATATCTCCAACCTGGCCTGAGAACACCTCAGGATCCCCCAGTCGGAGTTGGTTAATGTGGCTCGGGGAAGGGAAGTTATTTACTATGCAGCCAAAAACCTGTGGTATGGTATCCAGGCTTTATCAGTTCTTAGTAATGTCTGGCCGCTCTGCCCTTCCTATTGAGAAGATCTGGGCATGCAGTTGCACAGGCCAGAGTATCGATCTTGACTGGCATGATGTATGGTCGAACATTCCAGAAATATCGCGCAATCCAGACCATCAGCAGACTCACTACAATTTCATTCATAGGACATATCTCGCCCCAATGAAAATGCACCACATGAAAATGGTTGGCAGCTGTTTTTGCACTTTCTGCCCGCTAAAATCTTAAGGTACATATCTCCACATGATCTGGGAGTGCTCTCCTGTTGGTCAGTTCTGGAACAGTATTGCATGCAAAATTTCCACCTTGATTGATGTTATTGTACCTGTACCTACTATCAGTGTTTTGATTCTGAATGATCTGTCAGCCATTTACCTCTCCAAAATTAAAAAATGTGCTGTATTTGCTGGACATATACTTCTGTTAAGAAAGTGATTGCAACCCGTTGGAAACCTCGTGACTTGTCTGTTCATGCATCGACGCTTTCCTTTTTGGATGTTGTGTATATGGAGCTCTCTACAACTTGCATGAATGAAGCACCAGAAGGGACTTTGGACACTTGGCTCGGCATTGCTAAATCCTTGAAGTGCATTCTGTAGTCCTGTGCTACAGCCTTTACTTTTATTTATGCATGTGATTGGTCCCCTGTCCCCTGTGTGTGTGTGTGTGTGTGTGTGTGTGTGTGTGTGTGTGTGTGTGTGTTTATGTATATGTTTGTGTATGTCTGTTTCTGGATATATTATTTATATGGTAGTTTATATTATTATATAAACTACCAAAGTATCAGTCAATGCATATTACTAAAGAGCAGACACTTTAATGCTGCCTGTGAGATGAGTGTGTTCGTACATCTTACTTGGTGTAGAGGGCATGGGGTATTCCAGGGATCTATTCAAGGAAGCAGGTTACCTGGGGAGCTGTGGATTACCATCTTGTACATTGCATTTGAATTTAGTCTCCTTTTTCTTGGAGGTTTTATGGCAGCTAGCATCCCTGTAGTTGCATTACTGCCATCTTCTGGTGCTTTCTGCCCCGCACCCTACCTCCACACTCCAGAGTAGCATTCATTCTTGTGTCCTCTACATTACTCTGTCAACATTACTCTGTCATCCTGTCTCACTACTGCATGGTTTCAGAATCTTGCTATTCTCAAAAAACAATTTTGACGTTTTTCCTGTAAATTGAAGAATGCTCTTTAGATTAGTGTCCAAATCTCAATCTGGTCTGTTTTCAGTGTTCTAACCTGGTTACCTTCCTGGTTCTTCTTATAAATGCCTTCCCCTTTGTGTCACGCTACTCTTGAGTAATTTCCCTCTATGCTTTTTCCCCTCTTTGAAAGTGTAATCTTTACTTCTATATTTCCATTAACGAGCAGCATGTTTCCTAACTTTCTTATTTCCCATAAGGATTCAATCATTCTCTTGCCTGTTTATTGTGGCATTGAAAAAGCTATAAAGATATGTGGTAAACTATGTAAAACTATGTATTGCTCAGTTTCTGAAATGTTTCTCAATGTTAATATGTTAAACAAATTCGGAAAGAGTTTCTTTCTGTCAACAAATGTCCATTCTTGTACATTACATAATTATTTACATCATACAAAACAGTGATGTTTTATAGGGCCAAGTTTGGCACAATCCTCCACCCAGTCCCCCCTAAGAGTAAGACAGATGTGCAGTTGCTTCCTCTCAGGTTAAAATTGTATTCTTTTCAGTTTAGCAGAGCTTGGCTTTTATCTTCAGTGTGTTGCATCCCTTGTATTAGCCTGAAAGTAACTGCCTGGGATTCAGACCTGTTCCTGGACTACCAAAGTCTCAACAGAGGTAAAGGAAATACCTAATTCATAATTTCTGGATTTGACAGAGTCATAATTTGTGCATTTGAACATGTCAGAGTTGAAGGTGCTTTGACCTCACTGAAGTGAGGCATGATGGCCCGCAGACCCCCAAGATCTGTGAATGTGGCCATGGCTGGACCAGACCACACTACATGATTCCCATGCTCATTACCTCAGCATGGTAGGTGGCTAGCCATCTGCAATGTTAGTGTCTCCGTACATGTTTTTGCTCTGGGAGGCTCATGGTATTCTATCTCTATTCTGCATATATCATCCAACCAGGTTTAGTTACACATACAACCCCATCCCAGATCTACTGACAGGAATTACTTAGCTATGTGGCCATAACCCGTCTTTTTGGGATCTACTTAGATGCAACAGTTAATCTTCCTTTCTGGGGTCCCATTCAATAAAGTAATTGTATGGGATTATGTAAATAAAATAAAAGAGAAGATATTACCCAAAGTACACATTAAACAGGTAATTGAATAACATCAAAGATAAAGTCTTAGTCTGTAATATTGTATAACGAGCAGTACTGCAGCATACACATAACTACGAACTCTACAGATACAACATAAGACACATCCCCATCCTCAAACTATAGAAAACCATGTATCAGTACAAGAAGCCTGAAAGCTATCTATGATTCAACATTTCAAACACAGTTGCAGTTTTAACTATTATATACTGTATATATGGATTTTATCTTTTACTTTTCTGTTTTTGTCAAAATGTATGGACTTACAAAAAGTATGTATTGAAATAAAAAAGCCTAGCTGTATGGTTTTATGCTGTATTTTACTATTTTGTTTTTAATTTGTAAACTGTGCTGCCACAACTCTTAACTCACCAAACTATACTGATAAAATACATAGATGAAATATTAAGTAAACTTTTACAATCATGCAATTCCATGCATTTGCTAATTGTTGTACTTCTCACACTGCACATCTTGGATGGTAAAGGTCATGCCATTAGTGAACCATTTAAAAGTATCACTAGAGGGCAGCAGAGGACATGTTATGTAACACAGCCACACATGTATGTGCTTCACTTAACTGACAAGTCAATATGTCAAGATGAACTAGATCCAGATGTGTTACAACTGCATTCCTTTTAATGACATTTTAATTTCTTTCTTTTATTTAAAAAAAAAAGGTTTCCTGACCTGATTAAATATTTTAAAAGATTCTTTTTTTTAAATCTGTGTAGT
This sequence comes from Percina caprodes, assembly GCA_013375575.1. NCBI lineage: Eukaryota > Metazoa > Chordata > Actinopteri > Perciformes > Percidae > Percina > Percina caprodes. Next base: position 502,384 of record JABXJD010000137.1, on the reverse strand, counting down.
CTATCTGTAAACATTTTCATGAGTATATCTGTTCCTGTAAATCCAGAAAACTGACCACTTTAGTCTGCCCCATGCCTGCACACTTCCACCACAACCTGTTGGGGGATGAGGACGACTGTGAGGTAGGAAACTGTGGGTGGGGGGTGGGGTGGGGGTGTTCATCAGGAAGTTGGAATGTGGGACCCTGTGTGTGATGTGATTGTTAGCAGAAACGTGTCAGCCCCAAGTCCACCGCCACCAACCCTGAGCCCACAGTCCTGCTCGAGTTGTGAAAGTAGAGCTCTGTACGTGAATATCCATGCACGGATGTGTGTCTGCGTATACACACGGTATACCTCTTAGCCCTGCACTGCTATGGAGGCCCAGATACCTTATCATTGCCTTTCTAGTGGAACAAGGGTAAACTCACTCACGAGGTCGAGGGTGAAGGGAGGGAGGGGAGTAAAAAGACTCTGGGCAGGGGGCAGACCACAGGCCCATGTGTGGCCATACTGCGTGAAACCATACTGGATTAGGAGGGAGTTTATAACTCTCCATCGTTCATGTAGAAAAGGTGAAAGACAGAGGAGGATGATGGTGGGTGAGTGGGAGTGTTCATACTCCTCAACGAACAAGTGACGCATCAATCGGTATACATCTCTTTCCCGTCGTCATTATAAACTAACCTGCAGTTTTACCATTGTTTCTAATGTCCTTCGCTTTTTGTCACAATGCTGTAATGCTGCCTGACAGGTCATAATTTCAAACACAAAACTATATGACACACTTTGTGTAATGCTGCTGGTAGTTTAGATATATTTTAGATCAAGGGGTTGGGCTTTAAAGGTGCAGTCTGTAGAACAGTATTGGCTTCTATACTCATGTAGTTACATTGTCTCATAAACAAGAGAACTTTATCAACACAAGAATGACTCACCATATTCCTTTGTTTATGTTTTAGAAATTGTTCATAAAATACACTCCATGCTTGTGTTAGACCCATTAATACTGTAGAGTGCAAATGAAAACCCATTGCAGGCAGGAATGAATATATTTATACATTGTAAATAAAGAGACCAATTCATACTTATTCTGTCATATTAGGCGACTCCTTAGTGCCACCTTGAAAAGATCTAGCCTAAAAAAAATGCAATCTCTGCAGCTTTTGTTTTCCTTCTCTCCCTGTTTCCTCTTCTCTGGCTCCTGCGAGCCAAACTGTGGATGGGTTTTCAGCCACAAACCTCACAGCTGGTCTTTGGTGCGGAGCATCTGGGCGGGCTCCCCTCCCTGACCCAGGAGTCCTGGCTGGACTGGTGGTTAGCCACACCAGCACTTTCACCTGCCTGTCTGCTAAAGTCTCACCAGACTTTAAGCAGCTCTAAGCAGTAAGATCAGACCCCACACTCAATAGTACTGGACAGCCAGGAGGTAGGTAAGTATATTTAATGTGTGTGTGTGTGTGTGTGTGTGTGTGTGTGTGTGTGTGTGTGTGTGTGTGTGTGTGTGTGTGTGTGTGTTGCACTGAAACCATGGTTGTTTTCTTGTAATCCTGCAATCAGCTTTTATTCCCCTTTTTTCACCTGCTGCTTCAACCTAATATTCTATTTTCTGGCGCCTTGTCAGTTGCACCTGGGTGAGTTGGATTTGTAGTTCTTCAAGAGGAACTTTTCATGCCACACATGCTTTTATGGATACTGTTTGCATCCAGTTGTGGTTTGATTTCTAATGCTGCAGATTTACAGTCTAGCAAGAGCAGCAGTGGGACTGTTTAAATGCCACCGGTCAGCATACTGTTGCTTACTGACTTCATTGTATGTCTTCCAGGCTACATTTAGATTTTATGTTTCAGAGTGAATAGTAATTAGCCAGCATGGTCACGCAACATGTTAACATTTATTTATTTTAGAAGTGAGGACAGGTTTTATGTACTTTACTGTGTACATAAACAGGTTCTTGGAGAAATATATATACCATAGAAAGGGTTTGATTACATGTTTTTTTTTTTTAATGTAGAGAAAGTTATTCACAAATGCAGATTTTCTCTGCCTTTCATTTTCATCAGCTACATCATTTTGCTACCAAACACATTAGGTGACAAAAAAATATATAGAATGCTATATTTCACTTTTTAAGGTCAGTCACAGTGTACATTTTTAAAATCTAAGTTTGGGAGGAGTTTGCAAATAGAAAGTGTATTGTTTTATTTGGGGTAAACGAAGATATAATCTTGGCATGTACGATTGTATGTTTGTAGTGTGTTAGTGTGTTGCTATGATTTTATTTTCCTGACGCATGGACCTCCGAGTAGCTTTGTGGAGCAATTGTTTTTCTCTGTCCTTGCATCGTTTAAATTCATTTTACTTCACACTGTAATTGTTTTTGCAGGTATTGTATATATGTATGTAGGTAGCATTAGAATTCATTTGTTTAGTTTTTTTTTTGGAAAGTCTTAAATTTGCTCGTATGTGATATTTTACTTAACTAAAGATGATTTGTTTATGAGGTGCTGTTACTGTCAAAGTATTTCTTGTTTTATTGATTTCAATGATTACTGCATACACTGATGCGCGCATAATCGAGGAATTTTCAATGTGATTTAATACGAGTAATATCAAAAAGCTATTTAGTTATACTCTGTAAATGTTGGAATAAATTTACCTTTAAGTTGCACGCTTATTTTAATAAACTATAATGTTACATGTGCCTTTCTTTTTTGTGAAAACGTTTTTCTGTTGTGGCTGATCAGTCATCCGTTACTGGAGAAGAACAGACATCAACCCATCAGGGCCGATTTATTTTACACTGCTTGTGTAATATAACATCCATTTTCTTGCTCTTTCTTTTTTTTTTTTTTCTCGCCATGGGATGTAACTCAATGTGCTATTACACTCATAAGGGGAAACCTTTTTTTAACATTTAATTATTTTCTTTTAAGTGCTACCCCTATTAAATAATTGACAATTTCGGTTTATTATAGGTTTATCGCCACACAGTTTATTAACAAATACGTTTTATAAATCGACTCACGTGTCTCTTTGGTGTGACACCTCTCTAAATTGTTTTAGTGGCCAAAATTACGGATTTTTTGTCACCGAAAGCCACTTTTTGTTTTTTTAGATTCTGTTTGCATGACGCACTGTTAAAAAGCTTTAAGTTAATTACTGTAGTGTGAAGTTTCATGCTGCACCTCTGCATCCACACCATCCGTTTATTTTAAATGATCAAAACGTTGCATTTTAGGCTTTTTTTTAATTACATGCTCATTAGGTTTTCTATCAATTTCCACGTGTGGTCATTTCCTCTTAAATGAGTTTCACTACAATATCTCTCCCACGTGAGTTGTCATGTCAATTAGTAGGCGTTATGGCAAAAACGAACCGTGGAAAAAAAAAAGTATATAGATTTATAGTAAACTGATTATCAAGTTGGATCATTCTTAACTTCCAATATGTTATAGATTTATTAGTGATAGCTTTCAACTGTAGTATATCGACCTTTGCATTATATTGGCCTTGCAACGCCAGACTGAAGTTTTCAGCTCGTGACATTTAATCTCTATTGACCCTAACGGTATGCCCTTTTTTGATTGTTGATGGGACGATTTGCTTTCTTCTTTTATCACTTTTCGGGTTTCCCTTTCAAATAAATGCAGTTTTTCCTTCGCTCTCTTTATTTATCTCTAAATTTCCAAACATGAGGTTTATGTTTGCTATTGTCAGGCAATAACGCTGTAATGTAAAACAATGTCTAGCTACAACCAATAATCATACGTGTTCAAGGAACCTGGGGCCAAATTTGATACCTGTATTCTATTAGTATTTACACTTTGCAAACAATATTATTGCAATATAAAAGTGCTTTGTAGTCATTATCAAGTTCTGAAAAGCTAATAGTTACGTTATTTGTGTTAGTACAGTAATGGAGAAGCATGCCATTAGGAGGTCCTTCGGAGCCCTGTGTGCGTGCGCGTGTGTTTTTGCGTGCGTGCGGTTGCAAAAGTAAGAAAAAGAAAGTTTCCCTATACCTTACAAACTCAGCTAAATATTTAAAACTTTTGCAAATTGTGTGTGACATTGGTTAGCTTCGTTTTGTTTCCGCTCACTTCAGTAAATGTGTTTTTTGGTCAGGGGCAACATTTGCCATAAGCTTTAAAGGGAATGGTCCAGATATCCAAATTAATTAAAATGTACTTTTGCTACCTCTTTCAGAAAAAATGTTATTGGGCATAAGCTACCATCCCCAGTATCTAAAAGGTTAATTTAGATGCTATATAAAATAAAATAGTTATTTTAACTGCTATACTTCCAAAGCTGCTTTCGACACCAGGCTCGCTTATTCTATTCTATCATTACTCCACGTTTCAGTCCCCCATATCTACTCAAGAAGTGTTAGTAGCCCAGTATTGACAGCTTGATAATGGGCAAACATCCATCTCATACTGTGTCTCTGTATCACACCGAATGATGGCGAAATTGACTCTGTGGGCGCGTGCGTAATCAGATAACAACCTAAATGGGATGGTAACATGTAAAACCACTAAGGCTGATTTCCATTCTACCTTCCAACACAATTGAGTGGATATTGTTCTGTCACCTAAACATGCGTCTGCTTGCGTGTCTAACCAGGCGCTGTCATTGCAAACATGGCTCCACAGGTTGTGATCTTTAGATGATGACAGAATATGAAGTCCAGTGAAACGGTTGTGCTTACTGTGAAGCCACAGGCCCATAGCTTAAACCGACTGCCCCAGGCTTGTGTTTTTACTGTGGGAGCAAATATATCCAATTCCGACCTAATAGCATCTTTTTAGCCTCCTACTCTCAGCCGTGGAAGCTGTTCTGTGCAGGGAATGGTCCAAGGTTCATACATAACATTACTTGAGCTAACGGTTAATTGGTCTTATTGTTAATTACCCACTAACAGACACTAACAGAACCACAGGCAAAAACACATGCACAACACAATTAATTGTAATAATTTCTTCGGCCATAAGCAGAGACAACATTTTAACCCACACTATCAGCACACTACACTAAGTTTATTAAGCCGCTTGCTTAATAATGCAATGCAATATTGTCTGGAGGCTATGACTGGCGTAATGGCGCATGAAGGAGCAAATATCAAATGGATACCTTCTACCAGACTGGGATTATTAAGAGGTTTGGGAGAGGAACTGGGGTGGGTGCCTGGAAGGGATTATTTTTGGTGTAGAAACCAATGCTATTTCTGCGCAGACTGCCCCCCCCTCCCATCACCCCCACCCCATACGTCGCGAACTCCGCTTCCGCTTCGCACGATTGGCCATTGATGAGCACTGGAGGGTTGGAGAGGGAGCGCGCGCGATAGAGAGAGAGGAGGCGTAGAATTGACAAGGCAGAGACTGGGAGAGAGAGGAGGGGAGAAGGGAGAAGGAGGTGACGGACCTGTTCCTCTGGGACTCGGCTACAGATTACTACTGCTAGGTGCTATCGCCGGGCTCGGCTCACAAAACGCTCTTCAGCTGTAAAAATGCGCGATTAGGCACCGAGCTTTGCCTTGAAGCTGTCACCGAGCTCCGCGAGGGTCTTCACGGTCGCGGCTCCGCTTGTTGGAAATCTGGACTAAGTCAGAGAGGGGGGGGGGAAGGAGCCTTCATGGAGATTCTGCGCAGCTTCGTTGAGCAAATCGCCTGGATTATCTGATTTGGGACGGGATTTGAACATTTCAAAGACGAAGACTGTGTTTCTCTGTTGTGCCACCGCCGTCTCAACACTAGACCACGACGTGTTTTTGTTTTTAGGTAAGCTGATCCCGCTCTGATCCGGTTACGTGTATTAATTGTTGCAATTCATTGAAGTATAGGTAGGAACCACTGCTTTCTGCAGAAGTGTATGGTTGTTTTTTAAGCTTCATTGTGTCCTGGGCGTCACCATGTCGCGATTACAACAATAACTCTCGTGTCTTTTGGTCGGGGAGCATGAATAGGAAATATTGTTTTCTAAAATCGAGGGGGCCCTGGGGCTTCTTCAATGTGCCGCCTTATTCTCCCAACATAAGCCAACAATCATACTCTTAATGTGAGCAATTCTATAGACTGTGCACTTCCACCTAATTCAAATTATCTCTGTTCATTTCTCAAAATAAGGCTATATTGGTGACTAGCATCTTGACATATATATACCAAACCATCGTATTTAAACAAATTAAATTAAGTTGCTGTTACACTGAAAACTTTCAATTTTAAAATCAAATTGGCATGTTAATATGCTGTCTTTTAAGTCTACTTTGATGTTAGTTATTAGTATAGCACACACTTCCGAAAATGTGTAGATTACCTTTATTGTCACAACATAAAGCTCATCTCTGTCTGTCTGTATATATAAACATATTCAAATCACTGTAACAATGTTAATAAGCAAATCCAGTTTCACACACTGACATCTTTGTTTGGGTCTTACAGCTGGGACAGTAGTTTTCGTTGCTCCGGTCATGGCGGACCAAGAGGAGACTTTTGCCATTCAAAACTCTCCTGGTGGCTCGGATTCAAGGGAATTACAGACCGATAATAAATCAGAGAAACAGAACGGGGCATCAAGCAAATCCCCATCATCACAGACAACTTACATTCAGCAGGTCAGTATCAGTCAGTCTGTAGGCCTCAGTGTCACTGCTGCGAGCCGAGGCTGCTTCCACTCACTTATGAGGTCCCTGTAAAAATTAAATATATGTATATTTATTATCGTCCGAACAAGTAGGTTAACTATATTGTCATTTGGGGTGTTAAAATGTAGCCTACACGAAATGTTAAAGAAAATATCTGCCAATGTGATGGAGTATTTCTACCAATTTGACTTATTCTAAAGTATATTTATAGAAATATAACTTAACTTGGATCTTTAGTCTGTCTTAGTGAAGTAAATTGTCTCATTGCGTTGCTTTAAAAAACTGTTTTTTGAAGAGTGAAACATCAGAAAAGTTTCCAAGCAACTTTAACTTGTTTTTAGACTAGATTTTAGAACTGAAAATAAGACTAATACATTCTATAGGAAAATACTGTATGTTAATCGTCAGACAATAACTATTGCCTTATTATATACTGCATAGGCCTAGTTTGTTTAATTGTGTTTTATAAGTGGCCAATAGGTTTAAGACTACATCAGTACAGAGTAGATCTTAAATACGTAAATAAACAAGGGTTACATTGCCCTACATTATTTATTGTTTAGACTTAAATTGAAAATTGAAATGTGTATTTGACTGGCATTTACAATTTTCCTCTTTGGCAACTTTTGACCAACTCAGAACGCCTCAAAACCATGTCCGCGTAAAATTGAAGTTAGATGCTTTTTGCAGCAATCCGGTGGGCACTAATATGCTTTATTTTGAAGGGAATGGAGGGAATTAAAGTTTACCTGCACGAGAGGGAACTCTGGACAAAGTTTGACGAGGTGGGGACGGAGATGATCATCACCAAAGCCGGAAGGTATGACAATATAAAAACGTATTTATCATTATTGTGACGGCAAGCCACTAATCTGAAGGGGAGGGGTATTGATCGCAGGTCTGTTTGCTGATGAGTTGCACGCAATCATTTTCTATGAATTGTACGTAGGCCTAGAATTAAAATGTATTATAGCTTATAGGCCTGGCTGGATTTATTGTGTGTGTGTGTGTGTGTGTGTGTGTGTGTGTGTGTGTGTGTGTGTGTGTGTGTGTGTGTGTGTGTGTGTGTGTGTTTAGAAATATAAAGTGCGAGGAACCACACAGAAAACAGCATCTGGCGGAGGCTTTAGCGCTCTGCAACATCACCCGCACATATAGCCTACATTTTAGTCTGGGTGGCCCTTTGGGAGATAATGCAATACCATCTACCAAATAGAAAGAGAGAGAGAGAGAGAGAGAGAGAGAGAGAGAGAGAGAGAGAGAGAGCAAATGTCCTCCGGTGTAAAATCCTGTTGAGTTTGAGTCTGTTTTCCTGTTTTTTTATTTAAATTCAATGAAATAAACTAATTTCAGGAACATATGTTCTGCCTTTTGCAAACGCTGTGTGTGTGTGTGTGTGTGTGTGTACGCAGACACTTAACGTGGCAACACTTTTGCAGCAACATGTTATGTACATGTGTCTCGCTGTCTGCTCCACAGTTGCCCTCAGACTGCATCCTGTCAAAATAGCGCTCGTCTGCTGAGTGTGAACTTGCATATATACATGATGACCGCTAGTGTCTGTTCATGGCAAAGTAGCCGCTGGCCCACATGTGGGTTGCCATTATAAATGAATGGATACTTATAGTTTAACATCAGCACCATTTCATTGTGCTCTCCAGTGCGGACAGAAGCCAGATATTTTCACACAGCTGCATAAAGTCTACATTATATTCCCGTCAGTCATTTCTCTCCTGTGTTTGGTGTAAAATGATGTTACACAGCATGCAGCTCTCCTTCGTCCTCCTCAATCCTTCCCTTTGGCTCGTGAGATTGCTCAGGCTTACTCACATTATGTGTTTTTTTGTTTAGTTTTTTTTTTTTTACAATATGACAGCTACCAAATATCCAAATGATTTTTAATGCGCAGGTCCCTCTCAGAGCCACCACCGGCCATGTAAAGTTGTTACCTCTGCAAACCAAATCGAGACATTTATTTAACATGTTACACAATCAAACATGACCTGCCTGTATGCATTATAATATTGGTCGCAAATTGTAATAATTATAAAAACACAAGAAAGTCATAACATTTATTCTGAAAAACACCTTTGTTTTCATTCAGTTTTGTAAAACTTGGCAATGCATGCTAAATTGGGTGTGCATTTTTCCTCTACCGAGCAGAAAATCACTAAAACAAACCACAGCCTATGTCGCCTTCTTTTTCTACTGTCTGACAGAAATACTACATTGCGCCATAAACCGTGTTTTTCCCTTTACAGACGAATGTTTCCCAGCTTCAAAGTCAAAGTCACGGGATTAAACCCCAAAACTAAATATATTCTCCTGATGGATGTTGTTCCTGCGGACGACCATCGATACAAATTCGCCGATAACAAATGGTAAGTAAAATCTAACACACACAAAAACGAATTTTTGAGGACTTTTTCTTGCACTTTCAAACGTTTCTTAAATAGGCTACTACGGGCACGACATTTCACACTAATGGGGGTTGTTGTTTTGAGGGTCGCAGCTACTCTCTCTGCAGTTTATTCCAACGGGACATTTTGTATTGTATGGATGAGAATCGGAAGTGAAGATGTTATTAGACAGAGAATTAGGAACTGTGTGCATTCTAGTGCTTGCCAAGAAATGTTGTCAGCGGGGAGAAATGTTTTGCCGGAGCTGTTGAATTATTGTTGATGACTATACCAGCCTATATGTGTAGTGCAACAAGGCTGTTTTTCACTGTGGGGCATTAACAGGGTTATTTGTTTAGTGTCATGTCTATCTCCCGAAGTCTTGTTTGGGTCAGCGCATTTCAGTGAGGGGATACTTATAGAGGATAATCACATGCCAATACTGCCGATAATGACCTGTCCAAAGCATGTCCTGGAACTAATTCTCCTCTTGATCTAACGATGTTGGAAAACAATGTCTGCCAGCTCTTATCTGACCTCTGACCATCCAAAACCAACTTCTCAGAGTATTCTACATAATTATAAGTTATTGTATTAAAGAAACCTCAATGCAATGTATTAACTAGGAGATAAACATCCTCAAGGCAAGTAGCAACAGTGTCCCGATTGGTCGAGTTTTTGTTTTTGTTTCTTATTTTAGTTTCCTGTCTCTTTTTTTAAAAATACGTCGCATTCAATTCAGATATCCCTCTGCATAATTTCAAATGTTGACAATTAAATAGAAGCCTAAAACTGATGGGGGAATGTCGTCTAATTAACATTTTACACTAAGAGGACGTCCGCCTACTTTAGTGGCTGCATGGCTGATCCAAGGTGTGCTGTGTTGCTGTATTCAGGTCTGTGACCGGGAAGGCAGAGCCCGCCATGCCCGGCAGGCTCTACGTCCACCCGGACTCTCCCGCCACGGGGGCGCACTGGATGAGACAGCTCGTCTCGTTCCAGAAGCTGAAACTGACCAACAACCACCTGGACCCGTTCGGACACGTAGGTGCCTAGGCCTATCAAATATACTATTTAACCACATGTCTGTGAATGCTAGCCTAGTGCTGCATTGATCAAAGTCCAGGGAATGTATTTTTCACTTGGTGTGTTGCTCAGTGGCACTTCAGCAGGGTGTGTTTTAGCCACTAAAACCCTTTCTACTCATCTTTATCAGCTTTTACAACACAAGTGCTGGTTTGCACAGCTGAAGTGTGTGTAACGGTTGTTTTCCTTGTTTAATTTCAAGACTTCGTTACGCATTTGTAGGAAAATCACGCAGCTACAGTAGACCAACTCAATGGCGTCAAGACTCAAATAGCTACATTTGGAAAAAAGACAAAATGTCACAGGGAGCGAACAGTGCAAATTAATGAATTAAATAAATTATGAATATTATTATTATGAATATTATAAGTGTTAATAGTATAATAATAACAATAATAATAATAATGGTATTGTATAATAATAATAATTATTATTATTATAAGTTTTATATATATATAAGTTTTAAGTTTAGTTTAGGTTTTAAGTAGTAGGTGTTTTTTGTTAAGACTCTTTGCCCATCCTGTATATTGGAATTACCATTTAACTATTGGTCTTTCATGATTTGAATAAATATACTACTGCCCCCTCCTATTGGGTGTGAAAACCAAAACAGTGATTTGCATGATCATGGCTGAATGTTAAGTTTAATTAAAATGCTGTCACTCCTCCACTTCTCCATCACCAGGCACTAACCTCACCGGATTTTCCTATTTCCTTTCTTGTTTTATTTCATGCTCTTTTAAATGTTTATCTTTCAAACCTCCTCTATTTTGTAATAATTCCGTCTTCTGCCAGATATACACCAAAGGATACAGTTCCTTATGCCTGTTGAGCTTCCTTGAAACTATATTTGCTGGTGTTGCAAATTATAACATGTAATGCAAATGACTGTTTTAGGTGTTCGATTAAAAAAAAAATCCTGTAAATACAATCCATTTATCTTTTTACTGTCAGGCAAAAAAAAAAAAACTATTTCACAAACTAGCTATGCATTATTGCACTTAATTATTTTTTGAAAACAATCAAACCAAAAAAAAAGAGGAGTTAAACAACAGGAATTATATTATATATTAATATTGAATTAGCAGCAAGAAAAATTAAAACAAAGTATAGCCTGTTGAAAAACAAGCATGAGAGATAGATTTGTATCTCTGAGTAATACATGAATAAATGCTTTGACAAAGTGAATCTACATATATAAATGTGTAATTTTGTGTAATATTGTACATGTTCTGATTTCAGTATCTGTGATATGTAGAGAAAACTGCTATTTCTGATTCTCAACTAATTTGAATTTAGAATCTTTGTCATCATTGATGGTAAAGAAAAATAACATATTTGGTTCCAGTGTACTCTTTCTGTTGCCCAGGTTGATTATAGCACCCCTAGTTGCATTAAAGTTGTAGACCTCCTGGAAGTCAGCGTAGATAAGTAAAGGGGAGCAGTTGGGCATTTTTTTTAAGCAAGAGGCAATTGTACCCCCACCCACCTCTTCCCTCAGCAGTTAGGGACTGGGTATGGTATCCATTTCCTAACTTAAACTCCTCATTATTCTACAATCTCTATCTGGCCTCAGGCTTTTGTGATTCCAGTCTTACCCAAAACACAAACATCACTTACTTCATCAACTAATGGGCCTGTTGGCGTCAGGTTTTCATAAAATTCTAAGTTGATGGGCACGCTGAGGCCAAATGAAATGTCTTGTTGTAGAAACGGAAAAGTCAAACAATTAGCTCTTTTACTAATAGGCCTCCTCATTAGAGGAGAAAAACAATTATGAGGTTGGCAAACGGTACATTAATAGCTACTTAAGGAGGCAGGTAAATAATGTGGAAAACACAAGACATTGAATTAGAGATTATTATAAGTGTTAATGTTGTTAAAGGGATTAAACTGAAAAAGTTTGAAATCTGATGAGGAAAAGGTTTTTTGCTGACCATATAAGCAACACCAAAACATGCAGTCCTGTTATAATGTTCTAGTGATAATATTTAATGTATTCCAATCATCATTCCTACTGAATTGCAGACAACTATTTATAGAGCTACAGGTACACAGTTTGATGGGATGAGAATGAGACTGTTACACACAAACCCCTCTCTATCCATAAGGCGCCTATATTGGGGTTGTTGCATTGCCAAAGCCCAGCTGGTGAAATGAAACTGGAGCTCTGTTGGAATGTGAGCAGTGTTGTAAATTTTGGGTTAAAGTGCGTTTTTGATCGGTTGCAGTGGTTCCTGGCTTGGCCTCTTTCGTGCTGGGAGACAGCACCCTGGGATTCATAAATGAAACACTGGTGGCTGGCCAAAAATATATTGCATCGGCTTGTTGGTCCAGCTGGTTGAAATAACTTGTAGATGATTTATAATTACTAGCAGTGAGACATGAGACCTAAACATATTGCTGATGTTGAATAGACCCATTTAGGATGGGCCTGAATTGATCGTTTTTCTCTAGAAATGTCTGGTAATTGGACATGCGTCAGCAGACCGAGCTTACCAGCTCAGACCTGTTGTGAGGAGTCTCCTAGGAAACAAGGGAGGCTGAGCCCAATGGGGCCTGAGTGTTTCTATACAGTTAATTCTCTAGTTTATTTTTTTATTCAATTGATATGTCAATAAGTTGTCTCCTAAATTGTTGTATACCACTAATTTGCAGTGGCAAATGCTTTTCATAGGAAACAGGATTTTGAAATTGTGTAATCATAGTTTTGAATAAGATTTTATGAGATTTTTTGCAGCTTAATTTTTGTTGATACGCTCAGGCAGAAAGAGTGACATGACATGGGCATCTCACAGGCACATATATGTTTAAAATGTATTTGTATATATGTAAAAAGTATTTGATCATATCTTGGTCTTAAAGTAATCCATACAGTTTATGACAAATACAGTCTAGTTGAGGATAATGCATTTTGAACATGGTAAAAATGGTTTTATTTACCATTGTAATATGCATGTTAATAAAAAAAAACTGCTGCAGTTTTGGAAAGTATCTAACTAAGTACATTTACTTAACATACGTAAATACAACTTTGAGCTATTTGTGTGTTTAAATTTTAAGCCACTTTGTACTTTTACACAAATGTATTTTTTATGCAAATTTATTAGATGGCTACAGTGTAGTTAGTAGTTCCTTCCGAAACATAAGTAGTTATAATGAGCTTCACCTTGACCATCTGCAACATTACAGTTCTGCTTACTGAATGCATCAGTAATATTCATCCATTTGTATTGTGTATATATAACAATACAACACGCTGGAAGGGGCCTTTGCATAAATACTTCTTAAACCAAAACTTGATTTTTTTTTTTTTTTTACTTTATTTGAATACAAAAAAATAATTTGTTTTTGTCTCAGGTTTCATAAAAAGCTGCAGTTTTTGCTTTGATCTCCTTCTCAACTCCTGGAATAGTTCTGTGTTATTCATCTCCCCCCTCAATTTGCCCCTGCACTCGTCTCCCTGTCTTCCCACACATGTTTTGGCCAGGAGGGTGGAGTGTGAGGATCGCACTGTTTACATTTGAATGGCAGTGTGCGATGAGCAATAGATGATGGTGTACAAAGCCTGCTGATCCCGAGGCTCGGGGAAACTCTCTGATGTGGTGGAAGTTGAAAGCAAAGGGCAGCTGCTCGGGACCCAAAGTGATCCCTCACTATCATTAAATACTATCATCCAGAGGTTGGGGGGAACAGAGATACAGGGACCCAGGCAGGGCAGCGGCTGGGCCAGGGAGTCGAGGCGTGTGCTGGGGCCCCAGTGGGTGGTCCACGGCTACTCCCCCCCTTCCCCCACTTACTAACACACATACTGGACATCAGCAACCCACACTCCGTGGACCATGCTATGTACAGGGTTAACTGTGAACTAAAAGCCTCATTTACAAATCCAAACAGAATGGTAGTGCTGCTTGGAACAGGTTATTTTTTTTATTTTTTTGCACAATGACATGACTTCACAACACAGGAACCAATGCAATCCCACACTTAAAACAAAACAGAGCTACTGTGGAATACAGCAACACAATTTCATTTTCAGTTTGGTAAAACTATTCTCCCCTCAGAGCAAAATGCAACCCTAAAACCACTTTACTGTTACTGTCAAATTAGCAAACACAAAGTTTCCATCTGCAAGTGACTCTTCCACAACTTGCTTATCTAACTAAAATGATATACTCAGCGGACATTGCATCAGGGTCAGTAACTTCCATTAAATCATCTTGCCTCTACAAGGTGCATGGCAGGCAGTTGAAAAGCCATTTTATTCCCAGTTTCTGCCCATTACAAAAACCTATTGCACCATGAAATAAGATCACATTCAGCTGGAAATTGATAATGAGTGACTACTGTATTGTCTTTGTAAGCCTGTATGGTTCACTTGGCTCTAAGAAAGGACTTGGGGGTTTTGTCTGTTTAATGCTATAGGATGCCCCCACAGGTACTGGAGGTCAGGGCGATCCCTTGTCTCCTCTCATGCTGGCAGGGAAAGGGCAGGTACAAAAACAACCTTTAAGATAACAGATTGAAGGAATGCCTAAGGGACAGAAAGGTGGGGGTAGGTGGGTGTAAAAACAAAAAGGAATGGTAGAAAAAAAGCCCCTTTTTTCAATCTTTAAGAGTGGATCTGATGAAAATAAAAACCATTAGATTTCCTAGGGGCTGATGACCATGACTCCCTGGTCCGTCAAAACAATTAGACTTAAGACCCACGGATGAGAGGGCCTCAAAAGAGAAGTTCAAGGCTCAAGTTCAGCTGTGCAGACGCGTCTTTATGTCGCCAAGCTAGCCACGGGTAGTAGTCATCACTTAAAATAAACTAGGTTATTCAGGTTAGAGGGGCAAAAAGAGACAGGACATGTTTATGTTATCCTATCACTCTCCCAGGACTGCTCATCTACTCACAGTACTGTAATAATTGTAATATAGTGAGTATTGTATCTGCAAACATACAGTAATGAGTTTGGAGTTGCATAACGGGGGAAGTTTTGTTTCAGTTTTGGCTAGAATAGAACTTGTCAGAAGAAAAATATATGAGGAAGCCTTCTACAAAAACTAAATAAGAGCGCACATGGCCCAATTTTAGTTCAAATATTAATGAAAGCGCAGTAAAACTTTCATTACATTTTGTAGTGCAATAAAAGTTTACCTTTTAGTCAAACATGTAGGCTAATATGTCCAAAAAAACGATAGTTCTTCAAACTTTACAAACATTTTAATTGAATCTATTGGGCCTCTGTGAGATTAATAAAATACTTTGCCTTGACCTAAGTTGCTGCCAAGCCTTGTCTCGCCTTTTCCCCCCTTTAATGTCTGAATTGCACAAAGTATGCCAAGAACACACCCCCTCCCCCCACTTTTTTTTTTATCTTTGTCATTAGGCTCAACCATATCTTGTATCATGTTTATATGTATATATGTTATATTTCATTTTGGTACATGTTGTAATGATAAAGTGCTGGAAGTAAGTCTTGAAATGTATTGCAAAATGGTAAACATTGTTAGCCTACAAGCTTCCAGCAAATGTAGAAAATGTGGCACATGACACAACACATGAGCAACAATAACCTAAATTCCACAGCAAAATAAAGTTTTGATACATGTAGCCACAAAAGGATTTAAGGGGAAATTAAAGTTTTTTTTCTAAGCATTTACTAAGAAACCCTAAAGTTAGACTGTGTAGGCTATCTATTTCTCTTTTCTGCGACTTTTAGGGTGTTTTGCTGTGATGACCTGTAATCAAGTATCTAACGATGGGCTCCACTTTTTATTTTTTCTAGATTATTCTAAATTCGATGCACAAGTATCAGCCGAGGATCCACATTGTGAAGGCGGATGAAAATAACGGCTTTGGCTCCAAAAACACGGCCTTCTGCACTCACGTCTTCCCCGAGACAGCCTTCATTGCGGTTACGTCCTATCAGAACCATAAGGTAAGTCCTTCGTGGGTTAATTTGGGATTTTATTAAGTGTTTCTGTTGCAGCTTGTGACATAGTAAATAGAAACTTTAAATTCACGGCGACTTTTATTAGGCGATGTAATTCTAGCAATGTTTTAAAACAAATGAAAACGTCGCAGAAATAAAAACAAAACTAACCTACGTATTACACATAAAAAAAAATTACGGAATTAAGTTTAATTTCCCTTTCAAACTAAAAAAATAAGCAACAACTGAAAAAAAAAAAACATTGTTTCTCAAGAGTTCCATTGAATGTTGCCAATTTTTGCTTTCACTGACTGGATGTGCTGACTGCAGGAGAGGAAATGAAAGGCGCTGTTCTCTGTGAGGGTGAAGTAAAGCCCGATATCACATTGAGTCACTGACAGACGAGAGAAAACTTCAGAGACCCGACTAGACGACGTCTGACCTCAAGAGACTTTTCTCCAAGTTCCAGACCTGCAGCGCTTTGTAGAGCGAGACAAGCTGCAGATAAACCGGATAAACCCCAGTGTAGCCTATCAAACCCCAAATCAAGGGAAACTACACCAACGCATCGTTATAATAATAATAAATAATAGTAATAATAATAGTATTGAAAATGGAGCACTTTGAAATACTTAGTGCCAATTATTTGGTTAAAATGTGTTATTGTTGTTTTTAGTCAATTTTACAGTGGCCGAAAAACGCATACATTAACTTGATTGTCGGACAACTAGATTATAGGGTATGATCTGTTCTATTAATTAAACTAACCCGTTGCGTGACAGATGCGCAACATACGTTTTTTTAAGTTGTCAAAAAACGCAAATGTTGACCTGAAAACTATATTAAATAATACAATAGCTTACATTTTATTATAAAGGGCCTACAATATATTTAATATAATTTATAATATAATAAAATGTATTTATTTTCATTTCTATTATATAATTCTTCCGTTGAGGTTTCGGCTCTGTTGTTGCAGTTAACGGTGCAGTAACACATAGCCTAATGAATAGACCTAGTAGCTTAAATTAAAATTGTTGCCTTGAGTTTGTAAAAGTTGAAAGACTGGAAGATTCCCTTGCTTTTTATTCACACAACAATTTAGAAAAGGGTGGTCTATAAAAACACTACATTAGAGTTAGATGAATGTGTGATTTCTTGAGGCTGCAGGCAGTCGCTCAGTTGTTTTATCACTTTAGTTGAGAATTTTTGGGGGAAAGATGTAGAAATAAAACTCAATATTTACTCAGCAGAATATCCAGGAGGAAAATCTTGGGAATACAGATATATGTAAACAGCGTCTGTTTAACATCATGTTACCATGTAGGCCTGTATGTTCTTAGTTTGGGGAATATGGGAGAGAGGGGCGAAAGCTCATAATGTCCCCGCAGCCAATCAGACGTCTCTGCGCTTCTGGGAACAGGAAGCACAAATGAACGACATGCTGTAGAACCATTCATTATTTTTCAAACATGTTATTGGGGGCTGAGATCGTAACCCCGGGCTAATTATTGGGGCTTTCCAGACCTGCAGAAAAACAAGTATTTCTGATCTGCAGGCACTCAACTGTCTAATCAAACAGTCTAACATCTGCCAAAGCAATGTGCTGCAGGCATGTGTCCAATTCACCTGTTAGACCCTCAGCTAATGAAAATGGTCACAGTCTCTGGTTTCAAGTATGTCCTGCCACCGCTGAAATTAAAACATCTTTCCAAACTGTTTTCTGAGATATGTTTTCCTTTAGAATAAAATGTGAAAAATGAGGAGTCAACAACTCCAATCTTGTATTTAAATCAGCTTATATTTAATCTATTTTTTTTAAAGTACTTTAAAGTAGTTTTATAAACTAAAATAGCTGAAAGCATCTTGAAATGTTATAGGCCTTCATTTTTTTAATGAGCATAGTTAAACACAGTCTAGTAAAACTGTGGTCTTAGAAGCTGTGAATGAATTTCGCTCAAATGTCTTGAATGTACTCCGAAATTATTTTTAACAGTATTCATTTTCTTTGCACTGATTCGTTCCACCTTCCAGTCGGTAGGAAGACTGCAAATTACTGACCTCCAGCTATCACTTGTAATGATTGTTTGTCTGGCTGTATTTCTTCTTGGAAGGTCCGCAGAGGGTAAAAAGAGTGCAACAAAACTCTGCCCTTTTATTCCTAACTTTAAAAAAAAAAAAAAGATGAAACAATATGTAAATCTGCTGCCAGGCTTCGTGTATTAACAAGAAGCTAGCAATGTGTCATGAGAGATTTTACAAGGTTTGGAGAGTGTCAGCCAGCGTACAGACAAACCTCCAGTCTTGTCAGAAAGCTGGAAGCACACAACAGCTGCCAACTCATTACCTGCCAGAAACCACTGCTCATGAGAGGGATATTCCTGGATTGTGTTTAACCTCTTTGGGATTAACTTGCGTTCAGGGTGTTTCTCTTCACTTTTTTTGTTTGATATTTACAAAGACATTTTTACTAAAACATAGTC
This sequence comes from Percina caprodes, assembly GCA_013375575.1. Classification (NCBI taxonomy): domain Eukaryota; kingdom Metazoa; phylum Chordata; class Actinopteri; order Perciformes; family Percidae; genus Percina; species Percina caprodes. The sequence continues at coordinate 483,871 of JABXJD010000137.1, read as the reverse complement.
ATAATAAATCACCTCATTTGCATCTGTCAAGCATGCGCCAACTATCTGTTAAGCCAGAGACTGTCAAATGTAACATTACAAATAATGTAATGAAAATATGTCTCATTGAGACATGCTTTTATTGATTTTTTTATCTGGTTTCTTTGTGATCTATTTCAATCTCTTGGGTAACTTGTGAGCAGTAAGATGCATCCAACACTTCAAAACTCAGCTCGACAAAAACATATAAAACTATCATTGACGCCCTCAGAAAGAAGACTTTGTGAGAGTATAGCGCATGCTGAAATGTTGCATTTTTTAAAATTTAAATAGCTCCTAATTTTAAAACAAAAAAGGTAACACACGTGTTATTTATTTGGGACTACAACTTTTTTTAAATAGAATAGTACTTGTAAGTGACACAACCAGCACAACATATGGCTTTGATTGCACAATATGTTACTAATTAGGTCTTGTTGCTGTTTTAGATAACCCAGCTGAAGATTGAGAACAATCCATTTGCAAAAGGCTTTCGTGGAAGTGATGACATGGAGCTGCACCGAATGTCCAGAATGCAAAGGTAGATAGAGAACGTTTTAAAATCTGTATTTTGTTCATTTTGGAGCCTCTGAACTGAACTATGCTATTCATAATGTATTTCTTTAATTGATCCTGGGCCATGATATATGTAAACACTGACACAAAATGAATGATGTCAAATGAATACATTGCAGGGATTACTGACATCCTGATCACACTGTCACTTAACAAGCCCCACTTTACAGTAATCCTTCAATCACCAAAATGCAAGCCAGTTGTGAGTGTTATTTTTCAGTCAGTGTTATTTTCAGTGATGTAAGTGTAGCTCTTGATACCCGGCCAGTTTTCATGCTGAAGATTTTTATGGCTGATGTGGCAGAACCTCTGAAACACGACTGCAATGTCTCTGCCCTTCCACTCAGCTTTTTCTAACCAGGATGTTCTGTGTGTGTGTGTGTGTGTGTGTGTGTGTGTGTGTGCGTGTGTGTGTGTTGGTTGTATGGCTTGGTCCGGCAGCCAAGGCAGTGCACGGCCACATTGCTCTCCCTCCATTATTCAGTCCAGATGAGGGATGGAGTATGCGTCCGTACTGCGTGGAAACACATTTTCAAAGGAGAATATCTGGTTTTGAAACTCACGGCCCACCCACTCCCCTTAGGGCAACCGATACAATCGTGTGCATTCAAATATAAAAACCCCAAATACAAAACTGTGTAGCCGTTTGGCTTTTCCACAAGGTGCTAAAATCCTACCCCCTTCCTATTACCTTTATTATAGTCTCTCGATCTATTCTGAGCCACAGTAATTAAGCATTTCAGATTAATGTCATGGTTTATGTTTTGGAAAAAAAGCTATGGAAATCTGGGGAGAGATTTTTGTACTTTCAAGTACTTGAAAAAAAAAATCACACATTTGATTGTATCAGACAGACGTAAGTGCCACAGTTTAATATAACGTTTGAAGTGAAATGCATTTCACCTATCAAAACTTGGAAATGTTTAGAGCATGGTAAGAGTCCAGACCACACTATCAATCCTACATGCCATTGTCCGATCCTGCCGAGTACAGTAAGCTATGCACGTCTGCTCTTGGTTACAATGTTGAAGGGAGAGCTTATTGCAAAACCAGGTCACTGTTTCAACTGAGATCCCTGAAATCAAAGAAGCAAAAGTAGCAAAATGATCAATTGACAGATCATGTGGATTAATAGAAGTGAAATACATGCTGGCGTTTTCACTGGGAGTTTTACTCAGTAGAACTTTTCTCTCTCCCTCTCTCTGTGTCCTAAGTGGGTGTGATTCACTGATGGTGAATGTTGTTGACTGTCTTTGAGAACAGAGCTTTCAATTAATCAAACTGTACAGAAATGAACGATTCATATTCTTTTTTTGAATAAGCTGTTTTATGATATTTTAGGGAGTTAACTGCAGATAATTACTAACTGTATTTGTGTCTGTGTGTGTGCCTGCACATAGTACCAAGGAGTATCCAGTAGTGCCTCGCAGTACAGTGCGCCAGAGAGTGGGCTCCAGCCAGAGCCCATTCAGTGGGGAGGTCCAGGGCATGGCCACCCCAAGCACCCTGAGCTCCCAGTACTCCCAGTGTGAGAACGGTGTCACAAGCACCTCACAGGACATGCTGCCTCAGTCAGGCTCCTACCCCCTGCCACATGAGCACGGCCAGGAATACCACTGCATCAAGAGGAAAGGTAGGACACAAATATGGGAGACTGATGTATCAAACAGCAGTCAGTATCCATATCCATTGATGTTAACGCTGCAAGCTGAGCCTTTTTAATTAATTGGGTGTTTTGGGTAATTTGGCCACTAACTACCCATATAACAGTGATAAGTAAGGGTGACATACATTTATATTTAAATTACTTTCTATAGTTTATATAAAAAGGCACACTAAGTACATATATATATATATATATATATATGTAAAGTAATAATAATCTATTTTTTCACATAGATTATGTCCACTTTTACACAGATCTGATACAAAATGATGCTAAATTAAGTTATTCTATTTATTTTTCAGGAACAGTGCACATTAGTAGTGCAAAGTATATAAATGATGTGCATAAAACGGAGAATAATTACATCAGGAAAAGAATACTCAAATATGTGTTTATTTACAAACGTGTATATATTTGTTTTTCATGATTAGCATTTAGTTGGCAGCCAGATAGTGGGAATTATTTTTTTGGTGTCAATTAATTAGCAGTTGAACAGAATTTAAAGCCAATATGGCATTATTCCAAAAAGGTTTGTCACATGTTATTGATGTGGAGTTGCAAATTTTTTTACTTTTCAGAAGTTAAAGACACCACTTGAGTAACACTGTTATTTCACTCTCTCCCTGCAGTGGAGGATGACTGTCACTCAGGTGAGCACAGCTATAAGAAGGCCTATCTGGAGAGCTCGTCCAGTGAGGAGGACCATTACTATCGTCCTGTTGGCTACGCCCAGAGCCTCGGCCTGGCCAGTGGGCCCTACCGCAGTGAATCCAGTCAGCGGCAGGCCTGTATGTATGCCAGCGCCACCCAGGGTGCTGAGCCAGTTCCTAGTTTGGAGGACATCAGCTGCAACACTTGGGCTAGCGTTTCACCCTATGGGAGTTGCTCCGTCACCACCATGCAGCCAATGGACCGGCTGCCCTACCAGCACTTCTCCGCTCACTTCACCTCAGGGTCTCTGGTGTCCAGACTTGGCGGGGTTGGGGGACACGCCTCTCCGCAGTTGGGCGATGGTCACCACACTGCCATGTACCCGAGCTCCATGACCCACCAGACTCTGGGCCGCCAGTGCAGTCCTGGGGCTGGAATCCAGTCGCCAGCAGCTGGCCTACAGGGAAACGATTACCTCTATACACACGGCATACCACGTGCATTATCGCCACACCAGTACCACACTGTACATAGTGTCAGCATCATGCCAGAGTGGAACGAGAACAGCTAAAAGAGCTTTATTCCCGATTAAGAGATACAAATATCAAAAGGAAAAAAACTAAAAAGGACCAAATAAGGCAGGTTTTAGATGAATTTATATTTATATTTTTAGAGGATTTGTAGCTGATCATCTTAATGAGATCAGTGTTGGTTCACGGACAACAGTGGATATTGGTAAGATGGTGTTGAAGTAGGAAAACAGACATCCTATCACTTAACTTGTTGTGACAGCATCTGCACTTATAAGCAAATAACATAAAAATGAATAAAGTGGAGCTGGACCAGAACATACACAAAGACTGCTTAGGTGCAGAGAACGTGAACACAGGGGACACTGAACAGAAGAACAAAAAATGCTTCAGATGCTTGGCTAGCAGTTAAGTTGACAGCCTTTTTGTGAGTTGGTTGGATCTCCAAGTACAAAACTCTTGTTTTGTGTTCATGTCCCAAATTTATGTAAAAAAAAAAAAAAAAAAAAAGGGCATTTGTCTTCTGTCACATTATCCTAGTTCTCATTTCTTTTAAGTTTTTATAGTTAACATTTTACTTTGTGGTCAAATTGCTATACGTTAAAAGTAATAAGCAGATGGGAGCTTTTGTTGTGGCTCTTTGGTGAATTTGCTTACTCTTAAAATCTCTCCTGTTGCTGGGTACATTTACATGAACCTCAAAAATTTAATCTTACGGCCATAATGAGAAACATGACAGTAAAAATTACAAATAGGACAGCACTTAAATTAAATTGTTTTCACACTAACTATACCTGGCTTCATTTATTCAGGTATATTCATACTAATACAATGACGTACATTTACAAAATCTATTTTTGGTTGATTTGAGATTGATTCACGCAGAACTTTTAGATTGGGACATAAAACATATTGTCTTGTTCTTCCAGTATAGAAGTCTTCATATGTAAAGCAACACAAAACTGTTAAAATGTTCCCCTGTGTCTGCATGTGTAATTAGGCACATGGTTGCTAACACATTACCACTTTATAAGGTGATAATATGTCAGGGTTGTGGGTGTGTTGACTTGTTGTGGTGTTCTTCTGCCCTCAAGTGGACAAAAAATCATGACCGCAGCTTTAACTGTAGTAATTATTCGATTCAGCTACATAAATATTAGAAGTCAGAGTGTGACAGTGTGTTATTAAGTTGAAAGAGCATGTGTTGAACACTGTTTTAGTTTCTGATGGAGAGGTAGCTTTATAGTAAAGAAACTGATCTAATTCAGATTTAAATAAACATTTCCTGACGCAATTGGCAGACACTATAAATTGTCACTTTGATTTGGGTTAATACCGCAATTACAAACACTTTTAAATCATGCTCTGCTTAGTGAAGACAAACACACAAGCAACACATGGTTTTAACCCTAAATGTGTTTGTATGATATATGATTAAACTTATTTTCCATGCCAACATACATCATACAGTAATGAATAAACAAGCTATTCATAGTTTTGTTGTTGTTCAGCACTGCCATCCTGCAAAACCTTGCCACAGTCCTTGTGTTGTGCATATGTGTAGGTTGTTACATTGGAAGAAGTCTAAATCTAAAATTATTTATTTGGATGGTACACAATAACACACTCTCCATGGGGGAAATTGGTATGACAAACTACAGCATTACAGTATTGCATTGTTATTTCAGATAGTTTGAAAAGGTTTTCTGACATAATAACCCTGCAAAGTTTGGATATGTTTTATCTTTGTATAAGTTCTAGTTGTTTAATGCAGTCTCATGCTGTACTCAGTGAATGCTTGTGCTCAAAAATATTTTGTATTAATCCCCAAAATGGCACTTCTCTGACAATCAAACAAAATGAGTGTATGTTAGAGGTACGTTAATTCAAATTTTTTAAATGCGTATGGTTGATAGAATGCTATTTGTCAATAGTATTTATTTTTCAACTCCTTAAATCAACTTGCTCTTGCATGTATCAAAGAAATATGGTCCCATTTCTTTTTTATAACCTGCTTTTTATGATTGTTTATAGGATTTTCTAATCATACTTCTATATAAATCAGGAGATTACAGATACAGCTGTCAAAAAGTATCAAAATTAGATTGAAACACATGGATAACTTTGTAAATAAACATGTACATAACAGAATTAAAAAAAAAATTAGAGTTGTGTTCTTTTGTCTGTTCATGTGAAATTCTTTTTCATTTTACTCAGATATATTTGTGCTATGTAAAGGTAAATCCCACATTATTTTGGCTGATTGGACCTCCTCTCATTACTGTTGAGTTTGATTGACGTCTTGCTGACTCTACCGTTTGCCTTGCTGCACCAGTCAGGGCAGGATAAATCACACCTTTATTGTTCTTATTAATTTGTTATATTATATAGTTTCATCATATCTCCTCCCACCTCGTGCACCTGTGTAGGGCCTTCAAACTGTACTACAATTTGTGTCTGTACACCAAACATTATAACATTATTATTGCCTGGGACACAGACACCGCAAGACATGACTTAATATCTGATAAATGGACTTGTTGGTGGCAAGAAATTACACTTCCTTACTCCCAACATTTATTTACCCTGTAGATTCTGCTGTTTGGACAAAGTTGGTAGTTCAAGCTTTTTCACTCTGTTGTGTTCAAAACTAGGCCTATACAAGCACTGTTCATAAGGGTAACAGCTCAGTAGCCAACTATTTTTGACAGTTATCACATCATGCCTGTGTCTGTGGCTTTCGTGGTCTTTTAATAAGCTTTTAACAAGGAAGTAACGTACTGTGTATCATGGCTGAGTGGACAAGGGTGCAATCAGGCACCAGTGAGGGGAGCTCCTCTGCTAAAAGCTACTGATTAGGTCAGTGACAATGATAATTCAGTATAGTGAGTTTAGTTTCAAGATTTTGTACAAAGGTCTGTTTGTACATTTACTGAAAACCTCCAGTGGCTACATGCTAAAACAATCAATCCACAAAGAGAAATCAAATTTCTCTCTCAGAGCTACAACCAAGTTAACAGGTTACTAAATAATAAGTTTATTAAAACATTTATTATCATTATTATTATTATACCATCAACTTCGTTCTCAAAGCTGTTTGCAAACCATTTCTATTATGTAAAGCAGTTTATAGAAGCAAGTGTTAAATAAAAGTGTATGGTGTAACACTAAATGGTGTATCTTAAATTTGAAATTGTCATTAAAAAGTTGCAGTACTTCACCCCATCAAGAAAAGCAAGTCATAAAATTGTAATAAATTGATTTTATGGTGAAATATTACCCCGTGGTTGACCAGGCCTTAACAACACTATTCTTTACAACATCATAAATCACAATGGCATGAAAGATGACAGTATCCTGCCCTCTATGCTCGTTTATGTCATCTTAAATTCCACTCACTTCTGTTTATGGTAATGTTAATTAACTGGTGAAAACTTGATATGATAAACTGAACAGATAATGAAAGTAGGTGAGATATGAAATTGAAACGTTCAAAAGGAAATAAAAAAATTACACTGTCCATTGCCCTTCCCCCATCCCTTGACCCTCACAGTCTCTTGGTTTCTCTATTTATCTTTCACTGTCTCTACCCGTCCCTCCTCATCTCTTTTACTCCCCGTAATCCTGTTCCCAATCCCTCCAACCGCCCCTCCACTCTCTCCACCACCCCATGGCCAAAAATAGTGACCTAGACTCCCAGCCTCCTTTGATGTGAGCGATGTGACCCCTGCGCTCCAGATGCCCCTACACCGCCAGTCTTATCCTCTCCGAGAGCCGGCACAGCCCACAGAGAGGACCAGTGATTAACCCCGCACAACCTGGGCCTCCCCTCCACTGCTTAAACACATGATGTATCACAATACCCACCCCCATGCATCCCCCACGATTCACCCAAAAATGCATGTGTGGGCGAGAACCGATGATGCAATAGGCTCTTTAAACATTTAAAGAACGGGTCAGCTTTTCAAAGGGAGGAGCTGGAACCTTTGGCCACTGCTTCAGTTATCATGGTCAGCGCTTGAAAGTATAGTGATATGTCAGAAGGAAAACAAATGAATGTATAATAAATGGAAAGCCTGGATGATGAATGAAACTTCACACTGGTACATTGCTGGTTTATTTGGATTATAAGTGTATATCTTTGCCATACCTGTGCTGATAGAGTTAGATAGGATGAAAAGGAAACAATGCTTTCATCTACTTACTGATTGAATATGATGAAATGTAGTCCAATCCAAAGAACGGTTTATTATTTTATGTGACACTTAAATGAGTACATGCACATTGGAACAGCACTGAATTCCTTATAACTACATCAAGTATCTTTCAGTAAGCCAGACATCTTTCTGTTACTTCAGCAAAGAGAAAATTAAAACAAGTCTACTCAGACTAATGATGAGCCATGGCCTCAGTCAACCTTAAATCTGAAACCTAAACAAAGCATAGTCCGGGTGCCCCGCATGACAAAGGAGAGGAGTGCAAGAACAAGAGCATTCCTAGGGGTAGAAAAACGAGGGAGGGGATTACTTTATTAAGATGTACTGAAACACAGATCACCACAGATGGATGAGCCCCCTTACACAAAGAGGGTTTTCATAGAATCAAATCCATCTCATGCAGGAGTCACAAACATCTGTTTGAAAAGTCCAACTGTTGCAACTTAAGGTTTTTTTCATTAGAAACTTTTGAAAACCTTTGGACAGCCAGTCAGAAGGCTATGTCTAAGTCTAAAAAGACAGAGAGAGAAAGGGACAATAACCACAGGGTTGTGCTTATCCATGAAATTCTAATAATGAGGCTCCAACCTGGGCCTCAATCGACAGAGAATCTGGGCTATCCACATAAGGAGGCAAATGCTAATATTGCTCTTGCTGGCAGATAAAAATAAAGTCTAGCACACTTTTCCTGGCACATTTCCAGGGCAGATGTCAGATGCCTGGCCTGAGGCTTTTGATGAGATAGTGGTGGGGGTCAGTCTAGAATTAGGAGAGCCCTCCATCAGATAACACATTTTCTGGTTCATGTAAAGACGTACAGCATATCAACGGAGACATGCATCACTGTGATGTGAAACCAGCATCTGTGCACAGCAGCCAGTTTTTGCCTCTGCAGCCGGCTGAGACAAGTCCTGGGATGGGAGCGCTGAAATGGGAGCACAGACCCTTCCATCTCCCACCATTCAGTCTTTCAGCACCACTCCTGGCCATAGTCCTGGGGAGAGAGTGGGAGGAAAGGGAGGAGGGCAGGGAGTGTCCACCGAAAAAGGTGGATGGGGATGGCGCAGTGTTGATAGGGTGAGAACCAGAGAGTGTCTCAGAGCTAGAAAGCAGAGGGAAAGCTGTTAATCCATGTCCAGACGATGACGGGAAACGTTCATTTTACACACAAGTACATTTGTGACTTAACCATGTGCCTATATCTAAGATGTCCTGTCTGTGTAAAATCCTGGTGACTCACAACTACATGCCTTTCTGGAGGATAATATAATTTGATTTTATTTGCTTTATTTCGGTAAATAAACTGCTTTTCATGGGTTCTGATGATTTTCTTTACAGCTGGTTCAAATCAGCTTGTTCAGACTGCTGTTACTGATGGTTTCAAATCAAGTCATCAGATGGACGATAAAGGTGTCCCACAGGGAACAATATCGAGCCCTCTGTAATTTTCCCAATACAAAAAATAATATTTTTGCATGGATCTAAATATATTCATTATCTAAATATGTTTAAATAACATTACAACAACTGTCTTCATGCTGACAATACCATACTGTAAACTTGGCCTTTTTCAGGTTACAGTCTGGTTTTTATGACCTCCACACCCCTCTTATTAATTTTGAGCTTGTTCAAAACATTAAAAAGACTATGTGTCAATTTCACAAGAGCATGAACCACTTGTGCTCCTACTCTGATCCATGCTCTCATGGAGATCAATTCAATACAGAATTGTGTGTATGCATTCTCTTTATAAATGCTTAGGAACTAGATAGAACACCTCACTCAAACACTAATAATTGGAGTGTGTTTCTCCTTCTAAAAAGGATGTTTTTATTTATTTGGATTACACTGGATTATGGATATATAATGTATGTTCATCCTGTTACTATTACTGTTAAAAACACTGAAAGCCATATATTGTAATGCCTTTGCATTTTTTTTTAGACATACTACAATTTGACTTTTTTCAACATACTATGACTATGACTATTACTTTTTCGACATACTATACTTTGACTTTATCACTTTTGATATACTATGACTTTGTTATCACTTATCTATATACAGTGCCTTGCGAAAGTATTCGGCCCCCTTGAACTTTGACCTTTTGCCACATTTCAGGCTTCAAAACATAAAGATGTAAAACTGTAATTTTTTGTGAAGAATCAACAAGTTTATTGGATATTTCAAACTTTAACAAATAAAAAACTGAAAAATTGTGCGTGCAAAATTATTCAGCCCCCTTAAGTTAATACTTTGCAGCGCCACCTTTTGCTGCGACTCCAGCTGTAAGTCGCTTGGGGTATGTCTCTATCAGTTTTGCACATCGAGAGACTGAAATCTTTGCCCATTGCTCCTTGCAAAACAGCTCGAGCTCAGTGAGGTTGTATGTTTATTTGTGAACCATTCCATTGTAGATTTTGCTTTATGTTTTGGATCATTGTCTTGTTGGAAGACAAATCTCCATCCCATTCTCAGGTCTTTTGCAGATCAGGTTTTCTTCCAGAATGGTCCTGTATTTGGCTCCATCCATCTTCCCCGTCCCTGCTGAAGAAAAGCAGGCCCAAACCATGATGCCGTCTCCACCATGTTTAACAGTGGGGATGGTGTGTTCGGGGGGATGAGCTGTGTTGCTTTTACGCCAAACATAACGTTTTGCATTGTTGCCAAAAAGTTGGATTTTGGTTTCATCTGACCAGAGCACCTTCTTCCACATGTTTGGTGTGTCTCCCAAGTGGCTTGTGGCAAACTTATAATGAGACTTTTTATGGATATCTTTAAGAAATGGCTTTCTTCTTGCCACTCTTCCATAAAGGCCAGATTTGTGCAGTATGAGACTGAGTCTCCCACCTCAGCTGTAAATCTCTGCAGTTCATCCAGAGTGATCACGGGCCTCTTGGCTGCATCTCTGATCAGTCTTCTCCTTGTATGAGCTGAAAGTTTAGAGGGACGGTCGGGTCTTCGTAGATTTGCAGTGGTCTCCTTCCATTTCAATATTATCGCTTGCACAGTGCTCCTTGGGATGTTTAAAGCTTGGGAAATCTTTTTGTATGCAAATCCAGCTTTAAACTTCTCCACAACAGTATCTCGGACCTGCCTGGTGTGTTCCTTGTTCTTCATGATGCTCTCTGTGCTTTAAACGAACCTCTGAGACTATCACAGAGCAGGTGCATTTATACGGAGACTTGATTACACACAGGTGGATTCTATTTATCATCATTAGTCATTTAGGTCAACATTGGATCATTCAGAGATCCTCACTGAACTTCTGGAGAGGGTTTGCTGCACTGAAAGTAAAGGGGCTGAATAATTTTGCACACTCAATTTTTCAGTTTTTTATTTGTTAAAAAATTTTGAAATATCCAATAAATTTCATTACACTATATATATATATATATATATATATATATATATATAGTGAATTTTTTATATACTAGACAATTTTTTTTAACATTCTACACTATGGCGTTTTTATCACTTTTATCAACGTACAATACAGTGACTTTTTTCGACATTCTACACAATGATATATATATATATTTTACATACAGTACTTACTATCATTTCTTTATCACTTTGAGATACTATACCCTGACTTGTTTTTGTTATTATACTGTCACATTTTACGATATACTATGCCATGAGTTTACTTTTTCAACATACTGTTATGACTATTTTTGACATACTATACAATGATTTTTCTTATTACTATACTATGACGTTATTTGACACACTGACTTTTTTTGATACTCTATACCATAATTTTTAGATACATTATACTATGATTTTTATTTTAAACATTCAAAACTATGACCTCAACATACTATGACTTTATAATAACTTTTTTCAACATACTGTACTATGACTTTTTATCACTTTTTTCGACATACCATACTTTGCCTTTTTGACATCCTATGCTATGACAATTTGACATTATAAACAAAGACATTTTTCTTTTTAGGATTTGTTTTTTGCATTTTAGGCCTTTATTTGATAGGACAGCTTAGACATGAAACGGGAGAGAGAGGGGAAATGACATGCAGTAAAGGGCTGCAGGTCGGAATTGAACCGGCAGCCATTGTGGCTGGGACTGAACCTCTGTACATTTGGTGCATGCACTACTAGGTGAGATACTTTTGACATACCATTCTATGACTTTTTTTCAATATTCTATATTATGAATTTTTTTTTAATTCTATACTATGACCCTTTTCGACATACTAAACTATGACTTTTTTTATCACTTTTTTCGATATACTATTACTTTTCGTCATTCTTTGACTTTGCCTCATCAGGGTCTCGACCTGACTGCAGTTGGTCATTGTAACCGAATTGAGTGAGCAAATGCTCACATTCAATGGCGTCTGGCACTTTGGAGAGGTGTTCTCTTCACAGATAAATCCCGGTTTTCACTGTACAAGGCAGATGGGAGACAGGGTGTATGACGTTGTGTGGGTGAGCGGTTTGCTGATGTCAACGTTGTGGATATAGTGGCTCATGGTGACGGTGGGGTTATGGTACGGGCAGGCGTATGTTATGAACAACAAACACAGGTGCATTTTATTGATGGCATTTTGAATGCACAGAGATACCGTGATGAGATCCTGAGGCCCATTGTTGTGCCATTCATCCACGACCATCACGTCATGTTGCAGCATGATAATGCACGGCCCCATGTTGGAAGAACTGTACACAATTCCCAGAAGCTGAAAACATCCCAGGTCCTGCCAATATCCAGCAACTTTGCGCAGCCATTGAAGAGGAGTGGACCAACATTCCACAGGCCACAATCAACAACCTGATTAACTCTATGCACTGCGTGTGGCAAATAGTGGTCACACCAGATACTGACTGTTTTTCAGACCCTTGCCCCAGATCCCCCCCCCCAATACAGTAAAACTACACATTTTAGAGTGGCCTTTTATTGTGGCCAGCCTAAGGCATGCCTGTGCAATAATCATGCTGTCTAATCAGCATCTTGATATTCTACACCTGTGAGGTTGATGGAATTTCTCGGCAAAGGACAAGTTCTCACTAACACAGATTTAGACAGATTTCAGAGAAATAGGTTTTTTTTGTGTATACAGGAAAAAGTCTGACATCTTTAAGAGCAAAAAAATGGGGGCAAAAAAAAAAAAGGGTTACATTTAAAATTTTGATCAGTATATATATATATATATATATATATATATATATATATATATATATATATATATATATATATATAGACTTTTTAATGACTTTATTCAAAACACTATACTGTGACCTTCATCACTTTTTTTGACACACCATACTATGACCTTTTTATGACTTTTTTCCAACATGCTATGTCTTTTTTCAACATACTATACTATGTCTTTTTAATTACTTTTTTCGACACACTATAGCATGACTTTATAACTTTTTTCAATATACTATAATAGGACTATCACTTTTTTGTCATACCTATACTTTTACTTTTTGACATTTCCACTTTTTCAAGTATTCCCACTACTTCACCTCCTTTTATGCAAATTTTCTGCAGGAAATGCATTTTCTAGTTACAGTTGTTTTAATAAGTGAGTGGTTGTTAAAGAAAAAAGAAAGCATTTACAAATTAACAAGCTGGCAGAGTTTTAAAGACAAATGTGAAAAAAATAGACTGATATGAAGAACAAAAGGAAAGAATTCAGGGAAAAGAGTCTCAATGCACTTTGGTCAAACAAGAAAAGATTATGGTACTGGTGAGAAAAATGGTTTAATCACAAAAGAATAGTGAGGAACCTGCGTGATTCTGGCCCAAATCCATTTACAGTAACTGATGAGAAGTCTTTGTATGACAGGTAAATTATGACTGTGCAACATTCTTATCCCAAAAGCCAGTTCAGTTGGGTGAAATAATGTGCTTTACCAACCATTATGAACCATGCAGTTCAGTGCAAAGAACACACATCTATTCATCAATTACACAATGGCATCTTGGTGGAGACTCTTTTTAATCACAGCTAGCATTAATCAGGATTTAACATTATGTTTTCATCAAACAAATAGGGTTCACTGTCCTGCAATGACAGATCATTTTTAACCAAAAAGCTGCTCTCAACTTCAGCTCTCCATGGAAGATAACCAAAAGCGAGTGAAATTATAGCATTTGCTCAGTAAAGCCATCATCCCAGATTTGAATGATTGGTTAACATTGCAGAAGTCTCATCCATCCTTGTCACGGGGAGACCATGCAGGGTAGACCATAAGTGTTTCAATGGCAAAATTGGGCCCAGCTGGAAAATGGCCTCCAGCTGTGTCATCATTAGAACTGATAAGGCACCGTGGCCAGGCTTCCTCCATTCCTCACTCATTCCGTGGGAATTACAGGTACAAACTGTAGGGACTGGTGAGTAGAAAACAAACCTTTCTCTCATACACCTGGGTAGTAGTTTCCCCATATGGAACACATTTAGACTTGTGTCAGTCCTTTGAGATCTTGAGCATGCTGGTTTGTTTCAATCTAAACATCTCTTTCTGCTTTGTCCTGGGAAGATCCTAATGTGCTATATTTGTCTAGCTTCACATGAAACAGAACAAATACAACACCTTAAACAGATAATCAGAAGAGCCATAAAATGATGGAGTAGTCTTCTTCAGCTATTATGCTTAAAATTACCATATAATTACCATAGAAGTACTCATAATTGACTTAAAAGAATACTTCAGGTTTGTTGCAGCCTAGACTTATTGTTTGGTGTGTGTGTGTGTATGTATGTATACACACACACACACACACACACACACACACACACACACACACACACACACACACACACTTTTCTATAGACCACAAGAAGAGCTACCATAGAGGCAATGGAAATGAAAAAGATAAAGTAAACAAAGGTTAACTAACACTGTGTAATGTTTCAATCTTTACAATAATTGAATACAACTGTATTCCCTTTCCTTTGATATATTTTTTATTTAGACATGATGGAATATGGTCACATTGTAAATATTCAAATTGATTGGAAGTCTTGGTTAAACAAGGTTGCATGAACACTGATCACATAATCCAATACCAGCATGACACAAAGAGCATAAATAATCTGCTCATGCAAAACTGTTGATTGAGCAGCATTGTGACAAGTGGGAACCCCGCCCTTTTGCAAAAACCCTGCTGGTAATTACGAATCAGCTATGGGATACCTCAGCCGTGACCACAGCCATTGCCCTGTAAGAATACTCAACAGGGAGCTTTGTAACTGCTGGGGGATCAATATCATGCATACAGAGTAACTGAACCCAAGGGTAGTGAGGCAATAATCGTGCCTGCCCCCTCTGTGCCTTCAGAGACAGTGTGCCAACACAGTAGGTCAATACGTCTAGAAGCAACAGTATGGGGCCATCACATTATGGGACAGTAAATTGACTTATCATGCGTGTCACAGCCAGACTTGTGAAAAATGTTCATTTAAATAATGTTAAATCTATCAGAAGAGTAAATGTTTTGGAAATTGGAAATTGCTGTAGTATACACTTTAAAACTCTAATATGTAATACTGACAGCTAGTGTTTAAAATAGTTACTGCAGTCCAAATTCTAAATACTGGAGAGAGTCGTCTCCCCCGGCCCCTCCACCCCAGACTCAAAGTTCCCGGAGATGGCAAGTTGAGAACACACCATCCAACCATGTGGCTAGATGCTAGTTAGACATTACTCCACAGCGCAGCAGAGTAGCTAATGTTAGATGCTGGCCATGCTGACAGTCATAAAGCCTGTGCTCACGTGGAGCTCGGTAGCCTACACGTCTGACAACCACCCTATCTTGGCTTAAAATTACGCCAACAGACGCGATTAACACCACTACCTCGCCTTCCTCTCTACCCGAATGATAAACACACTTTCTTGGCTTAAAATTACTCATTGCTGGTCGGCTACCGCCGCTGAACAGGCTACACAGTTGATTTGCTAAAGTTTAATTGCATGTTTCCATTATGAGGAAGTCAAACTTGCAGTTTCTGTCATATGTCTGTCAAGGTGGTTGTAAACAGCGCATGGTCCCCTTGCCTGGTTGTCAGGTAACGTTAGCATCACTTCCCTTGCTGTGTCTCAACTGCAACTGTTTGCAAGTAACCAACTAGAGTATTCTATCTAATTCAATGTGAGTACACAAATGTTGAAATGACTGAAAATGTCCATCCCATGCAGCTGTGATAAATTAGCCTGAAGCTTAATGCTTACCTGTTCAGGAGTAAATTAGCCATCTCTGAGTCCTTTTGGGATCCAGCTTTCTACATCTTTCAAATAGATCTCCAATATTTACCCAGGGGTTTTTTACATCTTCAGTCATGCAACTGTTGCATGCAACATGTCAAGTTTTTTTTTTAGGTCGGGTAGAATCTATCTCTGTTGATCCTGTGTGTTTGTTTGCTGCTTCCATGGCTGTACTATAGCGGTCGGACGCTGGGTTTGGGTTTTACAGGTATATATATCTGGCAACCCGACCTGGCTGTCAAACTGGGCTTTTGATAACACAAATAGACGTTCCATCACGGAACAAAAATTTCAAAAAGAGAAAAAAAACTGGCTTTAGCATTGTTGTCAGAAAAGACAGTATTTCAGCTTTTCATGTTTCCTTAATATCTGCTGACATTTTGTGGTCATTTTTAGATTTAATACAGTAAATATATTACATATTGCACCTTACATTTGTCCAGTTGTCAACACATTAAATCTATTTTGATTATACTGTACGTTTTCCTCATTATAAAAACATCTATATTGATCTAAACGCAAGTCAATTATATTGTCTTTCATACTGTTAACAGTGTAACTATTACATTACAAGGTGACAAGAATGGGTGAGCCTCTTATGGTATTACTACAATTTTGTTAAAAAGATCAGACTTGAGTGGAGCATATCAGAGATATTGGTTCCTTCTATTAACACCAGTTTCAAATCAATAAATGCTATTCTCCAGAGCCACTCTGAGTTGTTTGTGGCAAGGTATTGATCTCCCTAAATGCAGGCGTCTGCATGTTGCTCTTGGAGAGACTCTGTGGCCTCTCTGTGTGCCAGTTTACCCCCAAAACTCCCCACCCCCACCCCCTTTGCCCTTTGCCTCGTCCCTCTCTCGCCACCCAGGCTAAGCAGCCAGCATGGCACCTCCACAGAGGCCAATGTGTGACTTGATGCCATCAATAAAACCATCATCTAAGATGGACTTCCATCGCGCCCCGCGCAGTTAGTCAGGCCCTCTGTGATGATAGAGGCAGCCACTCGAGGAGACAAACACTCAATATCTCACTAGTAGGTTTTCTCAAATCCATACCAATTCATGTTTCTGCTTTTTCTGCTCTCTGCTCTATGTCATTAGGCTTGTGGGTTAGTTAGCAACAGTACTCACCGGATCGAGGCATAGTGTGTTTGAAAAGTATGTAAAGTGAACAGTGAATGCCTCACAGTGAGTCTACCAGAGAGGACAGTTAAGACTCCCTCTAAAATGGAAGTAAACTGGACCTATAAGTTGTTGTGAAAAGAAGTATTTAGAGACTGAAACAGCTGATAAACACTGTTGATTTTGTATGTTGTGGAGTTTTACTGTGAAGCAAGGTAAGGGTAGAGGTGCATTGCAAGATAACCGTGGATGGAGCATAGCAAAGCTTTTTGTGTCTGTGAATCAGCTGTTCTGTTTTTATCTTATCCCTTGTTTGGTTTTTGTAACAGCTTATTATCTACACGTGAAAAAGGTCACACTTTTATAAGTGTGTGTGTGTGTGTGTGTGTGTGTGTGTGTGTGTGTGTGTGTGTGTGTGTGTGTGTGTGTGTGTGTGTGTGAGAGAGAGAGAGAGGTTGTGATATCATGCTGGTGGTCTTTTTCTTTCTCACACAAAAACAAACTGGCACTTGATATGTAAATTTCCACTTTTACAAGATCAAGCATCAAGATGCCACATATGATTTTGTAATATATTGTCTTTTGTGAGAGGATTTAATATTTGCTGCATAAGCCTGAAAAAGATTTCTATGGCACGTGAGGCTGAAAGCATTGGTTAGCAATGTAAATCTAACACTTGACAGTTGACAGTAACATTATGGAAGACACCCCACTGTCCCATATCTTAACAGAGCCTCCTATCAAGATGGATGGCTCTGAAAGGACACTGAATGGCTAAACTGACTGATAGGATAACAAACAGACACCAGTCATGATAGCCAAGCCTTTAAATGCTGCACACAAACCTAATATCTAAAGTGTAATTTAGATTATACTAGTCTGGTCTTGGTCATACATGAGCAACTAGTTTTCATACCGCAAATGACCAAAGATGTCTTTTGGAGGAGATTTGAAAAATGAGGTGCTGCATATATAGAATGTGAAACATATGATGTTACAGAAATTCCCATCATAGTCACTGTTCTGTCTATGTATACCCTTTTTAGTGTAGTGTATACAATCTTTTTTTACTCCTTCCAAGATCCAGACTGTAGGTAACCTACTTCTGCAGTGTTTGGGCTCTCAGGGAGAGAGCTGCTACGCCCGCCCTTGGTCCAGAATGTAGCTGAGATGGATGAGTGTGTGACAGCACTCTCCCTTTGCTCTTTCTATGGGAGGCACGCACTGAGCCATGCTGTCTGTGTGTGTGTGTGTGTGTGTGTGTGTGTGTGTGTGTGTGTGTGTGTGTGTACTGGCTGTATAAACTCACCCAGAGGGACCCCAGGCCTGTGGGAGATAAAGACCTCTCCTAAAATGTAAACACACTCTGATGTGGCGAGCGGGGCAGCTGTAGTTGCACACACACACATTTAGAGTAAGGTCAAGGTTAAGCTGTACACTCTTTCAAGGCTCACTTTCCCTCTTGACCCTCTGTCTTTAGTGTTGGATCTTCTCCCGAGTTTGGGTGCTGAAACATGGGCCAACTTGACAAAAGAAAAATCAGAATGTGCAAAAGACTGGTGCTACAGAATGGTTGTACTGCTACTGACGATTGACAACTTTTAGTGCAACACACTAAAAAAAACAGGGAATTGGAGTTTATAAGCTAAACAGTATAAGTGAAAGTGGTAAAGTAAAGAAATATGGAGAATCCATAACTGCTGTGTAAGATAGCTTTAAAGAGATTCCGAGAGTTCGGAAGTGGGAATGAATGAGGTACTTATCTATAATCAGATTATTGCCTACAGCAGGTGACGGTTGGCATGCCCCCAGTTTGAAAAAGCAGGCAGGAGTCCCGACACTGAAGAGAAGTAATGTAGTGCTGTGGATGGTGGCAGCAGCTAAATGTAATTTAGCCACCCTAAAAAAAAATTGTTGTTGAGTAGCTGGTAGGACTGCACAATTATGGCCAAAATGATAATCACGATTATTTTGATCAATATTGTGATCATGATTAATTATCACGATTATTTGTTCATTTTAACCAAAACATATTTTATTGTCACATAGGCCATTTATAACTGCTTTCACATACATATTATGCTACATTCTTATGTTGAAGTTGCATGTTGTATATACATACAGCTGCAACACATGTAAATAAAAATTATCAAATGGCAGGTCAGTGGAGTTACACACGTCCTGTTTATGAAATGTCTGTATCGTCACTGCGCTGCATTTTTATGAACTATGATATTCTGGCCATGGGTCACATCTCTCGCCCAGGTCCAGCAGGCTCCGTCTCACACACTATTACTCTAGGAACTAAAGTTGCATTCAATAACTTCTTCTGTGTTTTTTGCCGTGGCTGCCGCGACAGCAGAGTTACCAGCGAAAACACTGGTACAAATACAGGTTTGCCTCTCATGCTTAACAATATACAGCTGTGTTAATAATAAAACTGTGCACATATGTCAGAAATGTGGGCCGCCGCTGTGTCTCTCCGTGTTGCTGGGAGCAGTATGTGAGTGAATGGGGGCGGGGCTGCGCGGAGAGTAAGAGGAGAAAGAGTAGAGGAGAGATACTAACACAGGTACAGCTTTACAAAAGAAATGGGTCATGTAACGCAAAATTAAACCATATCTTAATTTAATAACCATAGCTTCATTTGTGGAGAGGCAGCGGATGCAGGGACATTAGGTGCCCCGGTGCGACCTCGGAAACATGTTAGTCGCACCCTAGAGCCCTGTGAGCTAACAGACATTAACTAGCACAGACTAGCACTAGTCACTGCTGTTGTCTGAAAAACAACACAGACAACCGAGGTATAACCGACTGCTATCTGCTATCTGCATTTTCCTCACGTTACTCTGTCCTCCGTGTCTGTCTACATAAACTAAGCTGCGCGGTGCAAGGAACAACTCTGACTGGCACATAATCAGACAGTGGTTTACGGAGTGGTAGATTGGCTTTGCAAAAAAAACAAAAAAAACAGAGCGTTCTATGAACGTAATGACGCATTTAAAATATTGTTTGATTAAGCAAATTTGATCGTGGGAAGCCAAAATCGTGATTGTGATTATTTGATTTGATTAATTGTGCAGCCCTACATTGTTGTAAGGCTCGCTTAAACACTGCTATCCAAACATTTGTTCTTGGCTTTGCACCCAAAGATTGTGAGGATTAGCTCATAACTGACCACAGATTAAAGCCAAAATTCACCAAAAGTATTGAGAAGAAAAAGCCTTGCAGTATCAATAATAACCATTATCTCTTTGCCTTACTCTTTTTGTGTTCTAATGACAAATGACAAAAAAAAACAAGGTCAAACATTTGTTTAAAATAACAACTGCATGTTGAATTTACACTGACAAATCCAAAATACTGTTCTTACACTAATACACACATCTTTTTTTGTACTCCTACTTAAAGCCTGGCATTTTACATCCAAGTGCATGTATAAAAGTAGTTTAAACCAAACAAATTATAGTAAGTACACTGTGTAAAAGTAAATCCCAGAAAACAAAAGGAATCTAAAAACCCATATACACATATTTCATATTACCAGGGTGATGTTTGTGTATAAAGAATAACACACTTAACAAGTACTTAACAAAGTACCTTCTGCTCAGTGAGAGTGCTGTGAAAAATGAGAGGGGGCTGGCAGGAATTGCTGGTAATCTTTGCTTGAGTCCATCTTTATTATCTTGGTCAATGGACAGAAGTGGATCCCGAGGTAAAAATATCCAAGCCTGCTTCTCATCAATGTGAGGCTCTTATCTGACATTTGAAATACATTCTGCAGGATGAGCGAGTGCATCATGTATGCAGCCCTGCTGAGATTGGTCTACTTCATTTATTTAAATGTATCAAAAACATTTTGTAGTTTAACTTTCCCTAATCATTTCACATATGTCTTATGAAAGACACTTAATCACTCAAACTGCCTGTAAATTATAGATACAATTTCTCAAAATTGTTGACATTCTTTGCTTTAAAGTTGGGTTTTAAAGCTCCCATTTAATGCTCATTTTAAGGTTCATACTTGTATTTTGGGTTTCTACTAGAACATATTGATATGCTTTATTGTTCTCCTACTGTCTATCTAAATATACCTGCATTCACCCTCTGTCTAAAATGCTCAATTTTCACCTGTCTCTTTAAGACATTCCTCCCGAAAAAGCCCAGTCTGTTCTAATTGGTCCTCATTTCCAGGTCTTCACTCCGAGTCTCTGCACCATCATTGCAGTCGAGGAATGACTGTAACGGCACTGTGATGGCACTTTCTACCTACAGAGCATTTGATGCCAGCACCTCATCCTGCTTTATAATTTTAAAAAAATACCCAGAATTTAGATTATTTTTAATGTTATTACTGTCAGTGTTTCCCATAAATAGGGTCTACTCAGGCGCACCGCCCAGGAAAATTGAGATCCGCCCAGGTAGATAAAATCCAAATTAAATTTTCTTTCCAAACAATGGTGTATTTTTTACAGCGCACACAGAGGATTTGCCTCCAGCACCTCCCCCTCGTGAAGTTGCATGCTGCATGCATGCCAGTGTCAACGTTTCACTTGCTCAGAGAGGCTATCATTACAATAGTAGTAGCAGGCTGCAGTAGCTGCTGGTGGTCTTGCAAAGTCTAGTTGCTAGTTAATCAGCGCTAAACTGTCTCTGACCGGAGCTAACCGCTACTCCGAGCTAATGGTTGCTAACCGAGCCTTCAGTTCTCAGTGTCTGTATCCATTAAGTGCATTTGTGAACCCAAGCCCAAATAAAACCCTTAATTTTATTAAACTGCATATAAAAGTTTTACACTACAACTCAGAGGTGTTTGAATGACAGAATACAGAGATGATGAGATCCTTAATATTATTTGTAGTTATTTATAAGTTTGCACTAAAATAATGATAATTTGTTTTATCATCACAACAGAACAGAGGAACATCAAAATGTATTAAAGTTCTGATAAATAATATGTATAAAAATACAAACTTAAGATATGAAACCTAAAGTCCTTTGAACAAAAACACAATTACAAAAATTCTAGAGTGCCCTCTGGTGGACAAACTCTTTTCAAACTTCTTTTTTAATGGTACAGTATTACATTTTATCTGCTGAACCATTAACATTTGGAAAAAAAAGTGATTTAATTGACAAAGCACAACATGGCAACACATTTTTTGTCAAATTTGAACAAGCAATTTGTTGCATTTTAGTAAAATTCTGAAAGCAGCAGTAATGCAGAACGGAGTAGGCTACATTGTAATATCTATCACGTTATACCATTATTGCCATATTCAACAATGTAGGGCATAATTCAATGTTTTCTTCATAATGTGTAGCCTTAATAGCTACCCTGAAATTGTGTCAGATGCCGCATAGTGTTGCAATATTTTCATCTGTATCATCTTTAAGTCTAATTTGTTTAATATGTAAATAGTTTTTTCCCTTTTATGTTTTTGACTCCCATATGCAGTAAAACCTATGACAGAAACAAATTCAGTTCATACCTAAAGTTTATTTGTATGACTGACAGACAAAGGGTTACTAGGGACAACCATCTCCATCTTTCAAGCAACAGATTTCAATCCAGTACAGGGAGGAGGAGGCAAGGGGAAACATTAGCTGTGTTTCAGAACAACAAGGTGAGAAATTGTGGCTCACAGTCTGCAATAGTTCCACTCTAGTGAGCTATTGATTTTGTCCCCAGTTTTTCCTTTGGCTCTGGACACTCTGCAGCCTTAGGTGGCACTCTTTCATTCCCCTCTGGGATGTGGGATGAAAGGATGCCGCCACTGAACAAGTAAACGAAATGTGTTGTGAATCACTCAGGGAAACACCTCCAAAGATGGCTGTCCTTTTTTCAAACTGAGACAATAGTCCTCTTTGTTTGATGCCGCATCCCTAAGCTGCTTAGGGATGCAAACACTTGCTTTGAGAGTCAGTCAAGTGCAAAGAAAAAGAGACAAGGTCCAGAAAACAAACAGGACTGGGATGAAGAAAATGAAAAATGCAATAAGGCACCTTGTATATCCACACACACATCCAGAAGAGTGTGTCAGTGACATGCAAACACAGAGAAGCACTGAGTGACCAACATGTCACAACACGACAGCTGGGCACTTTAGCTGCCTGAATGTTAAAGTATAACAAAGTTTTAGAAATCTATATAAGTTAGCAGTTTATTAGTTTTCCCTCCATTTACATGCACGAGTATGCAGCAAGCGTGCAGGTGTTCAACCACATATAGACCTCAACAGTCCCGTCCCTCCTCCGAAAGACCTTAGGTTGTGGAAGTAAATTTCCCATTAATTTCTCCCATTGACGTCTGGAAAAATACATATTTAAAGCGTCTTAGACCATGCCTTAGGCTAACTAGCTACAACATGACTCATAGGCATACAACATATAATTGCGAGTGAAAAAACTAACATGAAATCCAAAAAAGGTCAAAAGGTACAAGACTGTGTACATATTTTCATTTCCAAGCAAAGAACTACTCATCCCATAAACCACCACGCCCCAATTAATAATATAGTCAAAGACACAACCGCGAAAGCGCCTCTTGAACAACTTCCAAACCGACAACAGCCTTGCACGCTTTTTCCAAAACATACTAGTACATACTAATTTTACATTGTGAAAGTAGAGTTAATAACAGTTCTTTCAGTAGTAATCATGTAATGATTGATATGATTCATACAGTATGAAGGCTAAAGTAGCCTAGCAAAAATGAACGGATAATGTTAACCAACCTTCCTGC
Source organism: Percina caprodes (assembly GCA_013375575.1). NCBI lineage: Eukaryota > Metazoa > Chordata > Actinopteri > Perciformes > Percidae > Percina > Percina caprodes. Next base: position 460,103 of record JABXJD010000137.1, on the reverse strand, counting down.
AAAACTCACTACAACTTTGTAGGTCTTGTCCCTCATGCTGGCCATTACAAACCCACAAGCTGACCTGCGGACTCCATTCAAAAACGTGACCCGATTTAAAGTCTTCAACCCTTAGACACACTTGTTCTCTTCCTTGAAAAAAGCCATCATGACAGCCAAAGAGATCACGATTGCACTGATTAGTCTGCCGTACAGTAGACAGTAACGTTACAGTAGCTTACACAGTACAGCAGCAAAGACTCTCACGGACTTTCGCAGGGTTTAACCAAACACATGAGTTCCACCAATCAGAGGAATCACTGTGGGATTGTAGAATTGTTCAGGATTGTGGGTAATGAAGTACTTACCCAAGACATTGCAAACAAAAGACATTTATCAAAACAAAAATCTCAAAACAAGGTGGGTGCCCCATGAACTTTTGCCATCTATATGAGCACATACAATCGCTTTGTCATGTCGTAGCTGGTTTTAAGTCTACCATGGACGGTTACAATTTTATGGCTTGTAATTGTCAATGGAGAAATTGTATTGTATTTTTACTTCCAGAACTGGCTGTGGGCAAAACCTGTTTTATAGCAGACACACTGACATTCAACCCATCCCCATTTTGCAGTAATTGTGATTTAGTTTCTTTTATTGAGTCTGTGTAGCTTACATTAAGTTGTCAAGAATGTTTAGCTTAAATGTAGTATCAGATCTGACCATACATTTTTTTGTGTGAATGGAAGCTGCAGTGAGGGCATTAAGGCAGCAGGCAGGCAGGCGGCAGATAAAGAGGACTCTATTAGTCTCGGCTCATTGTGCCACTCTGATTTCTTTCTACTTCCTAATTGGCTGGCTTCTGTGGGATTGGCGGCCATATTTCAGTTTAAAAGGAGAATGCTCCATGGGTCACAGGAATAAAAGGGGCCCATTTGACAGGTCAGCAGGCTGATGTCTACAGCATAGTCTTGGGTCAAAGGTCAAACTAGCATCAAGATAGGCCATTGCAGTGTAGGTCAGCTCCTACACCAGAGAGCCCAATAAGTAAGTCGGCAGACTGACTGGAATCTTGTATCTTAGCAAGAATATCTTTGCAAAGACAATAAGGTGATTAATTTCAGCTAATACATTATTCTTTTTAAACCCATTGATTTTTAAAGAAAGATTCAGGCCATATGCAGTTATAACTGTGGTGGAACTGTCAGATTACATTTTTTAGAAAAGTCATGCCCATTACTAATAATGTTCATTATATTCAATTACTGATTAATTTAATACCGTTCACTCATTATTATAATCAATACTGAAAATTAGATCATTTCTTAACAGCAACTTTTATTACACAATATCATGTCTCCTGTTGGTCATCATGAGTCTAAAAAATAACACAAGGTTTAACAAATTGAGACTTTGTGTCTACCCCAGTTTTAGTATTAATCTACTATAACATGTTCAATGCTCATAAGCAAAATACACAAGTTTAAACTGTAACTGGAGCTGATAAATTGTGTATTGTTCCGAATAATCTAATTATAAAAAGCTAATTTATAGCATTGCAGTTAATAAAAAGCAGTGACACTTTATTTTCAGTTATAAATTAAATAAATTGTTGACTTTACCCATTATTGTAGACATTACGGGAGCAAAGTAAGACAAAATAACGAAAGTAATCCAATTATTAAAAATCCATGAATTGCAGTAGTCAGAGGGCTTAAGTAACTGACAACAGTCTTAAGGAGGGATTTAGTTTGTACAACTGATCACATTGGAATCAGCACCCTCCTAACTCGATTAGCATTAACGTTCACCTCTAGGAAATGAGTAGCCCGAAAACATGAAATTCACCATGCGCATTTACTCACACACACGTATACACACACGTATACACACACGTATACACACACGTATACACACACGTATACACACACGTATACACACACGTATACACACACGTATACACACACACACACACACACACACACACACACACACACACACACACACACACACACACACACACACACACACACACACACACACACACACACACACACACACACACACACACACACACACACACACACACACACACACACACACACACACACACACACGATAGTCTGCCTGGCACCAGACAGCAGTGCACAGCTAAATGAGATGTGTGAGAGCCCCCTGCTGCCAAGAGGCGGGCAGGAAGAAGAAACAAACCCTCTCTAATGGAGACATGACATGCTCGCTGGTGCGGAAACTCAAACAAACGATTAATGGGCCATGGAGCCTTTAGTACAGCAGCAAAATTCCCAGCGCTGCGCCCCCTTTATGTACTCCCTTGCTCTCGTCTTGTCCCATGTTGGCCGTGGGGTTTGACATTTCAGGACCCAGGCCTCTGCCCCGAGGCAACATATTTCTACCACCCCCTAACCCCAATTCTACCAAGATCCCTGAACTGAATTAAGTGGACAACACAACAACAATATCATGAACATCTCAGAAGAACCCTCATGCACTAAAGGAGAGGTATTCAACAGTAGGACAGATAAGACAGACATGTATTTAATGTCCTCAATATATCGCTAGGCCTATGTTTTAAGAGTGTTTTACAGCTGTGATAGCCAAAAATCCTGCATGTGAGCTTGGTTGCAAGACTGTTTTGAGGAGCCAAAAGTTCTGTCACTATCTAGATGAGACTAGAGTCCTGCGATCATGCCCTGACTGACCCCCAGTGGAGGTAGTGACATAAGAACGGTGACACTGCACCAAATGAGACCAAAAGGCACGGGAAAAGATAAACAGCAAAGTCTACACAGAGCAAGCATGTTGGAAGCTATTGATAATACAGTCAAAAACTTTTGTATAAACTTAAACTTTTAGTGGCATTTTAGACAAATTCTAGCAATGTTTTTGCAGGGACAGCTGAGTTGCCAGAATGAGTCCAGGAAGTGATAGGGTGGGGATCTTTAATTGTCATTGGGCCATGGAGGCCCATCCAGTCCAATAGTTGTTGCAGTCTCCTCCATTGTCTTCCCTTCTATCTCCTCCAAAGCCCAGGCTCAGCAAAGACTAGCGAAAGAAAGAAGGGAAGCCCCTTACGTTCATGTGTTTTGATTAGCAGGTAATGATCTTTGATCTAATGCGCTGACTGGGAAAGTGCGGCTCCCATTGAAATCCGGTGGATGCTTGGCCGACCTGGAGCCAGTGTCACTTCTCGTTAGGGCCTGCAGCTCCATGACCTCCCCATTGCCAGTCCCAGCCCCCTCCTCGCAGCATGTGCACCCCGCGTAATGATATCAATAGCAGCAGGGGTGCAATGAATACAAATCCGCGTGCAGAATGTTTGGACAAGAATCCGCTCCCAACCCTCCCTCCTCGTGCCGCCCCACTCACCACCGTTCAACATCTATCCCCCACACAAAGGGCGAGGTTAGGCTGTAATCTGGATGGTTGATTTCACACAAAATAGTTAGCTACTGCAAAGAACAAATGCCCCCTGCTGGTTAGCTATAACTGTATATTTTTCATTAAGTACTAGGTACTCTGTTTGTACATCCCCTCCATCACAGTGAGTCATACAGGGCATAGAAATCTGCGTGTGAAAATGTGTGTGATTGCACCGAATTGTTTAAATGTATTCATGCATGCAACTAAAATCATTCAAGCTTCAAAGTATATGATAATGACGGTTACATGCTTAATTGAAAGAATACAAAACTCAGTTGTCCATTTGCATGAAACAGGGCAGCTCATTCAATTATAAATATTGTTTGCATTACATTATCTCAAATAAAGCACATTTTTCCTATGATGCCAGGCCAAAATATTTATCTATATGCCATGACTCCAGTTGTTCTTACTGCAGCAAAATATATTTGTATTGTCATAAAGATTTCATATCATAAAATATACAACACCAACTGGCAGTTTGAAAAGGAAACTAATACACAGTTCTGTGACCAGGCACACAACCATCACCTATCGAACACTCTGTCCAGTGTAGGGCCTGACATAGCAGCCACCTGATTTCCGTCTCTGGTATTGACACAGCCGTTTAAAGCAGCCTGGCCACCAGTGGCCATAACAAAAGGTATGTTCATGCAACCAGCCACAGAAATCAGGGAGGAAAGAACCAATTCATTTCTTTTCTGAATTAACAAGACTGGAAAAGCTATAAAATCCCTGCTATGAGACCTGTTTATTATCAATTACTGCAGCTCAATGCAGTCAGCACACTGTGAACACACATACATGTGCTGCAGCCATGTGCCTCTCTGCAAGGATTGCATGCCATGTGCACAAGCCCGGTGCACACAGAGTTCTCTCTTCTTCACTCGCCTGGTTCATTACAGCCCTCTGAACACACCTCTGTTGCTTTCTACAAAACTCGCTTACATGGTTCTAGGTTTCATGTGCTATGAAATGCAGAAGTGTCCAGAACAATGTCCAAGATGCCTTTGTTTTGTTTGGAGGAAGGGACCATTAAAGCAGATGAGTTGCCCCAAAAAGGTAAACCTTAGTGGTTGTCAAACACAGATCATAAAAGTGCTAAATTCTTCCATCAAATTATAGTGGTTTGAAATTTGGTGTAAATTATAAGGGATGTTCTTATTTGAAAAATAACTTTTAATCTATTTTGACATTTTATTAACTGCACATGTATGCAACCGTTCTATAGGCCTACACTATGTGATGAATACTGCAGCAGCATATCAACAGTGAATAATTGACTAGCCTCAAATAAGATGTACAGGTGCTTGTCACAAGACTGTTTTGTTCCGGGTTTGGGTCACTTCTTTAAATGATTCTAGCATTTTACCTTCCGACCAGGCTCTGTGTAAAAATAGTGTACGTTACTAGTCTTTATTTTGTGAGAGATTCTATACTGTATCCATTTGTTTTAGAAAAACCTATATATTGAATAAGGTTTGCCAGACATAAAAGGTTCAGAGTTTGGATCTAGGAGGAAAGGACCACAGATCATTCAAATGGGGACTACGTTGAATATTTTAGTGTGTAATGTTAAGACCCAGCATGACATTTACACCAGTGTAAGAAGTCCCATCTCCTCTGACTCAACACTCCAGCTTTTTTCCAGTACATCTCAAATGCATTAGCATTATAAAGACTACAGGAAATTAAATACGTATGAAGAAGCTTCCTCTGGTCACACATCTTTTGTCATACAGTGTCTACAGTTTACAGCTAAGTACTTTGCAGATTTCTTTAAATTGTTTTTGATATTTTATATTCAATGATAACAATATATTCAACACTATTATTTCCCATGACAAGATGTTCTTCTAATGTTTGATAACGTAATGAAAAGTGAAATGGACTCCAACTCCATCTCGGCTAAATGAGAGGAAAGATTAAGATAAATAGCTACATCTGGCTCTCACTTGAAACTCTAAAGGAAGTCGAGATAACCCAAGGAGGGTCTGGTTATTCATCACCATCCAGACGTGCCCGTACACAACTGTAACGGCTTAAAAAAACAGACAGGGACAGACAGAAACTCACCAGCCATGCATACTCCAAAGCAGCACCTGACTTTGGGCACTGTTATTTATTTTTATTTTTTATTTTTTTAAATAACCACTTACAGAGTCATACTGTAGAGAAGCAGAAATGAAAGCAATGGATTGACAGCTGGGCCAGGAGGGACCTGGTTAATTTCACCTATCATCCAAACCCTTAGTGCCCCAAACACCCCCTTGCATCTCTCTCTCTTTTTCTCAAGGGAGCAACTTTTTCTCCAGATCCTGACTGACATAAACCCCAGAGCCTCAGACCCCAAACAGAATTTTCTGCAGACCCCAGGCTGCTTGTCTTCTGTCTGCTTCATCTATCTCTTTCTTCCACAATTTCCATCTCCTTAACCATTGCTGCCTTTGTTCTTGCAGTCAATCGATGCACCATAACTCAACTGGCCTCCGGTGTTTGATGTCTGAGCTCTGGATATCATTTCAACCGTTTTCATTGAACCAGTGAACCACATTGATAATACTATGTCTCACGAACACAGGCGTGCAAATCATGTGTGCACACACACTGACACACACAATATATATACACTTAGTAATAAAAGATATTGAGACAGAGGGATAACGTGAGGGGAAAAGAGAATGCAGTAAGTCTTCATGCACAGTAAGCTTTAAAACAGTAGGTGATATATCACAAGCTGTACAGTTAAAAAAATGACCTATAAGCTAAAAAAAACGTATGGTAATGTGCTTACTGTGCATTCCATCAACAACAATTAAGGAAGATGATTAATTGCTTATGGTTTAATTAAGTGTCCTTCAATCACACATGAACATCATAGTCATTTGCCAGTTTGAATCAGATCTGGTGAATGAATAAAGGAAAGTCTTTATTATAACTTCAATCAGACTGCCTATTTTGGATTTGAGCAGGATTATAGAGAAATTCAGTGAAAGTTCAACAAGGTGTCTGTACTGGTACATTAACTACATGATGGGTAAAAAAGGATTGGTAGAATGGCATAGACCTGCCCTTCTTAATACTGTATCCATATTAGGTTTGATGCACAATGCAGCAACATCCTGTTTTATTCTCATGCACACAATTAGGGCTGCACGATATGAAGAAAATATCTAATTGTGATTATTTTTGACTGACATTGCAATTACAATATGATTTACGACATTGAAGGTAATGATCATGTGTGTATCACTATTGTCATTTTCATTGACTAATATTAAATCTTAAAAAATTAAAATAATTATAGTGTGAGTTTTGAAATGATCTGTACCAAACAAAGATGTTTTCTGTAGTCTGTAGGATAGGATTTGTAGGCTGGGGACATCTGCAGCACCACAATACTTCACTCAGAATGGTTTGACACATTTTGCCTTTAACAAATATTTCGCCCCTCTGCGTTTTGCATATTGCACTAGTCTATATTGCGATTTTGATAAAATTGTGATTAATTATGCAGCCCTGGATTTTCTCTCTTCATGATCACAAAACATATATTTCTGATTTTGTAATAAGCTGATCTAAGTTTTTTGTTTTTTCAATACAAACAAACAGCTTTTATTGGCCTGTAAATAACCTGTTTGCACAAAGGAGATAAAGAAAGAATACATCTGGGTAGATTGACAGAAGTTAAAAAAAAAAAAAAACAGGGTAAAAAGGTGCAATATGTAATACTGACAGCTAGCATTTAAAATAATAACTCCCCAGACTGAAGTTCAAGGAGGTTGCCAGGCTGGCTGCAGCATCCACAACAATGTTGCTAGAAGCTTGTCTCACACAGCCAGACATACTTCACAGCACAGCTGAGTAGCTAACGTTAGATGCTGGCTCATGCAGAGCTCTGTACTCCACAGACAAGCACACTTTCTCCTCTTAGAATTATGGTTGGAACCGCTAAAACACAACAACCTTGCTGTCCTCTCCACTTTAGGGACAAACACACTTCCTAGGTTTAGGATTACAGTAGGAACCGCTAAAAACACAACAACCTCCCCATCCTCTGCTTGGACAGACAAACGCACTTCCTCAGCGGTGAATTTACAGTGAGAACCGCTAAAAAGAACACTAACGCTACCTTGCAGGCCTCTCCACCCGACTGAACAAACTATTGGCTTAGAATTACAGCAACAATCGCTAAATACACCCAATTTACCCCCCCTTGACTTACAATAACTCGCTGTTGTCGGCTGCGGCCGCTGAACAGTTGTAAACAGCCGTGGCCGCTTGCCTGGTCCTCCGGGTAAAATTAGCCAGTAGTTAGCAGGGTTAGCATGGCAGCGTTAGCCATGACCAGTCAAGGATCCCTATACTGGCTGTGTCTCAATATTTTTGCGAGTAACCAGCTCGAGTACTGTAGCTATATAAAGGACATAAAATACCCGTGCCATATAGCCGTGATAAATTAGCCTGAAGCTAATGCTTACCTGTTCAGGAAGAAATTAGCCAACTCGGCGTCTTTTTGGGCTCTGTCTCCATCTTTCAAATACATCTCCAGTTTGTTACGTCTGTGGTCACGCAACTGTTAAAAACATGCCAGGTCAATCTATGTCTGTTGATCCTCTTCGTTTGTTTGTTGCTTGTTACAGCTGTAGCGCGCTGGCATTGCGTTTTTAGAGGTAAATATCTGGCAACCCGGCCTGGCTGTCAAACTGGGCAGTGAATAACGAAACACAGGCCGAAACACAAACAGAAGTTCCCTCACGGAAAAATGAGAAAATACTGGCATTAGCATTCTTGTCAGAAAATATACCGCTAATTTTTCAGCTTAGCATGTTTTCTTGATATCTGATGACGCATTGGGGTCATTTTTGGATGTATTACAGTACATATACATATTGGATCTTTAAGAAGTAGCGATATCATAGGCCTACAGTTACTTTGTCATTTGCAGTTGTATTAATCAAGTGTGCCCAACATTTTGTAACAGGTGATTATTTATAACATTTCAAAACAACTCACAAAGTTGTTAATATACGTGTTGAAATAACTTGGAATGTCTTTTTGATAAAGGTATATAGGACAGCTGTTTTTTCTTTTCAAATTTGAATTATTTGTCAACCAACCCAAATGCTATGACTTGGCTGTTTACATTTAAATTGAAATTACTGTAAGATTTCTTTTATTATTAAAGGTTTTACAACACAGAGCATAACCAGCAGGTATCTTAGTCGGTAGAACAATTTGGTTTGCTTAAATTAATAGTTATAATCATATTTTTGTCTGGAAACCAATTCAGACCAGACATACTGATAAATGAGATTTGAATACACACTTTTTTATTTCTCAAGCTGATTATGTACAAGGTGTAATTTAATATAATAATCTACAACTCCGAACTCAGCTCCCCGAAAGCAGGCTGACTTAGCAAACCGTATAGCCATGAGAGATCTGATTTGACCCATCATGTCATGAGATAGAGGAGTGTGTTCAGGTGCAATGAGCTGGGAGGGAGTGCAGTTGTCATGTTTCCTAACGTGTAGCAGGATGTATTGCTGGCAGAAGCAGCAGGGGATATCCAGAGTCTCTCCTGAACACTCACAGCCTCATGAAAGAATGATGGTTGATTACCTGCAGGAGATGAGCTATGCAGGCCCTCCAGAGTCACAGGATAGCACTTTAGCGCTGCAGAGCTACATTGCTGAAGATGACAAAAGGAGAAAATCAATCGTTGTCCTGTTTATAAATTTAGGTTTTTTTTCTAGAATTGTCCAGAAAATAAGACCCCACACATTTAATGATGATTGCATGATTTCACATTTTCACATTAATCATCTGTGTATCTTTAATTTGACATTTATTTGCTTTTGTTAAAGAAATTTCTGAAGCAATGTACAATAAGAAACATATTTAACCCAAAATGTGATATGTGGTAAATACGTAAGAGAGCAAATAACCAAAAATCTAAAGCTGTTTTAGAAAAGATGGCAACTTTCACAAACAGATATTATTTTAGTCAGCATGGTGGTTATTCACGAATCAACACATATGTATGAATGCCTATTTATAAAACTGTTAATGCCTCCAAAATCTTTTCTTTACTAAACTGTATTACCTGTTTACCATCAACACCTGTCAACACTGTTAGCCAACACTGCTTTTCTTCGTTTTAAAATTAAAATCATGTCATATCTTCTTTATGTATTACTTACTGTCGATACCCTTTTGTGCCACAGCCCCGCTCTCTTGGAGAACAAGGTCCAGATGGCTTGGGGGGACCCGTCAGTTTTCTCTACCAGCCACTCTGCTTATCAGCAAGTTCACTTCACTTCAAGGAACAACTGACAGCTCTGTTAATTAGCACCTTTAGCCCTTCTTTCCCAGACACGGACAACACTAAGACATTCATATGTTTTTTTACTCCTGTTCTCTTCCCACATATTTAGCCTATTAGGCCAGTTGGCTTTTCATTGATATCCTGTTATGCAAAAAAATACCTAAGGAGTGGATGTCTCTGTTTCAAGACAGAATTGAGTGTGCAGGTAGGTAACATTGGTCAGGAATAAATAGAATCATCATTAGCAACAGAAGTGTAGGCCTAGTTACAATTAGTAAACTGGTTATTTGCTCTACTTTATGACAAGATTTATTGTTGCAAACTTGAAGTGAACTTCCCATTACCTTCAGATGTTAGCTGTAATGACCACAATAGAGGAAACACGCATAAAATCCTGGAAACATTTTGACCCCTTTATTTACAACATTAACAAACATGATTATCACTGCATTGAACACTAACAATGCAGACAATTAAAAACCTGAGTCATAAATCCCTTGCCTCATTATTATCATCACCACTGTCACAGTCTCTACACCACCACTGAACTACTTTATCTGAAACTGAAAGCCATAAAACACAGTTCACAGTGGCATCAGTGTAGGGTCAGTCCCAGGCCTTTGGCCTCTACCCTCAGCGGAACTGAGTTTCTGACCTGTTGGCCATTTGTCCGAAGTGCAGGTTAGACCTCGGACAGCCTGCAGAGGAGGAGAAACAACCTGAAGCTTTGATCTGCTGTTACCTTGGATTGGGAGTAATGAAAGTGCCCCTGCTAAATTACAGTGGGGTTCAAAAGACTAAAAAAAATAATCATGTCCAGCAGCTACAGATGACTGGTAAAGATCTAGTTCACATTCTGTATTTGAAAAGCAAATATTATTGCTGGTGGATCGATAGATATTTCTAGATCTATCTTCTGCATCAAATAGGTATAAATAAAACACATTTCATCAAACATGAAAAAGTAACGCTCAAGGTTTTTATCAATGAAAGGATAATGAAAATAGCTAGTGGTTTTTTCACTGTGATCAGTACATTTTATGTTCTTATTGAGGAATAGCTTAGATTATTGGAACTTGATCTAAAAGTCTTACATTTTGGTAATTTATAAAGATCAATATAAAAGAGGTGGCCACGGGTCTGATCCTTTTGTGTGTTTGAAGTGGCCGGTTGGGGGCGGGACAAAAGGTGTTGATTGATAGCCACTTGGCCTATAGGGCCGTCCAAGCTTCCTCTAGAAGGTCACGTCCTGTCTGGCCCCTGTCCACTGCACACTTCCACAACATATCCGGGGTCTCGGCCCTCCAAACTGGCTGAAGCACACAACATGCACACACACACACAAACTCTGTACCTCCTTGGCGCCATGCTGCGGCGGTGGCCAGGGCCTTGCGTGCCATCCAGGGTCTGGTGTGAGGGGGAGGGGAGGAAGCATGAGGGAGAGAGAGAGATGGGAAAATAGTCTTCAGCCAATCACAACCCTCAATTCTCCTTATGGAAAAGGTTACAGCACTCCTCCCCTTCCCAAGTCACTGGAACTGTAATTTTAGGTAATTCTGTCTTTCATATTTTTATTACTCAACACACCAGATGTAAAAAATATGACCTAGCTTTGCACCTGGCTGTATATGTATTTAGGTTTCAAAGGACTCGTACAACCATTCAACTCAACAATATCACTGAAAGGTGGTGGCTACGTTTAAAGATGCTGCATAGTGTTAACTTTGAGTGATCCCTGATGATTGGCTCCTTACACAAACCTTTCCACACTGTCCAGTTTGTCGGCCCTGACACTACGATCATTTCAAGTCCACTCAAAAACATCAAGAACTCAAACCACGATGGGAGGCCCGGACAAACTCACTGGTTTCCAGCTTTGTCGATCTGACCTTGGCCAATGGCTGTAGCTCCATCTTTTGGTTGGTAAGTTAAGTGCAGCAGTAAAAGGACGTGTGAAAAGGCTTTTCTTCGGGCTGACACCAAAAAACAGTTTAAAAAGACAAAATGCTTACAGAAATCATAAAGGAAAGTACATACTTAACCCATTACATGACAGTGAAGCCAAGTATAGTAGTAGTAGCAGTAGTAGTAGTGTTTATTAATAAAAAAGATAATTAATATATGATAATTATTATGCGGCCACTGTTGGATAAAAGCTTTTATCAGCTGGAGGAAATAAGATGATTAAAGCTGTTTATTGTATATAGGCTTACATAATGGAATATGTATTAAATTGACTCCTGCATTACCCTTTAAGTACGTTGATTATAATATACAATATTAGAGTGATGGAAATGTTCATGGTTAATGTGTTTTACTTATTTTATCCAATTTTGTTCATCACTGTGGATGCGATTAAAATGCTGCACACATATTTTCAGCCAACATATGAATAATTCAAACTTCCCAAAGCTTTACAATAGCAAACAAAAATATTAATAATGCAAAAAATAATATAATGTACTGAAAGGTTTTAGTAAATAACTAATAAAATAATTATTCGGCATGGCCCACTTCTCGAGAGTTCTATCTTAACAGGTTTTGTCATCTTGTTATCCAGGGTTTGTCTTAGGCTTTCTCTTACTTCAATGTCCAGTGATTATTTAGATTTTTGCTGTTTCTCTGATTCTGGGGAAGACAAATGAAGTGCGTAACCACAGAGAGACAGAGCGCTCACAGAGGGTGAAAAGAGAGTCTGGGTAAACATTCCTTAGACAAGGAACAGAGAGAAGGGAAGAAAAGGAAGAACGGAAAGATGTGGTAATAAAATTTTTTCGATATGCTCAGTCTTGTACAATATCAAGCAAAATTTTACAACCCAGGTTAGGATGCATTGCTGAAATTAAACTGACTTTTAAATGTATAGATAAATAGTATATGACACTTTCACTGTTGTATAGTGCAAATGCATTAACTAACACTGATTGCTGTTGTGTATTATCAGAAATTTGACATTTTATATAATCACACTTACACTAAATGTGCATATTTTAAATAAGTACAGCGACTTTAGTTTAGCTTTACAGTGAAATCCCATTAACCCCAAAGCAAAACACACCTCTGTTCTTCCCCTTCATCAATAATGTAAAACAAATGAGACGGGAGAGAGGGAGGCTTGGAAAGGGTTGAGGAGAGAGTACTGCGGATGACAAAATTTAAACAAAATAATAAAATTGTAACTAAATTGTATTTAGTGTGAAATGTAATCGACTGGTATAAGAAGCGGTAGAGTGTAAGAGGAAATGTGGTAGAAGGGGATGTATTTAAAGTGCTCTGTAAGGCCAAGGGTTGCTTTAGGATCTGTGCCAGAGAGGGACAGAAGGTGTTGACTAGATGCAAACGAGTTGGCCCCATCAAGGAGCGACAGTGAAGCTGATAACTCACTTTCCACCCACCCAGAGAGGACCTCTTTATAAGGGCTTTCTGATGGGGCCCCATGCAGGCACCTGAGCATCCCCAAAAATAACTCTGTCTGAGTCCTAGCCAATGAGCTGTGGCTCCATGCCAACATAACAGCAAAACACACTCTTGTACAAACATATCTTCTAATTAAATGATAGCTTTCTTATTTGTGAAATAATTTTATGGATTAGAGACGTACAGGATCAAATAGTCAAATTTCAAAAGACTTTGTTGAACTTTGCTCTTTAGTTGTATATTTAACCTCACCAAATATGCATTTGTGTGCAATACCAGTGATCGGTCCATTTTTCCACTTTAGAACATACACAACCATCCCAGCAACCTCTGTTTTCTGGGTTTGCGGTCACAATGACACAAAATATGGAAAGTGTGGGAAGATGTTGAGGGTAATAAAAAAAAAGAAAAAGAGGTGCAAAACTGAACAAAAAAGAGGCCTTTGCGTGCTGACTGTATTTCATTTTCATGGCACAAAGGCAACCAGCGGAAACAATGTCTTGCAGCTTGCTTTAGTAGTAACGCTGCTGAAAAGCCTCTTTCCATTCTCAGAGGGTACATCCAGATTTACAGCTTGACAGCAGTTACAGATCACAGCAGAGACACAGTTCTCTGGCAATGAAAGATGTTCTTTACATTATAATTGGCAGGTGGTGGTTTCAAGCGGCATGGTTTTCTCTGTTTATTTAGAAAGCATAGGATTGGATACTTGAACATTTATAATGAGACAGCTGAATATTTATGTGGTACATCTGTAAATCTTAAGTAATCTTAAATTGTCCCTGACAATTTCAAGCCCACAGGAAGTCACCGATATATTAAAATGATTGTTACTAAACATTCCAACATAATGATTACAAATGAGAAGGTCACTTAAGTCATATAAGTCAAGCAGTGCACATGTGGCATGTTAAGTAAGGTTAGTTGAATGCTGGGAGGTTCCCAGTTATTAGGAATCATTGAAACATACCTGGAAAGTTTTTAAAAGAGAAAGGTTTGGTATGTACACATATGGTACGTACATAGTTTGGTATACAGCAAGACTAACCAAATATTAAAAGAAGTTAACTATAGATCATGTCTAAAAAAAATTGTATTTTCATTTACAATGTGTTAACCGTTAGTGCCATTTCTGAACTCCAGCTTGTCACACTTCATCATAGAAATGTCACGTTTTCAAAGGAATTCAGATCTGTGTGATCATTTTCCCAATCTGGTTCTTGTTCAACTTACTGTAAATGGCCTACAGCCAACACAACCCCAACAGACATTTTTTATCTCTAATTAGGAAGTTTCTGGCCCCGAGAAAGTCCCAGTGACTCCAGTTCTCTCCTTGTCATCAAGCTAATTTAGGGTTCCCTTTAAGCGTCTGCATGTTAGGCGGTTCAAAACATCTTCATGAGCTGCCTGTTGTCCAAAACAAAGTCACAGCACTGTAATTATCATATGACAATAAACCAAGCTAACCAGCAGTTGAACCTACAGTCACAATGCCTCAGCTCTACCCAGTCAGAGAGAGCAGCCCTGTACGCCCTTCATTAAAAAGCAACAAAAAAAAGTCCCATTGAAGACATTCGTTAATGAGTTGTCATCACTTTTCTACATAGGAGAATGAAATTGCTGAGGCGAGAGCGGCTAATGTCAGTCATGTTGGCCCTGTCATTCCTCAAGTGGCCTTTTGCCTCGTTAGCGATAGCCTGAGAAAGGGCAGCAATCTTATCATCACAGGGAGCACACAGAGAGGAGCCAGACTGCAGGGACGGCTGCTCAGGACACAATGAAACAGACACAACACACTCAAATATCTGCAAACAGATAATTGCTTTGGCAATGGATTAAGATTAATGAGATAATTACGGAGGGAAATCTCACAACATTGTTTATATACAGAGTATATATCTAGATGGAAACACAAAGTCACTGAGTAGGAATGGGGATTATGGATATTTCCACTTTTCTAGATTTAAAGGACCATTCCACTTTTTACATATTCAGCTCAATCCCTACACATCATGTATGTATGTTTTACAGAATTTCGGACATTTTTTCAACAGTTACTATTAATTATATATGTAAGTACATTTTGTTTTTACTATTTTGTTCCTTTCCATAGAGGAAGGTTTTAATCCCCTATATGGGAGTATCACACAGCTCTGCTCTGATTGGTCCACTCTGAGAGTAGATTAGGCATGATCTTGTCAGATCAAAACATTGCCCTGTTACATTAAATTCACTGGATGCTATCAGTAGTGTGCAGAACTTTTGTCTGACTTTGCCTTCAGTTTGTTTTCTATCACCTGTAAAAAGTTTTTGATGCCTACACTTATGTTTTACTTTAATTTCTATCATCCAGGCAGCTACTAATTACACTTAATTTCCCAATGTTATGAAAATCAACTTGCAGAGTACTTGTTTGTGCACTTATGGACAAGCAGCCGTCAGGCTCATGAGCCATGTTGTCAGAAAAGTAAGAGGTTAATAAGGTTAAAAAAAAAGAAAGAAAAAAAAATAGAAATCTGGTTCTGTCAGACGTCTATAGCTATCTACACACAGGCAGCACAGTTCCACTGTAACTACTGCCTAGCATTTACATCCCTGTTCTGAGAGCTGCAGTGCTCTGATGCTCAGGCTGTTCAGCATATCTCAAGTGGATGCTGTGTTAGGCCTGGGAACCCTAAACAAAGATAAAGCCGCTGTTCCTGATGACTGGAAAGCTGCTGTAGCACTAAAGAGCGCTGGGATCGGGAGAGGGGCCATCAGATAGACGGGGAGGGTGAGGGATTGTTTCCCAGAGGATGGAATATGAGGTTAAGGCAGGCTGTAGCTCAGTATCTCTGCGTGAGGATTAACTGATATCGTAGGCAACATAACCTCCTTCTCTCCAGTTCGTTCTGGTCCAAGATAGTTAGGGGACAGACAGTACAAATGCCCTATCTGGATCTTGTTTGCCACAAATAACTTTCTGTAGCCAGCCTATGGTTTGCTTAGGGGTGTGTTTCATCAATCAGTTAAATTAAGCACTCCAATATTTCTAATTTTATAAGCCTCATTTGGACACTGAGATGCAAAATATGTTATTTTAACAAATTCATTACAAGAGTAATGTGTAGATATGAATCATAGATATGTCAGCTAATGGCATGAAAAATACTGAGCTTTTTCAAAACCAAACCAATGTATGGACAGTATTAAAACAAAATCTATATGGATTAATGGGCAATTTTCTTGGAATATTTGCAAGTATTATATTTTTTGTTAATATATTATATATTCCCTAGTTTTAGTTTGTGTAATATGTAGCTTCTCTTTTTTAACATTCTAATCTCCATGTATAGCTCAATGATGTGAAAATATATGAATAACTGAATCTATCTATCTCTATCTCTATATATATATATATATATATATATATACACACACATACACACACACACACACACACACTATACCATGGGGTTCGAAAGTTTGGGCACCCCAGGTAAAAATTTGTATTAATGTGCATAAAGAATCCAAGACAAAGATGGAAAAACCTCCAAAAGGAATCAAATGACGGATTAGACATTCGTATCATAGTCACAAAAAGTTAGATTTTATTTCCATCATTTACGCTTTCAAAGTAAGAGGGAAAAAAATGGCCTCTGTAAAAGTTTGGTCACCCTGCAGAGTTAATACCTTTGTCAAGTATCACAGCTTGTAAATGCTTCTTGTAGCCAGCCAAGAGTCTTTCCATTGTTTGAGGTCTCTTTGCCCATCCTTCCTTCTTTGAGATTTCTGGGCTGTCTGTCACGCACTGCTTTTTTAAGGTCTATCCATAGATTTTCAATTATGTTAAGGTCAGGAGATTGTGAAGGCCATGGCAAAACCTTCAGTTTACGCCTCTTGATGTAATCGACCGTGGATTTTGAGGTGTGTTTAGGATCATTATCCATTTGTAGAAGCCATCCTCTCTTTATCTTCAGCTTTTTCACAGATGGCATCAAGTTAGTGTCCAAAATAATAAAATCCATTTTTCCCTCTACTCGTGAAATGTTCCCTGTGCCACTGGCTGCAATACAACCCCAAAGCATGACTGAGTTTCCCCCATGCTTAACAGATGGACAGAGGTTATTTTCATTAAATTCTGTGCACTTTCTTCTCCAATTGTACCTTTGCTCATTTGGGCCAAAAAGTTCTATTTTAACCTCATCGGTCCACAGAACTTGTTTCCACAATGCATCAGGCTTGTCTATGTGTTCATTTGCATCTTCAAACGCTGATTTTTGTGGTGGGGACATAGAAGAAGTTTTCTTCTGATGATCTCTTTATAGTGGAATGGTGTACCACAACTCCAGCGCCTGCCAGGTCTTTCTGGATGGATCGTGCAGTCAAACGTGGGTTTTGACTTGCACACACATTCCTGCAAGCTGTTCTGTCTGATATTTTTCTTGGTCTTCCAGATCTTGCTTTAACTTCCACTGTTCCTGATGACTGCCATTTCTTAATAACATTCCGAACAGAGGATATTGGCATCTGAAAACGCTTTGCCATCTTCTTATAGCCTTCTCCTGCTTTATGAGCATCAACTATTTTCAGTTTCAGTTTTCTAGACAACTGCTTAGAAGAAGCCATGGTGCTGATTGTTGGGGCAAGGTCAGATGAGTCTGGGCATTTAAAACCTTAAGATTGACATCACCTGGTCTTTCTAGATGATGATTGAGAACAATCCATGATGCTGTCAGGTCTCAGCTTTCCAAAGGGGGCGGTGCATGCTTTAACTCTGCAGGGTGCCCATTTTTTTAGTTTTCTGTAATTTTGAAAATTTAAATGATAATAAAATCTAACTTTTTGTGACATATTATACAAATGACTAATCTGTCATTTGAAGCCTTTTGGAACATTTTCCATCTTTTCTTGGCTTCTTTATTCACATTAATACAAATTTGACCTGGGGTGCCCAAATATTCAAGCCCAACTGTATTGATACAGCTGTGGTTTCTGTGGTTTCTCATAAACTGTACAGAAACCTGAAGCGCTGCTTGCTTTACCCCCTAGACAGAGTAGCTGGTGTCTTTTATGAATGGGTGTTATTTGGAAGATCCTCCGATATGAAATATGACAGTGCTCTGGTGTGTGTCCCATGACAATCACCATGGTGACTCTGCTACATTTGGGCGAAATTCATTGTCCAACTACCACCCATTTTCTTACTTCTTTAGCAGCATTTACACATACGACTGAAAAGCACCAATCTCGGCCCTCAAGTAACTGCAGTCATGAATAACCTTTGATGGCAGGTACGCATATCATCCAAAAAAACAGCTCCCACTGTAACCACATCCAGATGGACTGAGCCTCTTGTCTGCCTCACTTCTATTGGTGTAGTGCTGCTCTTTCCTCCCAGGCTGCTGTGCATGTTGTCATGTTTTGCACCTTTCCAACAGCTTGAAAAAGTGAGAGAATACTCCTTTGCTGGATGATCGACTGTATCTTCTGCAGGATATAAATTACAAGATCATTTGACATGCAGCCAGAAACAAAATGCGATGTGTGTGATGCTTCTCAGATGTCAGATAAGTCCATTACTCATGACAGAAAAACTTTTGGTGATTGATCAAAAAATAAAATAAGTTAAACTATGACAGTTTGTCTTAATTCAAATTAAAATTCATCAAGCCTTAGTATTAAAAAAATATTACCTAAAACATGATAAAAACATTTTATTACATATTTGAATCATAATGTTAAATAAATACAACTATAATACAAGATGTTTTAAATATTACGCCTCTTAAATTATATTACGGATAAATATGGCTATTTTTCTAAAAATTGAATTATCATTGACACATTGTGAAAAACAAATACTGTACTATTCTTTGGGCATCCAAGCTGAATCGGAACAGTAATATTTAAGGCAGTTATTGTCCCAGTGACATGGCCTCTTAAAACATATAACCCATATGCATTTTTTTTAATTCACTTTCTTCTAATGCCATACTGTATATGCAAGTATACCCACCATAAGTGGTGTGAGAAAACAGTGGAGCACAGCAGTCTTCAACCTTTCAAGGACACTGATTTGTAGTGCTGGTTTTCCACCTAAAGAGTGCAGCATTGTACCTTATGAAGAGGTTTTATTTCAATATTAGTAGAAAAATTAAAAGTCAATCTTTGGTCTACATACCACAAAATCCGTGACTTTGTGAAATCAACTCCTTCATTGAACACAATTTGGTGGAGAACATTACCTTTACAGAGATGAATAACCTTGTTTGCCCTGTGTGTGTGTGTGAGTGAGTGAGTGAGTGAGCGAGTGAGAGAGGAAAATAAGTATTTGAACACCCTGCTATTTTGCAAGTTCTCCCACTTAAAAATCATGGAGGAGTCTGAAATTGTCATCGCAGGTGCATGTCCACTGTGAGAGACATAATCTAAAAAAATAAAAAATCCAGAAATTACAATGTATGATTTTTTAACTATTTATTTGTATGATACAGCTGCAAATAAGTATTTGAACACCTGAGAAAATCAATGTTAATATTTGGTACAGTAGCCTTTGTTTGCAATTACAGAGGTCAAACGTTTCCTGTAGTTTTTCACCAGGTTTGCACACACTGCAGAAGGGATTTTGGCCCACTCCTCCACACAGATCTTCTCTAGATCATTCAGGTTTCTGGGCTGTTGCTGAGAAACAGAGTTTGAGCTCCCTCCAAAGATTCTCTATTGGGTTTAGGTCTGGAGACTGGCTAGGCCACGCCAGAACCTTGATACGCTTCTTACAGAGCCACTCCCTGGTTATCCTGGCTGTGTGCTTCGGGTCATTGTCATGTTGGAAGACCCAGCCTCGACCCATCTTCAATGCTCTAACCGAATAAAGGAGGTTGTTCCCCAAAATCTCGCAATACATGGCCCCGGTCATCCTCTCCTTAATACAGTGCAGTCGCCCTGTCCCATGTGCAGAAAAACACCCCCAAAGCATGATGCTACCCCCCCCATGCTTCACAGTAGGGATGGTGTTCTTGGGATGGTACTCATCATTCTTCTTCCTCCAAACACGGTTAGTGGAATTATGACCAAAAAGTTCTATTTTGGTCTCATCTGACCACATGACTTTCAAACCATGACATCTTAGTGTATTATCAACAGTAACCATGGAAACGGTCGTCCCAGCTCTTGTCAGGTCATTGACCAGCTCCTCCCGTGTAGTTCTGGGCTGATTTCTCACCTTTCTTAGGATCATTGAGACCCCACGAGGTGAGATCTTGCATGGAGCCCCAGTCCGAGGGAGACTGACAGTCATGTTTAGCTTCTTCCATTTTCTAATGATTGCTCCAACAGTGGACCTTTTTTCACCAAGCTGCTTGGCAATTTCCCCGTAGCCCTTTCCAGCCTTGTGGAGGTGTAAAATTTTGTCTCTAGTGTCTTTGGACAGCTCTTTGGGCTTGGACATGTTAGTAGTTGGATTCTTACTGATTGTATGGGGTGGACAGGTGTCTTTATGCAGCTAACAACCTCAAACAGGTGCATCTAATTTAGGATAATAAATGGAGTGGAGGTGGACATTTTGAAGGCAGACTAACAGGTCTTTGAGGGTCAGAATTCTAGCTGATAGACAGGTGTTCAAATACTTATTTGCAGCTGTATCATACAAATAAATAGTTAAAAAAAAATCATACATTGTGATTTCTGGATTTTCTTTTCTTGATTATGTCTCTCACAGTAGACATGCACCTACAATGACAATTTCAGACCCCTCCATGATTTCTAAGTGGGAAAACTTGCAAAATAGCAGGTTGTTCAAATACTTATTTTCCTCACTGTAGATAGACAGAAATAAAAAATATTGGACTGTTTAGGCTCCATGAAGAAGCGGTTGCACTCAGTTGAGGTTCACACAAACCAGTACCTAATTTTTTACTTCACATCATTCACCAGAGTGAAAACTGGGAGCAATCCAGAAGGCAGAAGACAGGGAACAAAGTCAAATCAAACATCCTGTGGTTACCCTGCCAGGGCTTTCATTTAAATAGCAACTAAATGTCCAAAGGGACACCAGATAGAGAAAGTCAGATCACAGTTCCTCTGATACTATAACCTTGTTTAATGAAGCGTTATCATCCATATGTTTCTCACATCTTAAAGATTTTCTTCCAGACACAGTCACCAGTATTGCCTGGAGCAGATCAGGGACACTTCACAGTCCCTCCTCATCCCTTTGGCGCAGCACTTAGCAGATTACAGTATGAGAAACACAGCTTTAAGACTGAAAATGTATACATTTTGGAAAGTCACGTCATAAAACACACCTTTTATTCTATCAACATGCAATTGACTACAAATGAAGATGCCCCAGCACAATAGTCTTATTCACATCTGTATTTTGACATCAGTTAATAATGTGTATAGAAATATCTCAGTACTCAAAAACAATCTGCCAACACACATAAGAGTAAATGCAGTTCATTGAGTCACTCTTATACATACACCCTGTCAAATCTAGACTTCAGTAGTTCATCTCTACAGTCTAGAAATGCTTTCCTCAACTCATCTTCTCCTTTAATCCACAATCATGAAAGACGCCGTGGAATTATTTAAGGTGGTTTGCGAAGATAATTGTATTCCTCATCCAGTCTCTAATGACGCCCTCCATCTCAACTATCTCATCCCTCCATGATAGTTGTCCCTCTGGGTCCTCCTCAGAGTCTCTTCCTCATCTTACCTTTCTTTTGACCACCCCGTCCAAAACCTGACTTAGTGACTTCTCCGACCCACTGTTTGTTCTTGTTACGGAGATTCTTCAGGCCTCCACTCTGCAGAAACTGATGCTTCTGGTGTTTCTTGCGCTGCTTCAGGATCTGCTCGGGCGTCTTCAGCTCTGAGCGCACTCTGCGGCCACCGGGTGTCTGCTGCGGTCCTACAGGGCTCTGAAAGTTGGGATTACCACCACGACCCCGGCCACGCCCTGGGAGACCGAAAGATACAGAAACAAGTATTAAGAAAACAATATTAATTGTATTTTTTTGATGGTACATGTAGAACTGAAAAAGCATGTACAAAGTGCTTTCTCTTTCCGGTCTGAATGGAAGAAAACTAAAAACTGTTGGAGGTTGGCTAATTGAGATTCAAAATGGCAATATATTTATCAAATTTAAAATTAGCATGTTGGCCTTTTATTTTTTTAAATGGAATAGCCCTATTCCACCAACATATAGTTAGTGGATCAGAGAAGGCATGTTCTAGCTTAAATTAGAAAAGATTAAATATACTGCCAGAGGCTCTAAACCATTCCATACCATTTGCCAACCTTTTTAAACCTGTGTTGAGGATATGGAGGAAACACCATAAAAATGTAACTTTAATTTATTCAAGTTATTTATTTTCCATTTATGGAGATGATGGCTGGCTTTGAATGATATGTTAATTTGCTTTCTGGCAGAGAGTTAGATGAGAAGAAAGATACCACCTTATATTTATCATTTAAATATAACACCGGTTAGCTCAGGACAAGTAGCCATGATCTTTTTGTTAAAAGATAACATGGTTGTGTGACTTTCTATATCTTGGCCATAAACAGTTACTTCCTGGTTGCCTGGGGACTGCTTAGAGTCACTTTTCTTAGAGCTTTTTTCACGGGTAAAACAAACGAGAAAAACAGTGTTAGAGTTTTAGACAATGACAAACATTTGCTTTAAAATTTGTGGCCTGTAAAAAAAAAAAAAAAAACTAAAAAAACATGGACATTTATTATATTTATTAAGTAAATTGTATTAATTATTTCCTTTGTAACAAAACAGTCTATCAGATGTAATGGCTTATTTCAGATGGAGATGCTCTCCCACCTCCTCCTGGCCTGCTCCCTCCTCTTCCTCTTCCTCTCCCTCCTCGTCCTCTTCCTCCTCCTTCTCCATCTGAGCCAGATCCTCCGTCATCAACCTTGTATTTCTTCTTCCACTCCTCGTAACTGACTTGCCGTTAAGTAGCACAACACATACACAATACACATAAATGTAGCCAGAGTGAGAGAGAATAGTAAAATTGAACAAGTAAACAAAGAGGATACAAGTTCTTCCTGTTCTTCTTATTGTTGATGACCTGTCCACCATCTGTTCTGATCTTCTTCTTCTGGTCCTCCTTTCCTGCTTCTCTTACAAAGCGCTTCCTCTTACGGTCCCTACAAATGACAGGTAGACTCTAAATTATGGTATGACATGGCAAAATAAATACATAGGTGTCAAAAACAGGCAGATTTAGAGTGAATTAGTGAATTAAAATGGTCACCATTTCATTATGCTCTTGTGCTGGTTTAACTTGGCTCCATCATCTCCCATGAGGTCCAGGACAGCCGAGGAGGCCTGCTGGTCAAAGGCAGTGCCCTCTCCGCCGAGACTTAACCTACCACCACACCAAACATGAGGAGGTTATCACAAGCAAATAGTATATTTTTAAACATCACAATGGTTCATGCCTCACCCTCTCTCAGAGTTAAAGTCTTTGGGTCTGTAGGGGATGTAAAAGTCCTCATCTTTGCCCGACTGTCTGCTTCTCTTGTTCTTTTGCCCTTCTTCCCCATCTTCCTGCAGGCTTCTTCTTTTGCCACCTACCACCACAGAGAACACCCCCTGGTGGGAACATGAATAATTACATGTTAAACTCTGACATGAATTTAACTGTAGAAAAGGACCCCCCCCAAGCTGTCGCTAGCAATGATGACGCAGTGATTAGTGACAATCCTAGTACCCGTTAGCAGGTACCAGAAACCTTTTTTCTTAATGGAAAACCAAAAAAGGCGAGTAGATTTGAGGCAGGTCGATTAGATACCATGCAGTGGAAAAACGCCATAAATCCTAGACTATATTACAGAGGTGTGATGAGATCTCGTAATTGCGAGATTAAAATGTGACTTCTTGTCAAGGTAAAAATCGTCTCACAATATCGGTCACAGGTGTAGCCGGTCAGACCTGGTTGGTCTTATAACACACCTGGCATTAAAGCAGAGTGTGGCTTTGACCTCTAAATTAACGCCAAAGTTCACTTTTGCAGAGCAGTAGTGGAGTTGCAAGTGTAAAAACCTTCCTGCCTTCATTATTTTATTTTTTTTATATAAATAGTATTGAAATATCGTCTTGCTCTCGTGAACCCAATCCCTTGTCTCGTCTCATGAGCTGAGTGTCTCGTCACACCCCTACTATATTATCTGTGCTCCACATGTAGGTCTTACAAAAACGCTAAAGTAAAACGCACTGTGGATGCTTGTTTTCAAATCATAATACTACAGTGGCATGAAAGTTTTTTTTTGCCTTTAAATCATCCTCTTCTTTGCCCATGGTGTGTGTGAAATCATCGTCGGCGCTGGTGGAGGGCTTGATGGGCTGGTGCAGCTGGCTTTCTGCCGCTAGGTTGTCTCTCCGCTTGCTGAATTTGTCCACCAGTCGCGTGTCCTTAGAGCGTTTGGTCCGCATCACCTCACCAGCCTGCGTCTTACTGTTAGAGTTGATTTCAAAGATAGTCTACAGTAGACAAAGGGGGATTTTTTTTATGTTTTGTCACAGGTTAGCAGGGAATTTCAGTAGTATGAGATATCTGAATTACTATCTACAGTAACTCACCGATTTGGATTTGTAGCCTTTGATGGCATCAACTATTTGAAGGCGCTCCAGTTCTGTTTTTTCCAAACCGGATACTGAAACAAGATCAATCAAATGCTGTTACCAACTACTGCCTGAGTACCATCATCAATGTTCTCTTCATAGTTCATCTTCCTGATAAACTGACCTAGTAATGGATGGACAGACATGCTGGACAGATCTGTGTTTTTGACCCGTCTGAAGGACTCAGGTGAGGGGTTTGGTCGAGACTTAAGATACTGCTTGTATGCGTTCTCTGACACATGGTGCAAGTTTTGCAGGTCCAGGGAGTTCTCGTGAATCGTCGTCAGATGAGAACTTTCATCATCCAGTATACTCTGAGGGACCCGACCAAACACACCCTCTGAATCTGGAGGAAAGGTTTAGATAGGCGAGAGTAACAGTAGAGAGCCAAAGATTGTGTCAACTAATCAATGCAAGAGTTCATTTATGAGTTGGAGTCCTTGCAAGCATTCAGTGAAGCCTACCTTGTGTGTGTTCATGTGTGGCGAACTGAACAGGCCTTCCAAGGAAGAGGTGAAGGTCGTAGACAAAAGGCATCTCATCTGGACAAATCATGCTGTAGGCTATGCCACTGCGTCCAGCACGTCCCACACGGCCTGATGGGAAAAGACAGATGGAAAAATAATTCCTCATATCAACCTTATCACTTCTTCCACTTGTTAGAATTTGGTAAAAAAACAAAACAACAAACTTCGATTAGGGGCACACTCTTGATTGTAATTTGTTGTCTAAGCCACTCACCAACTCTGTGCAAGAAGAGCTTGGGCTTGGAGGGGAAGTTGTAGTTAATGACATTGTCCAGCATGGGGATGTCTATACCACGAGCAGCAACATCGGTCACAATTAGCACCATGGCTTTCCGATGCACA
This sequence comes from Percina caprodes, assembly GCA_013375575.1. Lineage (NCBI taxonomy): Eukaryota > Metazoa > Chordata > Actinopteri > Perciformes > Percidae > Percina > Percina caprodes. The sequence continues at coordinate 434,439 of JABXJD010000137.1, read as the reverse complement.
AATTTCCCTATGTTGATCTTCCTGGCAGTCTGATCGAGGGCGCTGTAGATATAGGCACACTCCACACCTTCGGAAGTCAGCAGCTGGAGATCAAAACAAAAGAAAGCACCATAAATCATCATCATCATAAAACACCCATCAATCTGATGGGTGTTTTTTCCACAACTGGACTTACTGAGAGTGTTTCCGGGTTCACACAGGAAAAATGCAGCCAAAGAGAGACCCAACTGAGTTATTATGCCGTTTGTATCTTACCTCCTTGATGTACTCTACATGGTGTTTGGTGGCTACAAAAACCACTGTCTGCTCCTGAGGCTTCACTACATTCCTCAGCAGGTAGAGAAGCAGTGCCTGCTTTTCATCCATACGCACATGGAAAAATGATAGCTGAGGAAAGACCGGAGAAATTCAGATTTTGTATGAGATGGACAGATATAAAGAGATGATCTAGCTCCAAGCTTTAGATGCAACATACACCTTTAATGGTCATACTTATTGAAGTTATTACAACAGTCAGTTATTGACTCAGTTACTGATGTCACAAAATGTCACATTAAAATGATTGTTGAGAGCATCCTTAATTAGTTTATCATAATAAAAGTATGAATCCATTTAAAAAATAAAAGTATGTTTTTCTCTTTAAAGCTTTGGTTTATATAGTTGGAACACTTCTTTTTTGATGTTTAGTAAACTTTATAAAAATGATTTACCTACCTTAATCTGGTCACTGAGTTTGGAATCCACATCTAAACGAATCAACACTGGTTCAGTCAGCCCTGGAAATGCAAAAGAAAAGCATATTTAGTTAGCTTGGGTTGTCATGCATACTAAGATGATGATGATGGTTAAGGCGATGATCTTCAAAAACATCTTCAATCATGATGGATGCATGTTAAACAGAGCTGTTGAGTGATCTCACCAGCTCTGGCAAACTCCACCAGCAGTTTGGGCAGCGTGGCAGAGAACAGCAGAGTCTGTCTGGTGTCTGGAAGCCTCCGGATGATCTCCTGAAGCTGTTCAGCAAAACCCATTTCAAACAACCTGAGTGGAAGCAAAGCACCGACACGTTCACACATGCAAGTGTGAATCCTAGCTGTGACATGAAAATATGACACCTTTAAACAAGTCCATTTCCCACCTGTCAGCCTCATCAAACACCACATACTCCACATTCTGCAGCTTCAGATTCATCTCACTGACAACGTGCATGAGACGACCGGGGGTACCGATGATTCTGGGGGAGGAAGTGCAGAGATCATGACTCAAACATACTGTCCATGGATGGTGAGAAATGACAAAACAAGTAAGTTCTACAACAAAACACTCACATGTCAGGGTTCTCATGAAGAGCAGCAAACTGATCATCCATTCTGGAAAGGAGAAAATACATTTACATTGATTTCAGAGTTAAAAAGGGCAACTTTACGGATCTCAGAGTACAACATGAAACGGGCAGAAGCAGCAAAATATCGTGGGGTCACGCACCTGTCTCCACCAAGTATCAAGGCAGTCTTTAGGCCGGTGTATTTCCCCAACTATAATACCACAGCACAGAGAAAGAAATCACGGTCACCACTAGCCACAGATAACATAGATACATGGAACACAGGTTAACTACAACAATAGTAAAAACTCAGTCGGTTTATCTGACCTCTTTTGTGAATTTCATGGTCTGCAGCGCCAACTCTCTGGTAGGGGTCAGGATGAGGGCCCTGGCTCCTGTTTGGGCTTGAGGGGCCTTCAGCTTCTCAAACATGGGCACCAGGAAGGCAGCGGTTTTACCACTGCCAGTCCTAGCCATGGCTACTATATCCTTGCCATCCAGAATCACTGGGACAGTCTGAAGAGGTAAAGGAAAATTGGGCGTACAATATCGTGACTTTAGAGGTTACAAAATGTTTGATTACGGGATCCTGAAGTGGTGCTGACTTACCTTTCTTTGGATTGGAGTAGGGACTTTGTAACCCTTTTTCATGATGCCTTTATATACAGGGTAACTGAGACCTGAAATTATAAATGTAGTTAAACAATATTGCCTCTGGGGAAAACAGTGGACCATACTTTACTTAACATGGATCAGGGGTGCAAATTAACTTTTTTGTACACCTCTCACTGTGGCTGGTCGATTCCAAAATCGACCAGCCACTTTCTTGCTTTTGACCGACAAGTGTGTAACTGCATGTGAAAAATAATACAAGATCTATAACACTCTGGCATGTTTATTTCATAAAGTCTTAAGGACACGGACACACACACAGACACACACACGGACACGCCTGTTGCACAAAAGTAGAACGAAGATATCCAGGATAACTGAAAAAGCGCAGCTTGTCTTAGTGTGATCCGCTCAACTTAATTGGTTGCACGTTTGCCGAGCAGGATGAGAAGGTGAAGCTATGTCAAGCCAGGTTTAGATAGCTGGGATAAGTGCACGTTCGCGGCGTTCTTAAATAGACCACGGTATCGATCACAGATTTCCTCCAGAAATGGAGAAGATGCATGTGGCATATGTTTCACCCAAAGAGCAGCGGCTTCTAGTGGAAAGTAACGAGGAGGTGAAGCACATAATATGCAAAAAATGGAAATACGGCTGTTATCAAAACGGAGAGAAAAAGCCCAACAGATCGTTCCACTTAATCTCTGGAGCGCATCTTTTATAAACCTGAAGCTGCATAGACCACGGAAGCCACGCTGCTCATCTTTATTTTTACAGAGAGAGTGGACACTGAAGCTGGCAGGCAGCGCCCACACACCAGGCAGCCGGGTGGTGTTGCTAAAAACTTGCAATGCATAACTATTATCAGACCGGCTGTCGCGGCCTCGAAACACTGACGGCCCACCGGGAAAAGTCCCGACTCTCCCACTCTGCATCTGGGTGCCAGTGCAACCATTTCTAACCATCTAAACAACTGCAATAGTAGGGTTTAAATCAAACTTGTGACAACAATTGTAACAAGTATTGCATGTTAATACAGTACAAATAAAGCTGAACACATTCAGAAGACAACGGAATAACTGTTAAACAAGTTTATTTCGGACCAGGGCGGCAGCTGATTTAACATGAGACTCCAGGATCAATCTTAGTCTGGTTGTTAACCTGTTCTGGACCAGACTAGCAGCAAATAATAAATCTCCATTTCGTGCAACCAAATCAAAGCTAAATTCATCTAGGATAACTTGAATATCCTGGCTTAATCCCTTAGTCTGGTTTCATGCAACAGCCCCCTGATCTTTCATCATGTACTTTATCAGATCATACTAGAACAGGAGTAATACCTAAAAGAAGAGAAACTATCACATTGGGGAGTGGCATTCCAACCCTACTCCAGACACATTTTAAAGTATGTAAACTACTGTTATGATCAATATATATGTATATTTTTTTAAAGATTATTTTAGGCCTTTGGTGCTATAGGACAGCTTATACATTAATGGGGGGAGAGAAAGGGGGAATGACAAACAGCAAAGGTCTAGACCTCTATATATGGGCGCCTGCTCTACCAGGTGAGCTAACCAGGCACCCATGATCAATTATTTGTTTAACATAGTCTGAAAGGGGCTGGAACCTTTCTGGAATTCTGGATCTGGCCCCACCCACTTTGCTCATGCTCACGCTTGGTTGAGACTCTTTCGGTGACTACATCCTAGCATCTACCTCAGGCTGACTGGTAAAAGGGCAGCGTGCATCTAAATGACTACAAACATTGGAGATTCAGCCATGGCTGAATCCCCCAAGGCGGGATGGCTGTCTCACGGTGCCCTGTGACATGGCCACCTGCACAGGCAGCCCACTTGCAGAGCTCTGCAAACTAATTTTATTTACCTACCACTGTGGCTGGTTGGTTGAGCAAATTCACATACAAATGCACAAAATCACCCACATATGGTGGATGGCAGGTGGTAATTTCCATCCCAGATATAGATTATTGTTTCAGTTCAAATTACTATACAGTGAACCCTCGCTATATCACGGTTCACCTTTCACGGTCTCGCTGCTTCACGGATTGGCATCGTGCATTGTGTTCTGCATTCTGCAAACATAATCAATGGTGGCATGTTGGTTTATAGGAATCTTTTTGCCCAGAAGAGCAAAAGAGCGACAACAACTACCGATAACTATGTTTTTCTCTCGAAAAAACACACCTGCACCGCAGGTTTTAGAAGAAAAAAACGCTACAGAGCGGAGTCAAGATGCAGCGGCTCAGTCAGAAGAGCAGTGAAATACACGAGTCACTATTTTTCCTACTGTACTTTGTATTTTTTTCATAATCATTTTTCATTTTCTCCCATTCCAATGACTCTGGTCGCGGGGGGGCGGTGCTGATCTCCACAATTTGGAGCCTTCAGTTCGTATTGATGATTAAAATTATTATTTTACAGTACAGTAGTTATTTGTAAAAAAAAACGTTTATACAGTACTTTTATTTGTTAAACAAATGCTTGGGCCTGTAAAAAGGTTTTGTTCTTTGGTTTCAATGTATTATGGAGTATTTCATCGTATAATTATTGTAAAAAAAATAAAGGTTACTACTTCACGGATTTCGCCTATCACGGGTTCTTTTTGGAACGTAACCCCCGTGAAAAACGAGGGTTCACTGTACACAGGTAGATTTCCAATACTGTAAGTAACCAGTGGATCCGCAGCCCTATCTGTACACTCATACACTGGGTCTTACCCATGGACTGAAAGCCGCCAGACTTCTTTTTCTTTTTGTTCTGGGCTCTGACCAGCTGCCTGGTGTCAGGCTCCACATCTGACAGGCAGTCTGATGTGGTCGGGAACCGTGGGAGTTTCCTACCTGGCTGTGAGCCAATAAGAAAACACAACAATAGCTTGTTAACGACACAAGGGAGGTATCAAAAAGCATACACATATATTACCAGTGCATTTGGCTGAATTCAGCCATTACAACAACATGTTTTGTATGTTTTTTTTACGTAAGGAGGAGTACACGGTGGGCAGATATGTTGGACACAGAATTTCTCCTACTACACTGAACTGTTTTGGAAAATGTAGGTAAACAATTAGTATAAAAAGGTGTGTTTACATTAATCAGAGGGATTTACATAGATATGATCTATGGAACGTATGCTTGTTTCATTGCACTTGTGTCAATGTACCAATGGTCAGGTCTCAGTGGGGTATAATTGTTATACACTGGGTAAGTGTTGTTATAAAGTGGCAGTGATTAAACAGAAAATTACTAATGTAATTCTATACAGTTCAGCGACTGCAGGGCCAGGGATTGAACCACCAATCTTCTAACTGGCAGGCAACCGCTCTACCACTGAGCCACAGCCGCCTTTAAACCACAAACACTTAAGTTACATGCTATGAATATTATATTATATTTCACAACTATAAAGTCACTGAGATAGAGCTTTGAAGATAGCAAACATGTACAGATAATATACCTGCTTGTTTTAGTTTATCATTAATGGGTCATTATAAGTTGTCTAAAACGGCAGTGAGGGGGCATCCGGATTTGAACCGGAGACCTCTTGATCTGCAGTCAAATGCTCTACCACTGAGCTATACCCCCAACTACCAAGCGACGGATAGTATGTCACTTCATCGGCAACACAACAACGCGTAGCAACATTTAATACACACAAAAGCGGGCACACGCTAAGTATGCTATCTTAAAATATTGTTCCTTACAGAATCATTGTCGTTAGCTTCGGCAGCCAGTTCAAAGTCTCCGCTGTCAGCATTAGCTGTGTATCTCTTCTTCTTCGTCAGTTTCTTCCTTCTTTGCGCCATGCTGAAGCTTTAGAACTCTCTTAGACTGTCGTCGGTAACTTTACTGTACGGTATATGAAATAAAACGGAGTCAAACTAGGCAAAAACGCTCATGGCAAATCAACACACAACAACACGGTGGGCAGACATGTTGGACACACGTGTGAGCTGCTGCTTCTTCTTCCTCTTCTTGTCTTCTTCTTCCTCTTCCGTTTTGGTATTGTATGTCGCTCGTCGCTTTAGGGTCAACACCGCCATCTACTGCTACGGGGCGTGTGCCTCTAGACAGTTCAATCACATTTCACAATTCAAATCTAAAATTATACATATTTTACACCAGATTTACTCCTGATTTGCAGATGTCAGGCTCTGTGGTTAATCTTTGAAGAATCTCCACTCAAGATCTCAGGTGCTTCTTATATCTTGTCAAATTAGCCAATTTCTTTTTGAAGGGATTGAGTGTATCCACTATGGAGATGCTGATATCTGGGGGTATAGCTCAGTGGTAGAGCATTTGACTGCAGATCAAGAGGTCTCCGGTTCAAATCCGGATGCCCCCTGGTTGGTATTTTGACTGACCTGGCTTATGTGACCCATTAATGATAAATTAAACCATGCAGGGATATTATCTGTACATGTTTGCTATATTCAAAGATCAATCAGGGTGAGTTTATAAAGAACAATGTTCATAGATTCTAACTTTAATGTAAGGGTTTGTAGTTTACGTTTATATATGTTGTTTGTATTTGTCTTGTTCTCACTTGATCTGTAAATCACTGCCACTTCATAATTACACTTATTGTGAGGCCCGACCATTGGCCATTTATTGCACAAACACCAGAGAGGAATCTTTTTTTTCCCATGACAATTCTTAAGACATGTTTCAGTTCAGTTTAGAGTTTGTTTCTGCTGCACCCTGTTTCCCCATTTTGTATTAGCATTTCTGTGTGTGCACTTGAAAGGCTGACACAGATGTCTTGCAGCATAGTCGTGAATGTCGATAACACCCTCATTTCTGCAGCGTTTCTGGTGCGAAGATGTATTATACACAGTCCAATGCTGATTTAATCACAGGAGGTATAAATTCAAAATCTTTGCCATGATTTTTTTCCCTTTATTTCCATTGAACGAACTGAACACTCTGATTGCACAACTGAAGAAAACAGGGACACATGTATTCACAGATTATAATCAGAATGTTTTTTTAATGTCTGTAGTGCAGGATGTGAAAAGATGAGCTGGCAGCCAGCCTGTAGTTCAAGTGTCCTTGAAACTCATAGGATCGTCGGGTTGCGCATTTTGCAAAAATAATCTTGTTTTGTTTGTCTGAGGAGAGTGAACAAAGTAGTTTTTCAACCTAGAGTCAGATACATCTTAGTGTTAGAAATATTTAGGAATGTACATATGAGAAATGTAAAAGGCATTGCCCTAATATGCCTTGATTATGTTTTTACATGACCCAAAAATCATGGGGAAATCATAGCTTTCCTTTTTGTTACATTCCATGAAATGACTGCTTAGGACATTTTGCCAGGTAATGCCTACACATTCATGCAACAACTGTCACACTTATATTAGAATCACATTGATTATTGGGCAAATATAAATGTCAGTAATGTTCCTGCATGTGGTTTCATTAAAATGTGAGGCCAGTTGCTGCTCAAGAAAACAGCTGCCCAAGACATTAAAAAGCCAAATGAACACTGAGGTGCTCAGTATGTTACTTATTAGGAGCCAATATCAGGAAAATATCTCAGCAGTGTTTTTCTTCCTATTTTGAATAAATATCGTTTCTGTTTCAGTCTTGGAGTTCATATGTTTTTGAATATGTGTATTAGGTGTGTTTTATTAATGAAAACCAGTATATAAAGTTTTGATTTGATTTTTTATTTTTTATTTGTTTATACAGTGACAGTGCAAATTAATGGACATTTCTGTTAATATGCCAGAGTTAGCCAAAAGGCTATTTTTCATCTGCAGTCCCTAGACAGATGGTAAAAGTCACCCTAAAAAAAGTAAAATGACATATTTACATAATAATATAACAATTACAATATATACATTGGGTAAAGGTACTACTATTAAAGTTAAATATTTTATTATACCGATGCACATTTTCTATTATTCAGTATGTCTTCAGTTTACAGGACTTTTTGCATTTGCTCATTTGTTTCTGTTGTTAATAAGCAGCCACAGTTTCATTTTTTTAAAGCACACAGTGGAAATGTGTCCTTTGGAACACTGACACTAATATGGCTGCCAAAATGTGTACTGCGCTGTTTGAAGTCAGTGAGCTGATGTGCGGTAAATAAGTCAACACTGTGGCAACAGCCTGGAGCTAATGCCATTCATATTCCCTTACAGAGCCTGGCAGCGGTGGCCTGGAGCCAAATCTGTTCAGGGAGCTGAGAGGGATGACCTGAGGAAAAAGGTGCAGCAAGCCACCTATAGGATCTGCTTTTGTTCATAAAGGTGATTTAAGTGATAAAGCCTAAGGAGGATTAAGATATGAAGCTGGCAGGGATGGGAAGGTTGTGGTGTTTTCAACTTGGCATTCAAATAAAGCGGGTGTTGGCATCAGTGTGCTATCAGGTCAGCCTCCAAAGCTCCTGGCAGTGTCTTAACTTTCAATTTCCCCATAAAGTCAAGCCCTCATGTTGAAAACATGCCTATGAATCACGCTTTATCTCCACATGAATTTAATTTCTGATGTTGCTTATGATTCATGAGTCGGGGCTTTTAGTGTTTCTGTCTATAGCAGAAAATAGGGTTGTATGTTTTAATTTTTCTCCTGGCAGCATGGCTACATAACACCCCAACTGCTACAAATCCCCAGAGAGCCCTACCATTGATTTTACAAAGTATAATGATAAGATCTAAAATGCCAAACATACATAGATTTGAGGACCTAATGCAGGGCAAGCTAAGCTGCATCCTGGGCTAAAGGGGATTTACTGCGGAGTATCTGTCCTTTCAAAAATCTGTGGTGTAACTTGTGTTAACTTGGATTTAGATACAAATACGCTGGTTCACTATGCGGTTAGTGACTAAATGGGCACTGAATGACAGTCATTAGGAAAAACAGATGTCAACATGTCTCAGGTTGGATTTTTATAAAGATGTTCTCCAGTAGTGTGTGTAGCAGATGCTGCCTCTAAGCCTTGGCGATTGGAGGGGGGATGTCTAAATTAAGAGATTATTGAGCTGATGGTTTGTAAAACTAAGCCTTTAAATGGTGGTAGCAGTTAAATATTCTTCTACTTTATCTGTGTCAATTTAATTATTTATCAACCACTCTTTAAAAGGCTGACCGTGGGTTTAGTGGACCTTTTAAAAATAGTCCAAACATCCAATTAGGATTGCGAGTGATGTACTACAGCATATCAGGCAGCCATGTCCCTCCAGCAAGCCTTCAAATGCTGGTTTGATTTTCCATGCCAGACGCTGTACATCCAAGGGGCAAATTAATCTCAGAAATCTGATAACAGCTCTTCAAAATGTTGGAAAATGGCTGTGTAAGAGGAAATATCAGCTTTGGAGTTGCATCCCATGAAATGATTATATCCTAATTGTGAGCTTTACTGTCAGTGTTGAAACTGTGAAAACTGCTGTTTTAAACATATTTAGACACTGAGAGGCAATTCACCATCCACAGTCCAAACTTAGACCTGTGTATGTATTTTTTTTAAATTTCACACAGCTAGGTTGTACAGTAAATCAAAGCCAATACTTTTCTGCAAGCCAATACAAAATATGCCACCGGATCAACAACCAGTGTCATGAGTCATGCAGCTGTGAATAACCTGGTGAGGGAGACATAGGTCTGAGGGCAGTTGAAGAGGGTCAAGGCCTGTTCTTGGGCTCACTGGGCTGGCATGGCACTGCAAGCGTGATAGTGCTACCCCCAGTGACAGCAGCAGATGGTGAGAGGGCCCCGGGGAGTTACCCACAGGACTGCTGGGCAGTGGGACAGAGCAGCCATGCACAAAATACAAAGCCACTGATTGGACTTCCATCCTAAGATGCCACAGGCTGAGAGGATGCTGAGAGCAACAGCGCTTACATGCTTGAGAAGATGTATAATTATGTTAACCCAGTAGTTTCTCTGGACCCTCCACTTAACCAGCAGGGGAGATTGTAGCTTATGAGGTCAGTAAATTGGCATTAGCTTGATTGCAATTCTTAAAGAAATTGTAGGTGTCAGCAAGAATAATTGTATGATTTCTGATGTAGAAGATAATATGCACAAAAATGTATAAAGCATACTGGAATAATCTGTGCTCCTCATGTGTGATCTGTGCTCCTACATTGCAAAAATGATCACACACATGCAAAGAAACAAGCAGACATTTTAACACATTGTGGGAATGTATCAGTTACAATACGTCCATTAAATATGTGAAGCAAAAAAATGCATTTTATCTTATTTTGAGTACATGAATTATTCAAATAGAAATGGTACATGTTGTGAATTCATGTAGTAAATCAGTGCATTGTAACCACAATATTCGTAATTCATATAAAAATGCTGGAGACCACAATTTAAAAGGTAATAAAGCAAAATTCAGAAGTGCTTAGATTTCCACAACTGGAGCTTAGCCTTTTGCTGAGACGTTGCCTTTGCTTTATAAGGAGAATCCGGCTTTGCACTCCCTTTAGTGTAAACTGCAGAGGCACATACATTCGGTCAAACTTTCAATTATTTGATATTCTGGGTGCTAAAAGGCAGTTTCCCCTTAAGGCCTCAGTAGTTAATCTTACAGCAAGTGCCAGCATTAAGGCAATAATCATGGGACATGTGACAAAAGCACAAAAGCTGTCCCTAAAGGGAAGCGAAAGAAGTCCCTAAGGATTTCTTCCATCAGCTGGTGGGGAATCTAAGTCCCTGAAAGTAATGTCTTAAACCTCGCTGATCTCAATGCAGTTTTTTGAATTTTGTTTTGATTTAGTTGCACATAGCCTGCAGAATATCCTTCCATGTTGTAGAGTATTGTGGCCAAACACTTGGATTACTGCTCATTAAAGCTGCAGAGAACCCACTAGGCCGAGACGTAATGGCCAGTTTCATCTTCTCTACACTTTTAGAGGAGGGTTTATATGCAAAGACAGAAGCCCAGAATTAAAGCCCACAGAGAAGAATTAACTTTTCATGTATTTCCTCATCATAATCTTGTTTCTTTTTGGTTGTAGCTTGCACAGCCTCAGGCTCAGTTCCTCTTCTGGTGTCTTAATTGCAAATTCATCAAGAATTTAAAGCGATGTAGCCTTCCCTATTCTTGTCACTGCCACTCCAAACTAGCCACCGTGGGGGACTTCAAGGGTATTTAAAGCAGCTATTGTGTGTCATAAAATAAGTCAGGAGCAGCTTGGGGAAGACTCACTCTCATCATTGTAGTACTGCCGGACTTCCTCTTCCAGCTTAAAATCCATCCTTCTTTCACTCTCTCTTTCATGGCTTTTTCATTTGAAGGCTAAACCAGCTCAGGAGAATATAAATGAACAAGGGCTGTAAGATGGGGAAAGGAAAAAAGGTTGGGACAAAATATGCAAGTGCACACCAGTATTTGGACTTTTACAAGGACTGCTCTGTAATGCTTCCCACCACTCAGTTTGGTTGTGTTGATGCTATATAAAAATTTCACATTATAGATTTATCACCCACCTCCATGACGAATGGGAATCTTGAGATGTTGAGTTGTGTGTTTTTGTGAGTGTGCATGTGAAATGTACTTTTAGAATTAGTATATCACATAAGATAAGGCTTTTATTATGAAAAGAGTTTATGTTCAAGCAAAGGTTTTACATCTTAGGAAATATGCTAATAATTATTTTTGCTTACTGGTAAAAAGTTAGAAGAGCACATGAATACCACCATAACCACTATTTCCCTAATCCTTAACCTAACCTTAACCTAACCTTAACCAAGTCTTCACCCTAAGATGTAATGATTTTTGTTATGGGGACTTGCTTTTTATCTCATCACAATGGGATTGTGTGAATAGATTTTTTTGTCCCCATAACATGAGTAATACACGCCCACACACAAACAGGAACACATATCAGCATCTTTTTCCTCCCTTACCTCCTCATGCACACACACATGACTGTCCACATGACAACCTCTACCTATCATTTGTTTCACACAAATAGTACACACTGCTGACATTTCTCTTCTCTCGCCCTGTTTTCATTTCCCACACACTCACACACAAACAATGACTCATGAATAAAAGCAAAGCGAGGAAACATAACTCACATAGTTGCACACAAATAAAAAGCGGCACATATGTGTGTGAGCAGAAACATACCAAAAAGCTGAAGGACAAGATTAGGCATTGTTTTTTTTTTAATGAGCGCTACTGAAAAAAAAGCTTGTCTGCATTCCACTGTTATCAAAATCTATGTGGAGAAAATCTACACTGGCCACACTCAATATGTCTTTATATGAATAACAGCAATCGGCAGCCATCTATCTGGCTGGACCATATGTTGCTTTGGGTGGAGAGGCAAAGAGAGCTTACTGCAAAGCCTGCCTTATCCTCTGGCATTACAGTCTCTAAGAAAGGATTTACTCTTTAATTCTTGATTAGATAGAATTTTCTCCACAGTGTGCAAGCACAGTGATACACAGAGCATAGATAACCTTCCCTATTGGAATGAGTGTGTGTGTGTGTGTGTGTGTGTGTGTGTGTGTGTGTGTGTGTGTGTGTGTGTGTGTGTGTGTGTGTGTGTGTGTGTGCGTGTGCATGTGTGTGTGTGTTGGTCCTTTGGCAGTACTCCCTCTCTGAGACACACACATGCACACACTCACATAAACACACCTTCCTGGCCCCCTAGTTTGCCATCCTGTTTAGCACTTGGGCTTTTAACACATAAGGCTATTATTAGAAGCAATGACTTATCAATCAGGAATTAATCCTGATTCCCCCAACTGGAAAAGGACCGTAATCACTTGCTACACTTTGTTTGTATTTCTGTGATGAGAGATGGTTTCTATTCTTTTATTTTTTAGGGGGTGGCATGAGAGAAGAGAGGACTTTTTGTCCCTTTAAAATCAGTAGTACCATCAGCTGCTCCATACTCAGGATGCAAGGAGACCGCTGAGGAAAAATACATTTATTAAATTCCTTCACCATTTATATTTCTTCCCTTTGTCTCTTTGCCTGACTGGCTGCTGAGCTGACTGACTGCCTGGATGGTTGGCTCCCCCTCTCACTGGACAATCACTGGCAGTTAACTCACACACTGCGTGAGCGTCGCTGACTCTGGGGTATAGAGAGACGCTTGGGCTGCTCAGGCTTTAGAAAGTGGGATCTCTGCTGCGTTTCTCTCTCTTTGTCTGTTTTGGTGGACTGTTAGATGAGAGCAGAGGAAATCTCTGGCTCTCTCTCCTCCAGCACTGATCACTGGCCATCACTACTGTGCTGCACCCATGACTTTACATACCTGGCTGGTGTATGGGCTTGGATTTATCTTGGTTTGGGCGCTCTGCTTGAAACAGGGTGAGTAGGATGTATTTTTGGTATTGAAATGTGAAATGGAGAAATTTGTAGTGCATAGAGACATGTGTGTGTGTGTGTGTGTGTGTGTGTGTGTGTGTGTGTGTGTGTGTGTGTGTGCACTCACTGTATTAATATTGTATTTGTAAATATTATATAAATACAGTGACAGTACTGTACTTATTAATTAATTTATTAATTTAAAACATTTGCAAAATAACAAAACAAAACACAGCAGTAGAATTATATAAAATAAGCCGGTGAACATTCCAAACCTAAACCACCTGAATGAATCAAGTTTAAATAGTGAACAGCCATGTTGAAAGGTGATTCCAATAATATGGCTTTGTTCTGAACGTAATTGACTTGGGAGTCAAAATCGCCTCCTAACAATAGGTGATATCCATAGGTGGCAAACTAAATTTCCCCATAGGGCAATAACGATTGACCTGATTTGACTTGGCTGCAACCTGATTTGACTTGGCTGCAACCTGATTTGACATGGCTGCAACATGGCTGCAACCAAACAAGAAGAAACTGGAGTGTGTGCTTAGATGTTGCTCTGATTCATTCATATCTCAGTGTTTGGTCTGATCACCTTTGATCCCAACTCCAGACCAGACAGGGAAATGAGCTCCTGGACAGATAAATGATGATAGATTGACAACATTCACGAGACAACCAATAGCTGGGTATATATATACTGTATATATAATAGCTGGGCATATACATATTTATGTATATATATATATATATATATATACACACAGTATATAATGTATATATTTTTTGAATATTTATATATATATGATATATATATATATATATATATATATATATATATATATATATATTCAAAAAAGGTGATGGTGATAGTTTTAATGGTTTTAATGAACCAACATCACCAATGATACATAATTCTTCATTACAGATATCATCTTGCATTTATGATTAGTTTCTAATGTGTTTATGGTGCCCTAAAAGTTAATTTTGAGCATTTTTAAGTCCTACTAGATAGAAAACCATATATGAGACAGGCAAGCGGTAGTAACCTTTCCTAAATTAAATCCAAATGTTCTTATTTTAATCCTTGAAATCCTTTTTGTTTTTCCGCTTATGCTGCTTACTTTTTCTTTCCAGCTGTCTTTTCTCCTTGAAATGTTTCTCATAAAAAATGCATAACGTAATGAATGAAATTGGCTCAGTGTTGAAATGCTGATGAGCTTTCTTAGCAAATCTGCATGTTAAATGTGCTCAATACAAATAATTGATAAGGTTAGATTTAGGTCACAATATATATTTTTATTAATATTTGCAATTCACATTTGGAGAGGATCTGATTATACTAAATTGCATTGTGCCATAAAAGCTGAATGTCTTTCCAATATGTTCTCATTATGTTGAGAAAATGCACTTACCAGGCAGCTTTTCAATATTTTGTGAGTGCTGTGTGTAACAGCATAACATGCCAGTGAATTGATAAATCAAGCAGTTTGCTAGATGTTTATGACCATTCCCCTGCTTTGTTTATTTCACAACCATTACCCAGCTCTAACGACATACTCCAATATTTATAACAGCTTTGACTGCATGGTGTATCATCAGCAGGGAATGACACATCCCCTAAAGGCTGGCATGTGCTCTCTGTCCCTGCGAGGCTTTACATTGATTCCGACGGATTTCTAAAGAGATTTTGTAAGAGCATTTGCCTGGTATTAGTTTGCTCCTGAAAGCTCCATAGAGCTTTTGGTGGGCTATTTAACAGAGCAGAGGCAGGGAGAGGCTCGCGTCAGCTCTCTGCCCTCGCACTGAGTCCACAGAGTGGCACAGATATACAGGGAGGATTGGTTTCAGCCAAAGCTGATCATCTATCTTGTGTGTGAGGTTTTGGAGGTCAGGTACAGGTATGTAAGGAGTTTGAATTCACGGACAATCCCTTTAAGCTCTGGTGGATTTGTTCTGTTTAGGCTTAGCCTTACTTTCTTGAGAGAGTTAGACAGTGAGTGAGCCGTGGCACTGGAGAAGAGAACTCAGATGAAAGAGGTCTTTGGAAAATTATATTTCTGAAAAGATGTGCTTTAAAATCCCATTGTATGATGATCCAATGTGTGCCAGCTCTTCTTTCAGCAGCATAGGGACCAAACCTATTTTGGCAGATGATCAAGTTAACTGATGATTTTTAGGCATCAATTGAGAAGGAAAAGTAAACAGCATAGTCTAGCTGCATGTTGATTTAGTCCCTCTCAATTCCCTCTGTGCTGTAGCTTCCACCACACCACTTTTAGGGTACTGAGTGGTAGAGACATCGCTTTGAAATCACAAAGCTGGAGCTGGCAGACAGACAGCTTGGGACGGGGTGTATAGGATGAGTCACCTTTAAGCACAAGCTGGAGAAGAGAAGAGAAGAGAAGAGAAGAGAAGAGAAGAGAAGAGAAGAGAAGAGAAGAGAAGAGAAGAGAAGAGAAGAGAAGAGAAGAGAAGAGAAGAGAAGAGAAGAGAAGAGAAGAGAAGAGAAGAGAAGAGAAGCATCTACATGAAAACAACTATCAAACTCCAAGCAATGTTCGTTGTTTGAACTGTGACATGTTACGAGGGGACCTTGAGATGTACTTTGCTTTAAACACTATGCAAGATACTGCTTTCAGTTGAACTGAAGGTTTGCATGACAGTGAGCTCATTTGCAATGCTTATGTGTTGCATAGCTTCAGGAAGAAGGTATATGATACTGCAATTTAAGTCTACATCAGGAGAGTCAATGCTGATGCTTCTTACATATATTTGGAATCATGACCACATTAAAGTTAATTGGCTGTTTGGGTGAAACTTGGAAAACTGAAGCATCAATATGACTAATACCAACATTGGTGGGTCTGATTAGGTTGGATGTCTTCCAGCAAATAACATCCAGTTTTTTCTTGTTTTTGTTTTTCTTAACCTTGATTTATCATCAGGAATAAATTAAGGGGAATAGTTTGGAAATGCATTGCAACACATATAATGCTATGTCTAGTTTAGAAAAGGTTTTTAACAAAGACAAGCTGATGGACATATACAGAAAGAATGCTAGTATTGCCATGCAACCTGATATGACCCACCGTTGTATGTTTTATCTACAATCCATATTTCCAAATGTCCTTTCTCCCATTTTGGGGATGTAGAGAATAAATCTGTGCCAGACAAATCATAGGCTAATCTATTCAATTTTCAAATCTTTCTTTTTGTTGTGTGAAAGTGAAATCTTTAAATCTTTATATTGATAATCATAAGGCTGGTGTGGGGAGGTCCCAACTGGTCACCATTGGTTCTAATGGTGGATACCGTGCTGTAGTGCATACAGTAGGCCTATGTGTTATTCTTTCCATAGCCCAAAAGTAGCAGCAACTGTTCTGTGTGTCCTCTGCAGTGCAAGGGCTGCAGTGCTATGGCTGCAACATCATCCAAGGCCAGAGGTATGTGGACGTGGGCTGTTCCAACCCAGAGGTCATCACCTGCACCCACTCACACAAAGGCTTCAAACACCGTTTCTGCATCAAGACAGAGAGCAGTGAGTCAGCCTCCATGACTAATATTTAATGTCTTATAAACCAAAATCACAATTTTCTCTACTGTTCATCCTCTAACTCAGTGAGCTAATGTGCCTGTGTATGATAGTTATTTCAGGAATATTTACGGTGAAGGGGAAGATTATTAAATCATGATGTATTCACTCAGGCGTGCCACTGGACATTGGCATAATCATTTTTAATCATAATTTATTGTAAATGTTCTTTGTCCGCTGATGTGAATATTCCATTGCTCCCTGCACTGAGGGTAGTTACATAACCCTACTTTGGAGTGCCTTGATGAGTGAATTATAAGTCGCTCCTTGTTTGATGTCAAATGGAGGATGTGGACACCCACGACAGGAGAGTGATGGTCAGATGAGGAGTTCTGCTGATATCCAAAGAAGCGTGGACAATCCAGCTGTTTCTTTGCTTGAAGGATCTACTCATGTTGAAAGGGCTGATGAGGCACCTTGATCATTCGCTTGGAGAAACAGCAAGCTCAGTAAAGGACTGACAACAGCCCATCAGAAACAGCATGACAAGCACTTGTCTGTCAACATTTCGAAGTAGTGTCTTGGCAGTAATCTGGGGCCATTCAGCCTGTTAATCTTTATGTGACCCTGTCAAACCCAAATCTAACAGATGCTGGTAAAGTTCCATAAGACTCTTAGAGTTCTAGTCCCCTTTGTCCTCAGATACAAGACATCTGTCCTTATTCCATAACCAGTCCAGTGCCCTTCTCTCTTGAACAATGTCATCTCACGTCTCAGTCTCCTACCTCCTGCCTATAACTGAAGTGAAGATTGTTGACAGGCCCACAAACGAATCTAGATTGAACCCATTCATAAGAATGCTTTACCAGGAAGTTGGCTATGATCATCATGCCAATGCCACGTTTTGTGCTCTAGGATTCAAATTATGCATTTCACATCAGTTATAAGATGTAAGGAGTTAAAATACCTCACAAAGTGTGTTACAGTAATTATTGGAAGCCACTTCAGTCCCATGCTTTTCTCCAAGATCTTATGGCAACCAGAAATGACAGCATCTACAGCTCTCACATAAGTGTGATTTAAGGTTTGACATGCCTCACTGGGATGCCAAAATGTCATTGTTTGTGTGTATATACTGTATATATTTCCCCATTTAAATAAACATGTTTGTGGCAATGCTTTTCCAAGTTACTGCATTTAAGAGCACATAGAGAGCACAGAGACATATCCAGTGGAGTGTGCCTTTAAGATCTCTAAATGTCTTCCTCATCATTCCACACTTGCAGTATTTGGTGCTTACTTGTGCTTTTTTTCTTGCTGAGCCAAACACCAGCTCTTCACTCTTCTATGACTGACTGTTTCTCACTTCTGTCCTTTCAGCGGCCCTGGGTATCGTCCTGACCAGTGGTTGTGCCACATCCAGACACTGCCAGCAACAGGAGCTGCCAGGGGTGCGCATCCACTGCTGTGACTCAGACCTATGTAACAGCGCCCCCTCCTGGCATTCATCCAAATTCCACTACATCTGTGCACTGTTCAGCCTCTTGCTGCTGAGGATGTGGTTGTGATTTTGAGAGGAACATAACACCAGTGGACAATGGGAGAAACCACAATTCCCATCTCTTCTCTTAGCTGCTCATAATTAGAGCAGTATGAGAGTTTTACTCAGTGTGGTGTTACTGGTGAGCACCTTGAAATAGCTTTTTATCACAAAGTTAGTTTGGACCTACAGTCATAGTGATGGCAAAATAAGCCTGTGAATATGTTTGACCAAAATAAGGATGAAGCAGCTTGCAGTCATCTGTGAATTTATTGTGCAGATCCACTCACTCAAGTGTAGCTTTAAGTACAGTATACATTATGGAATATTATGGGAATTCTCGGAAAAAATCTTTGCTAGAGTCATAACGTCAGATCATACAAAACTTTCAGTAAAGACACCTTGTATCAGCGATACACACTGACTTCAGTTTTATAAAGGCCTACACCCACATGTATTGCAGGCTAAGACATAAATCCCATGTTCTCTGTTAAGTTAATCATCTTTCTTATGATCAAATTTTTGTGTGCAGTATGTTCTTTTAAAGTCACAGACTACTTACTTTGCAAAATTAAAGGTATTTTTTTAGTTTGCTGCCCAGTTCTCCAGGCTGAGCTTGGGAAAGCACACTGCATGAAGTTCTATAATTGTCAGAAATATTGTACAATGGAAGCATGTAATGTTGTGAATTAATATATTAAAATGTTTCATATTTTTAAAAAAAATACTTTGATATTTTTTATCATGGCATGATTGTTACATGCTAGACATAATCAGAGACAGTTTAAATTACTTTGGATTCACATGATTGCATTGGAATAAATTAAACTGTGCCAAAGTGTAGGCCAGTTCATTGAAAAAGGGATTTTATGTGCATATGAAAATGTGTAAAGCTGACATGGGGAAAAAAATCTAAAATAGATGTATTTCTACACTCAATAAAATAAATATGATATAGAACAACTATAATAGTTTACATTAACATTTTTATTTTCATACAGAAATTTCATAGAGGGCTTTAGTTTAGTATTATCTACTTAAGTTATATGTTTCATGAAGGCCTATTATAAACCTGTCAAATACAAATTAGCCCATTCCACGTACACTCAAAGTTGGATAGAAACTCTTACATCACATTTTAGAAGAATGGAGCTCAATGTCAGCTCCAAATGTTTAAAAATTGCTGATTGTTCACATGTAACAAATATGTAATAATCTCTAAAAGAAAAATGTTTTGTTCCAATTTACCACAAATACAGATTTGAACCTAGCTTCAACTTCAAAAGTTATCTGTCTGTTTGCACAAACTCCAACACAAGCCATTTTTCACTGAAACAGTTTGCCATGCTTTATATCTTAGGAATCTACAATTTATTTCAGTCCCATTAGAGTCCCCCGTTAACCCATTTAAATTGTTCTATGTTAATGTTTTGTATAGGGTTTAGTTAGCCTACGCTGAAGGAAATAACTAAAGGTGATCCAAATAAACAATAAATATATTTTCAGGCATACAACATCTTAATAAGTTGGATCTACGAGGCTAAACCCATAGGCTAATCCTAACATCTGAATCAGTCTGAAACAGGCTAGGTATTCTTCAAAAGCTGTAGACTACCTTTGCTCAGAATCTGAACCCGGGTCAAAGTAGGCTATGTAATCAGGTGTTATCAAATTGAATCTGAATCTGATACAGCACATGCCAATATTAGTATACCAGTACAATATGCATGAATACACCTGTGCAGGTGAGATTGCTTTTCGCAAAACAGTGCACACTATTGGTGCACACACCGCAACCGCAAATCTGCCCATATGATGCTCTTTGTCCCAGAAGCCCATTGTATACAGCGGAGGAAACCCTGTGGCGTTATTATGTGCCGTGAGCAGCCATCTTGGATAGACTGATCATACTTGAGCCAGGATAACCTGCATTCCTCTTCTATACAGCTCAAGAACACAAAGCTCAAAAGACTTTCTGGTAAGGACCGAGAAGAGGCAATACATGAACACACTCATACATACGTATACGTACATACACAATGTCTGATAAACGTAGACACACTAATATTTAAATTATGAAACAGATGAACATTTTAGCTAACCTGTTTTCCAGTAGTCAGCTAGCTAGCTAATTGGCAAGCTAACAGATGGATAATACTAGGTTGTTTTTATCGTTAGCTCCCAAGAATGGGATATACTAGCGACATATTAAGCTGATAGAAAATACATTTAGGGAGAATTTACTTACTCGGCGATGGCTTAATATTGTTTGACAAGCTAACTAAGCAACGTATGTACTATAATCCAACCCTAGCAGCTAACTGGCAAACTAACATGCTAAAGCTATAGCTAGCTAGCTGTCGTTAGTTTGATGTATGGTGGCTTTTGTGAAATGATATAGAAACCAAGTTAAATTTCTAACCTAGTTACACTAATTAGATGACATGGACTTGATTGTCTGTTTACCGATAGAGGCAACCGGATTACGTATTGTGATTTAGCTATGCTATTGTTGTCGCTATATAACGTTATCCATTAATGTCAGCAAGCAGGTAGCTAACCAGCTAGCTAACACAAACTGAGACTGTCAAAACAGTTCATTTATAGGGCCATGATTGTTATCAGAAACGATCACGTAGTTAGCTACTAACAATGTAAATGTCATGTTTTATTTCTCTTTAGCTTAGTAACATTTTCATGTGTAACAAGCCGTTCATATGCTAACTAGCAGGAGAGAATTACCCAAACCGATGCTGTCACTTTGCTGGTTCGTCCCTTTTTATTTCTGGTTTCTAGTATAGACATTATATCGTGATCAGCTGTTGTGCACCGTGGCACATAAGGTCCTCCTTTAAGAATCAGTTGTAATAGCCAAATAAGTGTAAACACACACAGGGAATTTGAATCTCGCATTATGTTGCTCTCAAAGTACATACATACACAGAAATACGGCTAAAACAAGGACAACAAAGCTGAACAAGGTAAACACACATTTGACTACTAGGTACTATTTTGTATATAATATACTGCATACTCATCCACATACATACATACACACACACACGTAAATAAGCTGGCTTTTCTTTTTAAAACAGTTGTGTATAATTTTAAAAACCAAAGCGATGAAGTAGAAACTTCTGTCTTAGTGTTGCAAATTTAGATAGAACTGCCTTTGTCTAACAAAGTGCTGCATCATTTCTGTTTCTTGTGCCAATGCACTGTGTATTAGCAGGTTTTTTTTTGTGTGTAAAACATCACTAATTTGATTTGTATGCAATGTGAAAGTGTTCTGCTCTGTCTTGCTTTGCTATAGGTAGTGGTGATCTCATATTATTTTTAGGGCTTGAAAGGAGTCATGTGATTTGAATAGTGGGCCTGCACATCATGGATGCACTGTGACTATATATATATGTGTCATGATTTCCTGATAGCCCAGATTCGAGTCGTGCATCCTCCCATCTATGGGAAGTGGTTGAGAGAAGGACAGGCAGGGACACCGTTTCTCTGGAAAAGGATTTGTGTGTTGGGGAGTAACAGAAGTGCTGAGGCTGCAGTCTGGTCACATGGTCTTGACTCGCCTTTTTCTTGATGAATACTCATGGGGTTTATTTCTATGTAATGAGCACAAAAAGTTGAAAAAGGGAGGTTCAGTATCACAACTGAATCATTGTTTTTAAATCTGTTTGGGAATATCTGTCTTTGAC
Organism: Percina caprodes; assembly: GCA_013375575.1. Taxonomy (NCBI): domain Eukaryota; kingdom Metazoa; phylum Chordata; class Actinopteri; order Perciformes; family Percidae; genus Percina; species Percina caprodes. The sequence continues at coordinate 412,415 of JABXJD010000137.1, read as the reverse complement.
AGCACTAAAAACCATCACACGTGAGTCATGTGACAGGAGGCAGCCTAGAAAAAGATCCGTAAATATTACACTGTAGGATTTAAATTATAGCAATCTTGTATGGTATGATTTGTTCTTGGCCTCCAGTTCCCACTTGAAACCTTTTCCCTGCAGCTTCATTCACTTCCATCAGACAATAACTCATGTTGTTAAAAAATGTACCCCAAATCAAAGTTAGCCATGCTTTAAAGTAGTAATAGGTTATATGCCTAGATAGTGTATGATGATCACATAGGAAGTCAATACAGACTGCTTTTTGCATAAGTTAGCTAGTTGGTGTTAAGCTAAGTTATAACTAAATGTCAGGTCAAGTTGCGGAGTTTACGGAGGACTGAGTGTGAGCCAAGTCTTTTCTGGGGCCACCAACAAAAACAAAGTCACAGCCTGCTCTTATTCCTGGAAGTGGTTTACATAGTTTCAAATAATAAGTTAGAATCTGCTGTTATAGAGAAGTCATATTTTTATTATCATTGATGTTGTAATGTTTTATATTTTTTTCAGGCATAAGATTTCCAGTGTTCTTCTCAAAGTGTTGTAACTGGAGTCAATATGAGTCTCAGTATGTGCCATCATACTCATCAGACTTGACCCAACACCATTTTTATTAAAGCAAAGGTTTCAGTGACACTTGGACCTGAATTAACCCTAACTAAGTAGCCCTGTAGGCCTACTTAATTTCCTGTCTCTGATCCTCCTATATTACTCCATTTCCCTACTTAAAGTTTACACCGTCTGTCTGTTTTTTTTCATTCTTGTAAAGTCCTTTTAGCTTTACTTGATTCTACTAATTATGTTGCTTCTCTCATAGATTCTCATATCACACCCATCCACACTTTGTCTGGTTGTGTCAGCATAAATCACACACACACACACACACACACATGGCTGCTGAAAGATTATACTCCTGATTTGTTAAGCCTGAATTATTTACTTCTCTACAGCACTTACACTGTATTGCAGCACCTTGATACAGAAGTACGAAGCAGCCTTTATTCAGCACAAATACAACATGGGCTGATGACAGGAAATGGCATTGTAAAGTAGCCAGGTTGACACCAGAGGGGAAGGTCTGAGGAAGGTTCATTCATAGCTAATTTCCAAAGGACACCACTAAAATGCCTCTGGGCGCGATTGGATAGTCCTTCAACCAGTCGGACCAACAATCCGGGTGACGTTGCATCGACAGCGGTATCAACGGTTGCCGCGCTTTGATGCCCGTCAAGTTGAATGTAAATAAAAATCTGCTTGCTGTTGCTGCGCTATTGTCATTGTGTAAAGCCTGCCTCAACGGTTGTGATTGGTGCCTCGATTTGGTAAAACTGGATTAAGTTTTGGCCAGACTGGCCAGAATCTCAAATTTGCCGGAAGTTCATCAGGGTTTTCCCAGGCTAATTGCAAAGTGGATTTTATTATGAAATTGTTCATGAGAGAAACTGCCTGTTTTCTAAAGCAGCTTCATTTGTCATACTATTTATTTATGAACAAATCTGCATGTTCAAAAAGAGCATTCACATTTGCTGTTCAACCAGTTTATTTGTGTGAGTGCTTTTTTGATATGATTGATCATATTGTATGATAAATCTGAAGGCTTTGTCTGTGTGTTGTAAATGGTGTTTGAACAATGAAGCATTACTGGGTATCAGATAGATGTTAGGGCTATTTTTAGCCTAACTTTGAACATATGATGCTGGAGTACATATGTAGTGCTACACTGTTTCCTTGTAGAAAGATTGTGCACTGTCATCTAATTTAGCCAGTGTCACTGTGTGTAGAGACACGGGATGCTTGTTGCTGTGGGAAAGTGATTTACTGACCGCTGTGGAGCTTTCTTTACCCCTACATGCTACAAATGGTCCATCAACCTTTTTGTCTACATGCCTACATTAGGTTATTGTAACTATGAATATGGCTAATGGTTGTTTGTGAGGCGGTTGAAGTGTGCATAGAGCAGAAAAATGCATCACATCACATATCATTATGTCAGATTATTTTTTTTTATTCAAGCACAGCTCTAATTTTGTTGGGAATACTCTAATTACGTAGGCCCTGTGAAATATCCACAATAGGCAACACACTTGATTTTAAGTTTCTCAAAAGCCAAGGGAACATTTGTGCAGCATGAAAGGTTGCCTGAGCTTTGAGCTCTGAAATATTTGTAATGTGAAGCATGCCAACTTCAGCTTTCATGAAAGCTCAAACAATGTGGCACAGCATCACCTGAGTGAGTTTGTACTAGTTTAAGGTGTTTACACTTCCCAATGTTAAAACATAAAGTTGGGTAAATGACATACTAAATGTTATTAAAATGTACATCCTAGAATATAGTATTTAAAGTAGTATATCAGTTAGCTAACAGGTGGTACTCGTGAAGTTAAAGTGAAGTCTCCGTCCACATAGATTTTGACTCCACAAATGAGTTTTGTTAAACTTTGTGGTAGTAATATAAGTAATGGGCAAAAGGGGGTATATATCATTAAGGATTATTAAGCAGTTTGTCACTGGTCACCACCAGGCTGTTGAAGTTGTTTCTGCATTTATTTATGCAAGCAGAAATATATATGAAGTGTGTAGGAAGTGCAGTCATTGCACCTCTTAGTTGACCAACCAAATGAAAAAGTACTAGTGTTTAGTTTCATTTTTGGTTACTTGTACAGTCTCTGCTGTTGCATCATTGGAATTTAATAGGAAGTAAATTCCCTCCATGATCAGATATGTTTTAATCATTAGGCATCATAAGTCATTCTTGCTGCTTTTGATGAGCATCGTATCTATAATCAGGTAATTTAAAATTGCAATATATAACTAGGTAATTACTCGCCCAATGTATAAGTTTTACACGGTTAATTCACATTCCCACAACACTATACCGTTTTTATTGCTGTACTTCAGCGTGCAAAATCATCTAGCCCTGCCAGGGCTGACATTATTATAGTCATATTGCTCTAATAGGATTATTGCTGTGTTGAATAACACTGGCCCTTACATGACCAATTTAAATTCAGATGTGTACAGTATTTGCTGTGTTTTATTTTGCACTCAGACATGCTATGACAAAAGTTTAATTTTTTAGCTTGTCTTTTAGTATATTTTTTTGTCACTTGTAGCCATTTTTGTAAGATAAAATAATTAACTTGTACTTAAAAAAAAAAAAAGACATTGCAATCTACTAGGGCTCCACGATTATGGCCAAAATGATAATCACGATTATTCTGATCAATATTGTGCTCACGGTTAATTCACGATTATTTGTTGATTTTAACCAAAACATATTTTATTGTCACATAGGCTATTTATAACTGCTTTCACATCCAGATTATGCTACATTCTTCTTATGTTGAAGTTGTATAGAAATACAGCTGCAACACATGTAAAGGAAAGTTAGTTATCTGAAATAAATAGAATGGGATTTTTTTTTAATGGATCTCTGTGAAAGCTCCTTCACTTGTTTTCAACAATAATTGATTAAAAGAGCTAGGGAGAGAGAGGGAGTGCGATGGACTGTCTCACAGAGTGACGGCTGACTCATTATGAATGGGTCCAGCACGGGTCGAATGGCGGGTCAGCAGAGTTACACACGTTGTGTGTATGAAATGTCTGTATCGTCACTGCGCTGCCTTTTTATGAACTATGATATTCTGGCCATGGGTCACATCTCTGGCCCAGGTCCAGCAGGCTCCATCTCACATGCTATTACTCTAGGAACTGAAGTTAGTTGCATTCTGTAACTTCTTCCGTGTTTTTTGCCGTGGCCCCCGCAATAGCAGAGTTACCAGCAGAAACACTGTAAGAAGTGTGGACCGGTGGCCGCTGTGTGGCGGGGCTGTGCGGAGAGTAAGAGGAGAGATCCAACACAGGCATGGCTTTACAGAAGAAATGGGTCATGTAACGCAAAATTAAACCATATCCATATAAGCAACATGGCAGCGGATCCGAGGACGTTAGGTGCACCGTTGCGACCTAGAGGAAAAATATTACTTGCGCCCTTGAGCCCTGTAAGCTAACAGACACTAACTAGCACCGACTAGCACTGGTCACTGTTGTTGTCTGAAAAACAACACAGACGGGACAAAATGTTGCGTATACTGGAAAACCTTGAGACGGACGTATAACCGACTGCTATCAGTTGAATTTTCCTCACGTTACTCTGTCCTCTGTGACTGTATACATCTAGAAACTAAGCTCCGCGATGCAGGGAACAACTCTGACTGGCTCATGAGCAGACAGGGGTTTACGGAGCGGTAGATGGGCTTTACAAAAAAACCGGAGCGTTCTATGAAATGACTCATTTAAAAAAAAAATCGCTCGATCACGTGAGTTTGATCGTGGGAACTCGTGATCTAAAATTCAATTAATTGTGCAGCCCTACAATCTACATTTAATTATTGTTGTTGCTTGAATTACTTGAAAATTTTAATTAGGAAAACAGCAAATTGCCTAACTTTCCCTTATTTTCTCTCATTCAGAGCCACAATGACCACTGCACCGTACAACTACTCCTACATTTTCAAGTACATCATTATCGGTAAGTGAGCAGTGCTTTTCAGCAAGCCATGTTGATTGTGTTGCTTGTAGGAGCAGTTCACAGTGCATTGATATATCCCATTTCCAAAAGAAAGACCATTGAATGATCACACTTGAATCTATATTTTGTATACTGTACACCACCACATACATGGAGTGGATTCAGAATGTCTCAATATGTCTATTATAGTCTCTTTTTTTGGTTTAATCTTTAATATAGCACCTGATTTCAAAATAAAGTTCTGCATTGCTGCATTTATCGTCTGAGAGACAGTAATACTGGACAAAAAGACATATACAGTATACATATTAGTAAACCTGTCAAATGCATTAGTCCACTCTTAATCCACTCAGATATTCTGTAGTCAATTACTTATGTCTCATTATATAATTTTATAACCAATCACTAGTAAATGCCTTACATAATGCATTACCCTCTGCTGCTGATAACTGACCCGTTTAGCATATACTGCACATGTCTAAATGCCTTTGCAACACTACCAAGCCACAGCTGAGCGACGTACTTTGCGACGTGTAGTTAAATTTTTCGAGAGTTGTGCGCCAGGCTACACCATAGTGTCCGGCGTAGGTTTGTGTCTACACTTACCTACATACATATATTGTTATTTCCTTGGTTGACCTGATACATGTCTCTCTCCCTTTCTTTCTCTCTCCACAGGTGACATGGGGGTAGGGAAGTCATGTTTGCTTCACCAGTTCACAGAAAAGAAATGTAAGTGCTGCCTTGATTTTTGACTCCTTTTTCATGTGTGCTTGTGCCTCAGCGTATGTAAGGTTGCCAGCGAGTGCCTACATGGCTTTAGATTTCTTTTATACACCAGCGGAAGTCAGTGGCATAGAAGTCGAGTGTGAGCTCAACAGTGAGAGGGCTCTCTCTCTCTCTCTCTCTCTCTCTCTCTCTGTGTGTGTGTCAGCTGCAGCCTCCCATTCAGCCCCGTTTTGTTAAGTGCTACTATTATAGAGCCAGATGCGGTGTTCCTCAGGATGTGATGGTGTGCCACCATCACATCCTGCATACACATGCTCACACTAGAAGGATTTAGAAAAGATATTTAGTGTCCTTTAAAAAGAAATTTGCTGCTAATTTACAACTGTGAATATGATTACTAAAGACTGTCATAAATTATTGATGCACCTGCTGTGGGTTAACAGTGGAGGTCTGTGTTCATTGTAAGCAAAAATTAGTTGTCACTAACTCTGTTTTTCTCAGTTTAAAACTTAAATAAGATAAAACATTGCTAATTCTCTCCAAAAAATGGCAAATACACTAAAATTATTTAAATTGATCACAGAAATACATATAGCAACACAAGAAATGCATGATCATTGCATGCATACCATTGAAGGTTTAAAATGGCATCAGTAAAACAAGTTGACCCAAAGAATCAAATTGAATTCACAGTAACCTCCCTTCTCCTCTCCTTAGTCATGGCAGATTGCCCCCATACGATTGGTGTGGAGTTTGGTACAAGGATAATTGAGGTGAGCGGCCAGAAGATCAAGCTGCAGATTTGGGACACGGCGGGACAAGAGCGCTTCAGGGCCGTCACCCGCTCCTACTACCGCGGCGCTGCAGGGGCGCTCATGGTCTACGACATCACCAGGTACAGGGTGCTTGTGTTATGTGTTTATGTATGCGGGAGATACAGTTACTACATGGTCTCAGCTTTACACCAATGGTATAGAGGAAGGTTAATGGAAGCAAAAGCATCTCCTAAGTGCACATTTCTCCCCTCCAGACTTCCTCCCTAACAAACACAAACAAGTTGTTTAACTGCTTGTGTCAGACCCACTTGCCCAAACTCTTAGATGGTATCAGGGTTTTGCCAAATAAACACAGTTTAACATGTTGAATGTCTTTCCACACCCCACCCAACTCCAGTAAAGGCCCAAGAAACAGTATTTAACTGTAAAATCTAATATGAGTTGTTGCCAGTATCAGCTCCTGCTTGACCAAGTCACAAAAATAGGATACAAAGATGAGAGTTTGTTGTGTCATGCAATTAAAGCCTGTGGCGTAAATAACCAGTTATTATTATTCCCTGTAGTTCATGAATGTTGCACATGGTCCAGTCTGGTTTAGGGCGTACAGTGTCTCAATGCAAGGAACTCCAGATATTTCTGTCTGCCATAGCTTGCTGAAAAAAAAAAAACCCCACTTGACCAGCCTTCAGGGACTTAAACCAGTTTGGTTGAACTCACTTATACTTCGGGGAGAGTCACTCTGTAACTCATTGACGTTGTTGTCATTAGCATCAAACCTGTAATGTTGAGGAAATGGTCATTTATTGGAAACATTTTTAGATTAGGCTGTAACAAATGACAGAAATTACCAGGCAATGGAGATAGACACTGTTAGTATGTCCGTTATGGACCGAAGCTGCTGGGTTGAACAGACGTTTTCACCCGAGACAAACTAAACAATATCAATTTTGAATGTATTTATAAGTCCTAAATTCTTCACGGATGCTCTCCTGCTCTCGTTGTTGACCCTGATGTAGCAGCTGCAGGTTCTTTGGTCTTTGCCCATCGTCATAGTAACCCCTATCCCTTTGGTTGATGTCATGCAGGAGAAGCACGTACAACCACCTCAGCAGCTGGCTGACTGACGCCAGAAACCTCACCAACCCTAATACTGTAAGTACACAGATAAACAGCTTTTCATTTTGCATATCAGAATTATTCTGTGTGTCTTCTGCATCTCTTAAACAGCACCCACTGCTTTCTATATATTTTTCTTTTACTGTGTAGTTACTGTATTGTATTTCCTCCTGTATCATCCCTTTGTGTCTTTTTAATATACCTCTGTTTGGCACTTCCGCTGCGTCATTGCCTTTCTTCCCACTGTCATTTTCCCTCTACCCTGTGCCTGTCCATTTCTTAAATTGAATTTCTTGGTAAATATGATTAGCTCTAAAAACACACACACAGTGTGTTCCTTCAGAGATGCCACTTCAGGTTTTAAACATCTAGTGGAAAATGTTTTCCTGGTGTGTATACACAACAGAGAGGTTTGTTTACATCAAGCTATTTTCATACATGTGAAAGTAGTTTTATTTAGCTAGTTTCTATGGATGAATATGACCACAAGGTTATTATGAATGTTATTTGAATGATTAGTTCTTTCTATTACCTCTTTACAATAACAAAGTAGTAGACAAAAAAAATCAACAGAAGCCTATTAAACTACTGAAAGCTGTTCCACTGAAGTATCTTGTATCGGCCATGCAGCGGCAGTGTTGTAGTCTAGTCGGGACTGTGTTCCTGCTTCAAGGGAGTTTGCGTGGCTGCTGTTGTCTAAGATAGGAAACATAATGAACACATTATATGATCATTTGACTGATCATATTTGTCATCTAATTGGAAGAGTTGTGTAAGACGTCTTGTAATTTTTCAAGATCTGCTAAATGTCAGCTCCCACTTTTCACGCTAACAGCCAAGAATTCAAAAAGTAAGATTTCATTTGATGAACATTTTTACGTTAATATCAATAGTACTTAGATTTGTGCCTATGGCCATCTTTTATGCAGTGGTAATAGAGCACTCTTCTCATCCCAAGTAAGTTTGGAACTCACTGCCACAGCACAGTGAGGATCATTGTGAGAAGTTCTGAAAAAAAACATGAATGGTTTATGCTCAACATGCAGCAGTAACAGTCTTAGGAGAGTCACATCTACATCAAGGAAGCTCATTACATTACATCAGTTCATTACAGGTCTAATTACATCTCAGTTGCTAGGGGCACCGTCTCTTGTACTCATGTGGGGGTGTCAGTTCATCAGTGTATGTCTCAATTGATCTTTTAACAGACAAATCAACAGCATAACTGCTTTAGGGACAGTCTTCTTATTCTGCCATTGGCTCTCTTAGCTCTTGGAGGCTTGGAAAGCAAACATGTCCCTGAGGGACCATAGTGTCTAGAGGATTGTTACACTCCTCCCGTTCTTGTCTCTGTATTCGCAGGTGATCATTCTCATCGGAAACAAAGCAGACTTAGAGGCCCAGAGGGACGTCACATATGAGGAAGCCAAGCAGTTTGCTGAGGAGAATGGTGAGACACCTACATAAAACATTATAGGGAGACCGAAAAGAGGGTTCTAGGTGGCAGAAATGGTTTCCTTTTACATTTCTTTCCAACTCTTTTAAGGTATTAACTAAATTTACTTAAACTCATTCTGCAATGGCCTCTTCCAAAACTGTCAACTCAATTTCAGCAAAAACAATAATCCCAGGATGCCAACAAAATGAACCAATATTTAGAATTTAAATTAGATTTAGTTTCTGTATTCTTTTCATAATTTTTATGTTTAGGTTGTTTATATAAGCCCATATAGTTGATTTCAAGAGACAAAAATGAAGATTAATATCCTTTTCTATTTATATTGCTTGGACAGAAACAAGGAGAAGGTGACTTGAGGAAAGCAGAGATATTAATTGAAAGAGGGGGTAAATGAGAAATTTAGTATTTGAGGCATGTGAGCTTGTAACTGTTTTTTTTTTGTTTTTTTCATTGCGTCTGTTTTCTGTTCTACAGGTCTGTTGTTTCTGGAAGCCAGTGCAAAGACGTAAGTCTGCACAACTTTAGCCATTTCAGTGACTGTCGAACATGAAATATCCCTTTTGCTTACTTTCTCAAACTCCCAATTGCCTCCTTTCTCACATTTGTGTTTATGCTCTGGTGTTCAGAGGTGAAAATGTTGAGGACGCCTTCCTGGAAGCTGCTAAGAAGATCTACCAGAACATCCAAGATGGCAGCCTGGACCTGAACGCCGCTGAGTCGGGCGTCCAGCACAAGCCCTCGGCCCCTCAGGGTGGCCGGCTAACCAGCGAACCACAGCCCCAGAAGGAAGGCTGCGGATGCTAATGACCAAGCAAACTCCCTCTATCCTCCTCTCTCTCTCTCTCTCTTTGTCTGTCCTGCCCACCCTCCTTTAATCATCTCCCCTCCATCCATTCCTCCACCTCCATCCACTCTCCTCCCTCACTGCACTAGGAGCTGCATGAGAGCAGGGCTGCGGAGTGAAGAAACAGGGCGGATACCGACTTGGGCTAGACTGAGCTGGGCTGTGTGGACTACATCTTCACTCTTCCTCTTCTGTCTGTCTGACTCCTCCTCTAAACTCTGTCAGTGTGTTGTCGTCCCATAACTCTTTCACTCCCCTCTGCTCCTCTTGCACCATTCAGTCTAGTTCTCCCCGTCATAGTATTGTAGACGCCACCACACATTACACAGGTTACTGACACTTTAGATAGATGTAATGATCATATGATAATGATACACAAGACTGTTTTTTATGTTTGGGTTTTATAGCTATATATGACATGTAAACGCTGCATTAAGTTTCATCCACAACTACCACTTATCAGTTCTGTATGAAACTGAACTATCCTACTGGTCATACTCTCAAACTCCTGACATCTCTCCTGCATGGTTTACCAATCCAGCATTTTATCGAGACATGCAGGTGTGATATCTCACGTTAATTTGTGTGGGATTAGACAGTGAAGGCAACAAAGCAGTGTATCATGCAGCCACACAGGTAGAGGTGTGTGTGGGTGTCAGTGAGCGTTTTCAGCAGGATTCAAACCTGCTTGTGGCTTTTATTTTGTTTCTGCTGCTCGGCACAGAAAGGGTTCGGCAACGCTGATGTTCTCAGGAGACAGAGGGAAGACATTTTAGAAAACCAGTAATTGCCCCTAAGTTAATTCCTCAGTCTCTCCTAAAATATCACAGGAAGGAATATTGGGTGTTTTCCAGCTTATCTGTTTGAGTGTCTGTGTGTTAAGAAGTTTGATGGGAGTTTCATTTAACTAAAAAACGTGGATTTTCTGTTTTTGATAGATTAATTCACATTGGTTTCTTTGCACCAGCTCTCCCTCTCCTCACCCGTCTGACCCCAAAACACTCCCCCAGGTCATATCAACAGATTCGGTCTTTACCAGCATTTTCTTTCTGTGTTTGTTGCCTTATTATAATTACTTTTTAATCGTTGCTCTTCATACTGCTGTTGGACTCAGGTCGAGTCAATAGTCTTAGATTGATGATTGCATTTTACTGGAGAATAACAAAAATGCAACTGGCTCACATTTAAAATATCTCAAAAGTATCAGCAGCATGGTCTTAAAACAGTCAACCCTCCCTTATCTCAAGTGCTGCACTGAAAAGCTGATCTGTTCATTTGGCCGGCTGTTCCTCTGCCTTGTATAATACAACACCAAGAGCATGCCCCTTTGCCCCATCAGAAATTGTCAAAATCCAATTATGTATTTTTTCTTCTTCAAAGTAAAGTTTTTCTGTACCATAGTGATTCCCTGATTGGACAGCTGTATATATTGCTTCTAAAATATTGGTGATGACCTCGCTACTTGGGATTTAGATATTGATTTGCTGGCTCTGCCAAGATCTGTACAGTTGATGTGCTAGTGGGTTGCCTGTAATTCATGCTTGGGAAATTCTGTAACATAGTTTCTATTAATAAATGTATGTAAATGACAGACACCTAAACACCCCCGTCCACATACTACTGAACCTGTTGAGGGCCGGTAGTGGATTGACATTATGTGCAAGCTAGTATTTATGTCTGCAAACTCTTATTCCTCTCATTTCTGTATGGAGTGGAGAAAGGGGCACTTTTGTTTATTTTCTTTTTCCACCCTATCATTGCTCCTCCACATGGGAGGGGCCTGCATTGCTGTCTTAACTTTTGGGGAGTGGGGATTGGTTTGTTATTGTGGGAAGTTGGTGGGCTGGGTCTTCCTTTTTCCTGTATCCCACCTCTTGCTTTTGTCTGTCCACAAGTACAAAAACAGTACATATGTATAAATTTGTAAGGAGCTGTGCTAACATTTCAATGCGTTCTTGTGTATATGATTTTAAAAATGTTGACATTTTGATTTTAATGACAAAATACTCTAGACAGAAAAAAATAAATTATACATAACCTGTTGCTGTGTCAGTTACTTCTACAGAAACAAACTTTAATAAAAGGTTTGCATAGTAATTACTGAAGGAAAATATCACATACAAAAGCATATGACTCAGTAATGTATTTCAAGTAGCACAACTGCTTTGTATTTTATTGCAACAAAAATAAATTGCACCAAGGCTAGACAGAAACATAGGAAAAAGAAAACATTTACAAAGGAAAGCTTTTTTACAAAATTTGTGACGAAGCTTTGACTGAGTAGTGGTATGGTTGGTAAAGGAGTGGAATACTTTTTTCTTTTAACCCTCATGTTGTCCTCGGGTCAAATTGACCCATTTTCCTACATCAATGTTCTTTTTAATTACCCAAAATAATTGCACACAAGGCTCTTTGGCAAGTACAAATCTCATTAATTTTGGAGTCATATTGAATTTTATAGCATTTGAAAAAGTATTTAGTAAATGTTGACATTACAGTATGTGATTATCCATCAACATCCATTCCTGTAATTTTAGTCCAAATAATTTCTACTTTTCTAACTGAAACGGGTATAATTTTCTATGAACGAGGTTTGACCATAAATTCCAAAAATAACTAAAACTAAAGTTAGTGTTACATAGTGTTGAAAATTTATAAAAAAAAAAATAAGTTAAAAACATCGATAAAAGCATCAACAAATGTGTTGATTTTTTATTTTGACGGGAAGACAACACAAGGGTTAAAAAGGCAACACGGTCAGTGTTGAAGTCTAGGCAGCTTGCAGTTGACACGTCAGGCATCGCAGTCAGACGGGGCACATTGGGTGACTACAGCACAAATACTGAAAATGTCCAAGTTTTACTGACAAGCATAAAAGGAACGTATGATGTTACAGTGGAATATCATGGGTTCTTTCAGTCTATAATCAGCTTCTCACTTCTTTTGTAAGACAGCAAATGAGAGATTCATTAGCATTTCAGTCCAGTGTTTCCCCCAGGATAGCTTTCTTTTTCTGCTGGGGCGGAAAGGCCTCTGAAACAGCATTTACACCATGTGACACAAACCCTCCATCAAATCCAACTCTTAGGCAGAGTCCCTTCAGTGGTCAGAGAAACACGGTTTACAGATCAAACAGCATGCTGCTGCAGGCCGGGCTGCTACTGATGGCTTTTGTGACTGGCATGAAAAGAAAGTTGAATCAGTTTTATAAAAATAAAAAGGTCCTGTCTAAAAAAACAAAAAAAAAAAAACAGTCAGATCCACCAAGTAGCAGATCTTGCACCCTGGTCCCTCTCCAGTATAGACCGGAGACAAAGTTTTTTGGTATGGAAATCACAAACTTAAATCAAAAAACAAATTCACACAGCTATTCTTAACCACTTGCCAACATTTCTGCACTTGTAAAGTGTACAGCACTGCTAAAACTGTTTAAGGCACTATTTGTTACCAAAGTGTGCAGTGAAGCAAAAAAAGGTGAAGGCCAGAAGCTCATTCTGCCTCATTTGCTTGCTCCCATTATTTTATGGCACATGGTTGCAAACACTGACACGTTTTCATCTCTCAACACAACTAATCATTGATGAAATGGTACAATGCAATACGTTGATTCCAGAAGCTCCCTAATCCTTACAGGTGAAGATGGAAAAATGAGATCAGTCATTTAAGTGTTAGAAGGCATCCTAGAACAAGATGAGGTTAAGTGTTTTTGCTCATCGATGAAAACGAGTATCTCAGGCCTCTTTTGTACTAGTGTCATCGATAAAGGGTAAAACAACCAGAATAGATAAGACATGATCATTTAATAAATGATTGGTGAAAAGTTATGTTGATAAAGAATTGCCCCTTGCCTCTCATGAAGGCAAAAAGACACCGTTTAGTCATGGTTAGGGCTTTTCAATATTGCAAACTCTGTCAGACGAAGTCTACAGAGAGATTCCTTTGATTCCATCTACAATAACCACAGGCTTAAGTGTTTCAATGTACTGTAGTGTGAGACATATACTCTGTTGCTGCTCAACCGCAGGCTTTACCCTCAGATCGCCAACACAAGCTCGGCAAGGGCTGCAGTACGTGTGCATGCTCAGATAAAAGGGTTTGGTAAGATACAGTTCATATCAGTTTTACATCTCGGTAGTTTAGGATTTTATGGCGCTACCTCTGAACGATGTCACCAATCTCTTTGACAGAGGACAGCAGCTTGCTGAAGTCCTGCTGTGTGTTGGCACCCCCTGTGGCGGTGGGGCAGATTTGCAGCTCACGCAGACTGTTCTCAAGTTTGTTGATGGCCTCGCGGAAGGCAAACTTGTTCCTCATCTGCTGTATGGAGTCGACGTAGCTCACGCAGTACTTGACAGGTTCTTGCCGGCCTCGAGCACAGCGCTGTGGCTACCCGTCTGCTCCGAGTTGCGACAAATGGCTGCACGGAGCAGCTCGGTGCCTTCCAGCACCATCTCGCGCGTCACAGCCGAGTTGGGGGTACGCTCGGCAGTCTGGCGGGGTGCCGTCTTGCGGAGGGAGCGCCGGGTGTTCACTAGGGGGATGAAGGCAGTGGGTGAGCACAGATCGCCGGGGGAGGTGAGAGAGGAAGAGAAGCCTCCTAGGCTCTGGCTGGAGAGGGAGGCGCTCACTGAGGTGGAGGTCTTTAACGGTTGAGGTTTGGAGGTGGAGCCCAGGGGCAGCTTCTTGGAGCCCTCACTGAGGGGGGAGCGGGCTTGGTCATTGGCAGTGGTTGTATGGTGAGGCTCTGAGAGAGAAGGGAGGCCCTTAGCTTTAATGTCTGAGGTGGTGGGGAGTTCTTGAGTTGGGCTGCGGGAAATCTTGCCCGTCTTGGCATTGGTGGGTGGTGGAGGTGGGGCTGGCTTGGGTTTCTGTAACTTTCCTCTTTCCCTGACAGATGAAGAGTCCATACTGTGCTTCTGTCTGCGGGCCCTGCATTCTTCTCCAGCTGCTCCTAAAGCAGGGAACACATTGGGCTTGAGAAGCTCAGCGTGGAGAGCGCTGGTCTTGGAGTTCTCCAATCCCGGCAACCCTGGTCTCCTGACCACCTTAGGTGTTAATGCCTGAGGGCTGGAACCAGGACTGCCATCAGTCTCTTTGCCTAAGAAGGGAGAGGAACCATCCGATGAGGTGTTTAGACGTGGTGGGGGAGTCAGGGTGCCCATTCGACGATTGTTTTCACCTTTTTGCTCACTGGTTCTTGCGTGGAAGAGCTGGCTTGCCCCCGAAGGTGCCTGAGTCGAAGTGGCGCTGGCCGAGGTCTCGCGGTAGTGTGACAGACTTCCATTCAGTGCCATCTGAGCCGGTATGCATGCTAGAAGACCGGAGAAAACGCTTTGAGTTAGACATGGATTCCTCCTCACTGGGAGGTGTTGTAGCTGCTTTTCCTCCAGGGCCAGGAACTGCAGGAGCTCCCTTCTTCCTAGGAAACAAAGGTCCTGGGTAAGTAGGAGCACCGTTGGTGATGCCTCCTGCCCCATTATTGTTACCCAGGAACTTTGCAGAGTCAAGGCCATGTGTGATGTCATTAATGGCTAATAATGCACCGTTGTGGAAGCTGTCGCTGTCTCGAGGATCTGGAGTCACACCCCTCCTGTCAGGTTGGAAGTCCATATCTTTGAAAGAGGAGCTGCGTTTGGGCGGAGCTGGTGCATTCTTTTTCTTTTTCTTTATGAGACTGAGAAAGCCACTGCCACGGTTCTTGTCTTTGGAAATCAAGCGGTCATCCTCATTCAGGTTACTGTCCAGGAGGAGGCGCTCTTTCCTGGGGAGCATGGGTGACGACACAGCTACCTCCAGCTCCACTGGGTCTAAGGTAGAGCCCAAAAGAACCAGGAAATCATCATTGATAAGGAAGAATTCTTTCAAGAATTATTGTACTACCATTACAAAATACTTCTGACAGTCTTACATTTTTTTTTTATTATTATTTTACAACAAGTTGTAGCAACAAGGGCAGAAGGCTCACTAGGTGTAACTTTTTCCTCACCTGGACTATCTCCATCCCGGTTGTCTATGTTTTTGCGGAGAGTTCTGGTTTTGGTGGGCAGCTCTGGTGCCTGCTGGACGGGGCCTAATGTTGCCTTCTTCCCTTTCTTGCCCAGCTCCTTTTCCACCTCTAACAGTAAAGACATGGTCAAGAATTAACCATCTTATCGCATCTTAAATACTATGACAGAAGAACCATTACCATATTAAGAGGGTAACTGTGGATATTAGAAAATAACACCCACAAGTAAAATGTGTTTTGGATTATTGGATCATTTTTTTTTAAAGCAACACCGACCATCAGAGATGCTGGACTCCTGGAACATGGTCTCAAAGGCTTGGTGGGTTTCAGCAAAAGATGGACGTTCTGAGGGGTTCCACCTCCAACCTGAGAGAAAGACAAAATAAAAATAAGAATTAAAAGTCCTTCCAATAGAATAACCATATTCTGGATGGATGAGTTTTGCTACTCACAGTCCCTCATGAGCTCGTAGACCTTCTCGGGGCAGCCCTCTGGTCGGTCCATACGGTAGTCCTTCTCCAGCAGCTCGTAGACTTGGGACAGGTCAATGCCGGGGTAGGGAGACATGCCGTAGGTGGCGATCTCCCACAGCAGCACACCGAATGCTGGAGATGTAGGCACAAGACAGCTAGTTGTGCTATTCATACAACAATCAACAACAGAAAAGCGTCAAGAGCTAAATAACTGGAATGTTAAGTCATGAGTGGGAATATGTGAAACGTGTAAAATCGCTTCCCCTTGTTGAATAGGAACCCGAGAGAAATTAGCTATTTAAGCGAGAAAATCAGGAAACTATTTTAACATTCAGCAGTGAGATCAAACTTACCCCAGACATCAGACTTAATAGAGAATTTGTTGTAGGCCAGACTCTCTGGAGCAGTCCACTTGATGGGGAACTTGGCCCCAGCATGAGCTGTGTAAGTGTCTCCAGTCATTAGCCTGCTCAGGCCGAAGTCTGCAACCTTTACCAGGTGGTTCTCCCCGACCAGACAGTTACGGGCAGCTAAGTCCCTGCAGGAGACAAAGAGGTGAAATGATGAACAGGAGGTTGTGGTGGAATTCTGACCTACTAAAACAGAAACAAACTGTTAACTAGTCCAAAAAATACCCAAGCTGACTTGAACACAAGACAAAAACCAAGCAAGAGTAAGACAAAAATAGTATATCTTGTAAAAACATCCACTGCCGTTTTTCTCTACAAAAGTTTTTTGTTGAGCAGAGGCACAAGCTGAGTCTTGTCAGGTTAAAATATTAGAATGCAGTTTCGCAAATATGAAAGACATAAATCATGTCCTTGCTTCTAAAAAGGACCTAGTTAAACGTGCCAGAACAAACAAGCTATGTAACAACACAAGCTCGTCTGTGATGCACTGTGTGTCAGCATTGGGGAAAAAGGAGAAAAAGACAAAGAATATGTTTTCTAGTATTTATGTAGCTCTGACTGAGTCAACACTACTGAAGATAGGTAATCCGGCTGCCTGATGAACCTTTGATAAATGAAATCAATTCACTCAGAATCAATTCTGTACGATCTCTACACCAACCTGTGTATAAAGTTTTTTTTCTCCAGGTACTCCATGGCAGAGGAGATTTGTGTGGCCATGTGGAGCAGCACCACGGCATTAACCTCCTCTCTGTTGCACTCCCTCAGGTAGTCGAGCAGATTACCATGGGTCATGAACTCTGTGATAATGTAGAACGGCGGCTCTCGTGTGCACACACCTACCAAGGAAAGGAGTTAGTATTTTACTTTCATTATACTGCTGCACTGTACTAGTTAACCTGCAAACATGATTGAGTACATCTGCAAAAGACCCTGGTCAGTAGTTCATCTGAGCAAAAACAAATTCTCTACTTAAATGCAGTGGATTAAAAGATGCACCAAGTTAACATACCTAACAGTTGTACCAGGTTGGGGTGTTTGATCTCTTTCATAACCGCGGCCTCCTTGAGAAACTCCTCCACCTCCATCGTATCCTCCTGGACAGAGTTATTGGGAAAAAAAAAAAGAGCACAAGCATAGGCTGGTTACAGTTGCATCCATACAACACCAGATGGTAGCATTATTCAGCCAGATTCATAGCTTACACCGTGTTAATATAGTAGGTGTTAAAATGTTACAAACTTGACTAGATGAATATTGACATAGGCCCTTTCCTCATAATATCAAATGTATGACCTTATAAGACCAATCTTATCTTGCACGGACAACTCTTTGTCAAAGTCTATTTACCTTTAGTGTCTTGACAGCCACGGTGAGGTTGTACTTCTTCCAAACACCCTCGTACACTTCCCCGTACTGGCCCCCTCCCAGCTTGTGCTTCATGGTAATATCAGTGCGCTCCATCTCCCACTTATCATAGTTGGGAGAAACTCCGTAGATGGTGGGCTTGTTGCGCTTCGGCGCTGGGTAGTGCAGCGTGGTGATGAGGCCGTCGGCCACCGTGGAATGGTGGTGCACCAGCTCTGCCAGCGTGTTGAAACGGCTTTCCGACGACACATACAGCTGGAGGAGAAAGAGATTCTACATTTGAGTAGATGCACATGAGAGGTCAGTTCAGCTTAGGATAGCAACAGAATTCTTTTAGCATCTAACTGTGATAACACTAATTCCTAAACCAAATATCTGCAATAGTTTGGATTTTTGATTATTACAAGGTCAATTATTTACAATTGAGTTAAAATGTTAAATTCTTAGACAGATCAAAGGACTATCAAAACAATGCAACACAGCTGTTAAGATATTAATAAACAGATGTAGCCAAATGGTTTTCATTACACGATAACAATTTGTGTAATAATACATTAAATTGGTAGTGCTAACACATCATTTTGGTAAGTGATATCAGGGAAATGTATAATACCAAATATAAACTGGCAACGTGCCAGTAATACAGCATGAAATCATCTACTAAATCACACTAAAACATTATCTTCATAAAGAACGGTTGTAGCCCATTCAAAACTCACATGGTATTAGTCAGAAAGCTGGTAGAGGAAAGGATATTGGTCAGGGCTCAGTGGACACAGTCTTTTCCATTGTCCAAGTCTTACATAACCCTAAAAATGACTCTACGATCTACACTGTGCATTTCTTTACTTGTGAACAGAAAAGTTGCAGTGAAAAGACCTTTCAAATCTAAAAGAGGATTTAATGTTCCAGATGGCTGCTCGTGGCTTAAACTTTGACCATTTACTAAATTAAGAGGGGAAATATAACATAAAAAACCTTAGTTATTCAGAGCATTACTAAGAGTCAGTGTGAAACAAAGCAGCAGCTTGGGGGAGTGCTGAGGTAATCTCAAATTATTGGAGGAGTCTATCATACCAGACTCTTGAGTTGTAGCTCAGTGGGAGGATGGAAAACAATATGAGACGGGGAACCATTTGTGTGTGTGTGTGCATACTTGGCTGCATCTGTCTGTGCTAATGAATGTCTTAGCATGGCCGTCACTGGCTGGCCTTGTGTCTGCTAGCCATTATGAGCGGCACAGTGGTGGTTAGAGGGATTCTTGTCATATCTAGCTCACCTCGCTGCATCACAGACAGGAGGGTGACACAGCCAAAATGGCAGCTGCTTCTCGATTGACATAGCAATTTGGGGAAATCCCACAGAGGAGATTCAGCCTACAATTATCATCTGTGACCATCAGGATGTGGTACCCTGTACCTCATTTAAAGCTCTTATTATCCATGTGCTCCAGATACCCTGCATTTTTTGCCCAACCAGAGTTCTTCACATTTATGATTTCAAGTAATATATTATGCAAAACCTCATGCCTCATCTTTTTTACCATTTCCTATCTTTATTATTAAGCAGAGAGAAGACATTCTTGGTGTGTGTATATATGGTATGTGTTTGTTAGCTGATGCCTACCTTGCCGTCAGACGCAGTGTTAATCCTGTAATGGTAGACTCTCCCTTCGTACCGCAGAGAAATGGACCTCTGGCCGGGGCTGCTCTCACTCTCACGGACCAGAAAGCTTCCGTTGATGCCAGAGCTGAGCAGGTATTCTGCAGCGTTGCGCGACACAGGGCCATGGTACCAGCTGTGCTTCTCCAGGCTGTTGACAGGGGTGATGTAGTTGGAAGGCACCCAACCCTGGCCATTCTTGGTCTGTGCCTCGCACCACTCACCGTTGTGGTTGTAACCGAGCACACGCAGCTTCTCTCCTAGTCAACGTGTGAGATTAAAATTGTTTTGATTATCCAGGAAGTACCTCATTGGCAGCATACCCATACACAAATAGTATCTTTAATGGTTACAGCGCTGTCTTGTAATCTCAGAAAGAGTATTTCCAGGAGTGGGATTGTTGTGAATCTTCCATATTCTTTGCATTAAGAACAAGCGATCATGGCAGGACACTCCACTTTAACTCAACTCAGCATGTATCTAAAGTCATGTTTCCTCAGATCAGAATCTCTATCAGGGGCTTTTCTTTTCAATCAGTCATTTGGTGACCTTGACTGAAGAAATGCACTTCTTTACATTGGTTTAAAACGGATATAACAAAAACTATATTACACATTTAAATCCTACAGAAGGCCAAATTTTGTTGACCAATATACAAGTAAAAATGAACCTTTTTATGCAGGGGCTCATATTAAAATCAACTTAAAAGCATTGTTTTACATGGTGATATTTTCTTGTTTATTCTGGTGCATATGTTCTCCCCCTTCCTTCCTTCCTCTGTCTGTGTGATCCATCTGTGGTATTGTTTTGCAGAACGGTTCAGAAGAAGAACAAAAAACATGAGTGAGACCATCAACAGGAAGTGAGAGTCAGACAGGGATGAAGACAGAAGGACTGAGACGGGAAGTAAATTAGCAGATCCCCAAGATGCATAACTTTATTAAGACTTTGTACGTCACTACAGCAGTGACAGGTTAGTCAAAAATATATTAAACATATTTGTGATTAACGTCATATTGATTCAACCATACCTATAACACACAGTAACAAAATGATGTGTATCATTCCTAGTTGAACACTCAACATAAACTTATGAGAAAGAATAACCTTATTTTTCTATTTCACTTACCTTTAGTTATGCTGAGTGTGTTGTCGCCACTGGCTACAAAATCATAGAGTGCAACAAACAGGTTGGGGTCATTCTCACTGGGTCCAGCCAAAAGGTTTTCTTTGGAGTTCCAGCGGGCCGCTTCTGTCAGACCCTGACTCTCAAAGTCTGGTCTCTGGAGAGCTTCTGAAAAAACAAAAGAACACATGCAGTTCACTAAAATGTGAGGTAAAAACATCAAAATGCATTGCCAATGGGAGACTGAGGGAGATCTGTTTGGTATGCAGCAACACTGAGGCAGTTTTCCCATACGGCTTCACACATGTAGGATGATTTTGCAACAAAGTCAACTGTGCCTCTCCATGTGCCTTCTACATCCCCTTCAACTGGGCCTTGCTCCAACAAGTCGGTAATCAGCTGTGATCCCAAAGTGGGATTAGAGTAATAAACCTGATCATGTGTGACCCACTGTGTCCCCGCTGTCTTGATAACTTTTCATTTCCTGGATTAACCCTCCTTAGTTTTCATTGTCGTGAATACCTACAGCTACCACACACCGCACCGTGAGAATGTGTCTCAGCATGAATTTTCGCTGTAGCTGTAAAATGGATGTGCTTGCGCTCACAGGTAATGAGCCCGCGTTCAAAGTGCTTTAACTTAGAGTTATGTTAATTACACACACAGCTTGAGTTATAGCAATTTTAGAGCAATAATACAGAAGGCTAAATAGCAAAATGTGGAAAATGGAAAGAATGAGGAAAAAAAAACACTGAGGGAAAGAGAGAGAACAGAAGAGTGACGAGAGACGAGAGCTTTATTGTGTGGCTTGCTCAGCTGTTGTCACACATGTTGTAGAGGCATCTTATATTTCATCTCCCAGATCACAAACACCCACATCCTTCCAACAGAGACACCAGGCTACAGCTGCACTAAGTTTTCACCTTCCAGTGAGAATTTTACGCTAAAGGAAGATTTGAGGAGGAATTATTTTAGTGCCATTAGAAAACCAACCAAACCTTAAAAAAGTGATGAAACACACTGAAACTGAACTTTAGCTTCTCTTTTTAAAGATAATTTAAATAGTGGCAAGCTACTGATATGAGAAACTAAATTATTGCTGGCCAAGCACAACAATGCGTTACACATTAAATTGGAAAATAGCTTTGGGCTTCTACATTTTCTGTCTGGGGCTTTGTTAACGCCAGACAACAAATACAGACTTTCTTTCTTAAGTAATTTAAAAAGTATGCCCCACAACCCTAAAGAAAGCTAAACATAATCCAAAAGCTATTACTTTCATTGTGCAAAATAATTACAAATGAATTTAAAACATATTTGCAGTCAAAATTGTCTGTTTTTACACATTATTTTATTTTGATATAAATATCAAAATAAAATACTTTCTAAAACTCAAACACAACAATTGGACCTAGGAAGTAAACTATTCTCAAAGGCTGACACATCTTTCAAAATAGAACAATGAGGGCAAGTTTAGCTCCAAGAGACATATTTACCATGAGGAACATACCACTGCACGTCTATGGCTCAAAAGGAGGCAACAATAAACTTTTTATCAGGCCTATTTACAGTTAAATCAATGATGTCAAAATGAATGGCTATGGTCATTTTAGGTGTTGTTTTGTAGCCGTTTGTGTTGCCCAAACTAGATTATTCATGTAGAATAAAATACTTCTAAAAAGTCTCTGACAACAGCAACGACTCCAGTAAGAGATGAGTTTACTCACATCTCCAACTAATAATGTGTTCTACTGGACATCTATGGCCTGCTATCATAAACCTTATTCCATGTTAAGAATGGACAATTGGAGCCCCAGTCTCCACCCCAGTGTCAAAATGTCCGCCTGTTATATGTTGAAACTCACAGCTCAGTGAATTGACAAAGATTTACATTTGAAACCGCTTAGGATAGCTCAGTAGCCAACAGAGGTAGACCTTTGCCAACATGTCTGAAATGCTGGTCACAGTCTGTTAAAACATAAGACCAGCTGTCAATGACAGTTTTATATTAGTGCATCATATCATACCACTAGTACCACAGGCAGGGAAATTGTGGATAACTTTAAGCATTTTCCACTTGCATACACACAAACAAGATGTAACAGTTATTCCTTGTATCATCTCTGACAATTGAAAACCATATATCTTATGGTTTTGATATTTGTATATTTCCTTCTACCCTTTAGGCACATAAAACCCTTCAAAAAGCTAGTGGATTCACCTGATTATGTCTAAGACACATTGTCAAGGCTGTTTTTCTGAAAATGTAATATTTTGGAGATACAAATTTTCCATCATATGATGGAAAGCACTGGAGCAAACCCAAGTCCTGCAGTTACATAATGTAGCATATTACCACGTGCTCACCACATTTTATTGCATAAGTGTTTGTTATGTGAAAAAATATCTACAGTGTTTCTGCAAAAAGAAGGAGTAAGAGCTGATGTATCTTTTACAGACATTATGCCTGTAGGAGTGCTAAGGTATGTCTGGTCTGAAGGAGATCAAGGGGTAACAAACAGCCCAAACATCCAGAACCTGCGTACTGTAGTATAACTGCGTATTATTTATCACAATATAAGGATATTAGAAGAGACCTAATCATTTAAAGCCACAGTGCAGTGCAAGATATAAATAGTCTCATGTGTAGTAAAATGCTGTGAAAAAAGGTTTAAACCATGATGTAAAAGAACTGGGATTTGGAGCTGATCTTAAGTTGTTTGGGAGTTTGTTCCAGATATGTGGTTCATAAAAATGGAACACTGCTTGTTCGTGTTTAGTTTTGACTCTGGGGAAAGAAAGAAGACCCGTCTCAGACAATGTGAGGGGTCTGGACAGTTCATAGCAAAGCAACAGATGTAATAACAACAGATGTATTTTGACCCTGCTTTAAAAATCAACAGAAGTATTTTAAAATCAATTATTTTGACAAACAGGAAGCCAGTGAAGATCTTAGAACTGGACTGATGTGATCCACTCTCCTGGTCTTGATGCACCTGGATGATTAAGGCCAGAGTATTCTCTTTAATCACAAAATATAAATACACAATCAAAGTCAATGCAGATTATAGACAGCAGGTCAACCAAATCATCAAAATGAAATGCACAGTATTCAGGTGGGCGCCTTTAGATGTTTAAGAATGAAGCTTGACATGAGGAATTTAACTAAAGAGCACCCATTTGAAAAAAACGCCTTTTTCCAATTGCATTGGATAGAATTATTAAGCATATGCGCCTCCTTTCTTATGCACTCTAGCTTTGCTCATAAAACTGAAGTTTGGAGCAGTTGATTCACAAACTGCAGCAATGTTATCTTGGTCTAATCAAGTTTAAAAACAAAATCTTAAAATCAAGATTGTGGTTTAGAATTAAATGATTTTCCTGCCAAAGACCTGAAAATCCTTAAAATAAATTCAGTGCATTAAAGCATTATTTGCAAATCAATGTTTTTTTTCCTTTGACAGGTTGGGTGACAAGGAATTAATATCAAATTTGATTGGGCTTCTGTGAGATGGTGTACAACCCCAGGTGTGTTTGTGTGATTGCGTCCAAACTAGCCGGAGGAGCGCTGTATAACCCAAAGAAAGTAACCAGAACATATGTGGCCCAAAGCCAGTTACATGGCATTGTTGACAAGTTGCAGGCATTAGTGGGTCAGGAGGCCGATGAAAGACTTTCACACAGCCCTTTCTGCCAAGTTAGACTCGCCAGCCTGAGCACCCTGACAAAATCAAAGCCAAATGTGGTGCTACTTTTAGGTCGCAATACTGCCATTTTGTCTCTGGGATTTCAGTCCAAAAAAGAAAAGAAAAAGAGAAACCTGTTGCATTTTGAATCAACAATCAATGGTGCTTCCCTTAGCTGTAAAACATGCATGTATCTATGTGCCTCATGCAAAAATAAAGACAGTGGTCCCACATCACGTTGTGCAAAAAACAAACAAAGGGCTCTTCAGGAAAGCAGTCCCTTTCCTACAGCATTATATGACACTTTTTAAAAAGTAGTAGATTCAAGCCTTAGAATGTATATAGTCATATCACATGATAAGTATTCCAGTAATGCAAATATGTCTCTTTTAGCATTTATTTTGAGTGATTTATATGAGTGATGTCAATGACTAACCAACTATTACTCAGTTTACTGGGATCTGAAAAAGGTTTGACAAAGTCTTTTAACATAATAAGGTCCAAAAATCCAAACAATCCCTTTAAGTCCTTACAATGTCACATTATTTATGTATACATTAGATATGCTTTAAAGCATAAGACAATCAAGTACAAACCAATCAACACTGCTCTGACACAGTTTTAAAGTATCCATATTTGAATTGATACCGTGTTGGATTACATTGTACAGGTCGACAAAATAGACCAAACCCGTGTTTTGCCAAATTTGGGCTTTAGCTGAGGCAAGAGATCAAGCAAAACAGAAAAACAGCTCCACCAACAAGTTGCAGACCTAAGAGCCAGCAAGACATACCATATGGCCAGAGTTTGGCCTGGTCATAAAGTGTGTGGGCAGCGCATTTTAGCAGCACATGCCACAGAATGTCCACAAATACCACAGCTGTTTGAGAGAGGGCGACAGCACCCTGACACATGGACCATAACAAGTGCAAAAAAAAATAAAATAGAAGACGGAAACTACGGATGCATTAGTGAGAAAGAAACATAATTAAGGCTCATTATCAGACTGCAGTTCTCCAGAGTCATGTAGTGGGAGGAATTGCAGCTCGTCCTTCCTCCATTACTGATAAGACACTTACAATGATTAAATATGCATGGAACAAATTCATAGCTATGACTGCTATGAGCAATAGGAATGCACCCAAACTCACATTGATTTAGGAGTGAAATTTCTTTAAAACCCAAATTACTTTAAATAGAAACATACAACTTAAATCTGGTTCCATTTTGTCCTTGTGACAAAGAGAGCCCTGCTAGTTTTGATTCCAGTCATCTTAAATGTACTGATTTACACCTTGGATTAAAGGCAAAATGCAACGAACTACCTGGAACAATAGAAACCAACAGCAGTATGGTCTAAAACCATGAATCTATAGGTGGTCCACTTCCATGAACTCAGCCCTAGCCCTAATCCACATATGTCAGAGGGATGAGAGAGAAAAAATCTTTAGCTTACATATTTCTCTTGCATCACCTGAATGCAAGGTGGTGGAGAACAAGAGGAATGGATTCAGATCATACAGTTGATAGGGTTCAACCTAGGGATGCACCGACCTGACTTTTTCAGTAACGATACAGATACCCGGCCAATACGAGTACCAATTTGATTCCAGTGTTAAATTAATAAACTGACTGGGATCATTCTTTTACATAAAGCAAACATCATTACAAGGAACGCTAAATGCAACGCATGTTTTCTTGGGGTACCTAAAAGCCCCATGAGTTTACGAGAGGCACCTGAATGCATAAAGTCACGTCGGAGCCCGCACGCTTTACCGTTCTAGGTCTGTAACGAATAGCGAATGTTAGCGGTGGGGAAGCCAAGATTTCTGACCACACTTGAAGGCAGGTTTGGAAAAAGACAGAATAAAAAGCAACGAAGTGAGAAATGAAGTGACTGCTTTGTTATTGAAGGACACAGTCACCTGTTGATACACAAAATCCGGGGCAGTTTCAAACTAATATTCAAATCCCTAAATTTGAACGAATATTCGGATCCAGCCCTATACTGTTCAATGTTTTTTTTTATATAACTCACAGGGAAGGCAAAATGTTGCCACACCGATGAGTTCAGGGAAGCAGTTTTGTTGTTTCTCCGTCATCTCAGAGTCCGGCAGTAGCTATGGTGTCTGAAAAAAAAGTGCAGCTGCATGCTAACGGTAAGCTAATGTTACCCTGTGTCATTAGCTGCATGCTACCTAACGCCGGTAATCTACGCTGTGTTGTCTGTGTGTTTTTGCTTTGGATGCTTGTAAGTAGATGTGGGTAGAGAGAATAGTAACATAGAATTAAATTGAAAAGATCAGCCCAATTCTTACAATACCCAATCCAACTATATGGATCAGTGTTGGCCCAATATCAGTATCGGATTGGTGCAGCCCTAGTTCTACCAACTGTGGGAGATATTATGTAATGATGTTTAGGCCAGAGCCCAATGGAGGAGAGAAGGTGATAATAACTTAACACATGGAAGGGCCATCGTTACCACCATTTAGAATAACCCCAAGGTGCCATAAAATATTCAAATAGCATTTTCCTGTTATGTTCATAGAATATCTGCATTCTAATGATGTAAAATTGCTTACTACTTGGAGAAATACAGATGAAGCCTCAAGCTCCAATGAAGTAGGCCAGAAAGTTTAATTTGGGGTGGAACATCTCAGCATGAGATCTGCAGTGCCTAATACCATATGGTCCAAAAATTACACTCTTTATCTCTGTCATCCACTTCAGTGGGGAGCGTACCAGGACTATTAACTCTATTAAATCATTTGGTTGCACAATCTTTGGCACACATATAAACCTCACTGATTATTCCATTGCCATTCAATGACTATGTTGATTATGTGCGGACTTGATGTGCCCTGGAGTTCTTCAAACCCCCCTTATGTCCCCTTCATACATCACAAGCAAGACAATTACCCACTTTAACTGTGACCAGAACTGTGTAATTAGAAGTAATGGATGAAAAGTAATTGCTAGTCTGCATACTACAAAGAGTATGGGAAATGTGTAGATCTACATTATCTTCTAAATTAATTATAGAAGCCATGAAAAGGTAGTACTAGAACATAGCAGACAACTGAAAAGAGAGCGCAGACTGAGATTAGATCCCTTCTACTCATAAACAAGAGTTAAGTGGGACACGACCAGGAGTCGGATTTCCTTGTATTCTCTTCTCAGTCTCTTTTTCCACTTCTTTCCTCTTCAGCTAGCCAGTGTGTCTGGCCTCCCTCAACCTCCCCTGTGCTTACTCTCTGCTTTCCCCTCCCCATTCTTCTGTTTCCACAGTGCAGAGATCATATTAGAGCCTTTACACGGTAATACATCTTTTATCCTTCTCCCTGAGTCTCTTAAGCCCCTGCTTTTTTATGTGACATAGCTTCTTTCATTCTTTTGTTAACATTTCTCCAATTTAAACTGTAAATCACGAGCCACGCTAAAAGACGACACTAGAGCCAATCACAAAGTATTCTTACCTTCCAAGTAACAGCTGGAGGAGGACGAGAGGCCTTTCTTAGATTTACACCCCACCAATTTCAGGCATATCTCCAACATTTTCATTTGCTTTCTTTCCCTTCCCGCTTGAAAATGTTGTTGCTTGATGTAATCAGACTTCCCTCTACATGTGTCCAGTAGGAGAAAAGTTCAAACCAAGACAAAAAAAAAAAAAAAAAAATGACAAAAGGAGAAACAGCACCAAGACAAAAATAGGTGTTGAAATATACTTGTCTTCTTTTCCTCTGTCCTTTCAGCTGTTAATCCTCTTTCTCCTCACTCCTTTCAGAAACAGAAAAAGCAGAGTACGCTGTCCGGCAAAGTCTATCAACTTTGTCTTCTGAGCGTCTCCATGTTTTTTTCCCCTCCTTTTGATTTTGGGCTTTCGTTTAGCTCCACTTCTGTAAGATACAACAAGAACTACACAAAAGCGCAGGTTTGGTCCAAAAGCTTGCTAGACCTTTAGATGTGTCAATAGAGTGGGCAGTAGGGCAGTCTGAAGGACGCCATTCCTCTCTCCTGTCCCCTGTGTGAGTGTGTTTCTGAGGCACAGGGACTACTCGTGCTACAGGCTGCCAACAAAGGGCCTCTTTCAGGCTCAGCCTGCTGCACTCAATGACATCAGCTGAGCCCTCCCACCTCCAGCAACAAACACACAATAAGAGGGAGAGATCGCTATCACACACACACACACGCGCACACACACACACACTTCCGAAGAAGAATACAAACAGCACACCATCACCCAAAATTCATGCCAACAAGAGAAAAGCTGCAGAGGTCTAATTTCAAACTTTGACCTTAAATAGGCTAGTTCTTCTTCCCTTTTGTTGAAGTCATGAGATGATTACAAGAAGCTCCTCCTCCAAATTTAAACCCCCCTTTTCTGCCTCTGTGCTGCTCTCGCTTTCTTTTTGGCCATGCTTTCCCCCTTTCTCAATCTGAAATGTTTACAGGTTGAGGAGTCAGTTCTGGTAACAGGACCAGGTTGTAAAAAGAGAAAGCTAAAGCTCTCAGTCAAGAACAGCTAACAGGAAGAAAGGAATAACACTAAGCAGTCTACTCTGGACTTCACACACCACCCAAACAAGGCTAATTTTCAGTAGGTAGGGCTGCACGATTATGGCCAAAATGATAATCACGATTGTTTTGATCAATAATGTGATCACGATTTGTTGATTTTAACCATAACATATTTTGTCTTATAGGCTATTTATAACTGCTTTCAAATCCATATTATGCTACATTCTTATGTTGAAGTTGTATGTTGTAAATACATACAGCTGCAACACATGTAAATGAGCTATCTGAAATAAATAGCATAGGATTTTTTTTTTTTTTTTGTATCTCTGAGAAAGCTCCTTCACTTGTTTTCAACAATAACTGATTAAAAGAGCTAGGGAGAGAGAGGGAGTGCGATGGACGCTACACACAGAGAGACGGCTGACTCATTATGAATGGGTCCAGCACGGGTCGAATGGCGGGTCAGTGGAGTTACACACATCCTGACATGAAATGTCTGTATCGTCACTGCGCTGCATTTTTATGAACTATGATATTCTGGCCATGGGTCACATCTCTCGCCCAGGTCCAGCAGGCTCCGTCTCACACGCTTTTACTCTAGAAACTAAAGTTGCATTTAATAACGTCTGTGTTTTTCGCCGTGGCGGCCGCAATAGCAGTGTTGCCACCGGAGACACTGGTACAAAAACAGGTTTGCCTCTCATGCTTGACAATATACAGCTGTGTTAATAATTAACAATGTGGACCGGCGCTGCTGTGTAGTACAAAAGTAAGATGGAAAGTAAGAGGAGATAGAGTAGAGGAAAGATCCAACACAGGCACGGCTTTACAGAAGAAATGGGTCATGTAACGCAAATTTAAACCATAACGAAACATTGCAGCAGATGCGAGCACATTAGGTGCACTGATGCGACCTAGGAAAAATATTACTCGCGCCCAAAGCCCTGCGAACTAACAGACACTAACTAGCACTGGTCACTGCTGTTGTCTGAAAAACAGAAACGGGACAAAATGTTGCGTTTACTAGTAAACTGGTAAACCTTGAGACCGACGTATAACCAACCGCTTTCTGTTGAATTTTCCTCACGTTACTCCGTCCACTGTGACTGTATACATCTAGAAACTAAGCTGCGCGGTGCAGGGAACAACTCTGACTGGCACATGATCAGACAGTGGTTTATGGAGCGGTAGATTGGCTTTGCAAAAAAAAAAAAAATAAAAAAAAATTGCTCCATCACACAAATTTGATCGTTGGAAGTCAAAATTTTGATTGTGATTAAAATTTGATTAATTGTGTAGCCGTAGGCCATTTCAGAAGTGAATGAAGTAAGCAACATATTTTAATTCATTAAAATGACAACATTTATTCTTCTATTTTTATAGAAACAGCAGCGGCTTGGCTATATCTAAAAAGGAACAAATAATCTTTGGCAGAAGCCAAGCTGTCTTGCAACACAACTTGTATCTCTTTTCTCGGCTGTCACTAGGCTGTGCTTAGAAATGCATCTGGGAATATCTATCATCTGTCAAATAAGCAATGTTTTCAGTTCTGTGGTTTCTGTGCCTTTATCCCAATTGTTGTCTAAATTGTTTTCTCTTTAGCTCCAGCTAACCACAGCCTACATCCCTGCTCAAATTATGTGGAAATTCTACTTAAATGTTTATTTTCCCCATTAAAGGATAACACACGTGAGAATGATGTTTTTCTGACAAAATTATACTAGGCCATCTACAGAGGGTGAAGACCATCATTAACACAATGATAAAACCTAATGCAATTTGCAACAGCCATGCAATAAATACATTTGTGAGAAAAATTATTGTCAGAGAGATGATCAAAATCTTTCATTTCTGAGGTGTACTTCAGAGACTTTATTACAGGATATTGTTATGCGTTTCTGTTATTTTGCCCACTCGCTCGTGCTATATGTACTAAAAAGGATTGCTGGACGGGATTACGCTGAAAATCACAGAAAAGAAAAGAGTAGCTATAATCTGACTATGTTTAAAGGAAAAACATCACCTCAGATCTATAAGGCCCAGTCAAGTGGGAGATTATATATTGATGGGTAGTTGGCTAGATGCCACAATAGCATACAGCATGATCGCCAAACCAGTTAACTGGTTGACCTGATCAACCTGGAATTTCCAATGAGGTAACATTAGAGCTGACTAAAAAGGTTTCCCATACATGTGTCATTGACAGACAAAAACTTTGTTAACCAGAAGACCACGTTTTAGTTAATATTGTTGGAAGATAAGTTGACTGGTCCACTTGGCAAGTAAAACAAAGATAGAAGAGAACAATATACCGATGTTACTAAAGATAAAAACTGAATGTGTAACATTCAAAAAAATTCAAAGATAAGGTCAAATCTGTCTGAGCAATGAAACGGTCCCATAAGATGTAGGCTATTGTTGCCTACGTTTATTAAGTTTGCTAATGGTTGGGCATGCACATTTTATCAATAATATAATGGATATTATTACGCTTGCTTCATAAAGACTTTGGAAAAGTCCTTCAAATGTGGAAAAGCATAGTTGAGAAAAGGTGCTCTGAAGTTGTCAATTATTTCCAGATCAACAGTTAGCGGTCAAGATTGGTGGAATGGAAATTAACCCAAACAACTCATAATCTCAAGTGAAATTACAGACTTGACATGGCCTGGCCTAACACTACAGATCCACATCTACTAGTCTCATACCTCAAGGTATGCTTGTCTGTTTGGTGTCAGTGATGCATCTATGGGTATTCTCAAACATGGCTCAGTCTCAGTTGTTTTGCAAGAAATGACCTCAACACTCTGAGCATTCAGTCACATCACACCAGGCCCGCTGCAGTGCTGCTATGGCAAACATTTGTGTTCCTCTCATGCATTGCCCCAAACACCAATTAAGAAGAAATGCAGGCTTCCTCAAACTCTGAGAAAGGCCCATTAACCTACCACAGGCACAAAGTGTTGGGGAGATGAGAGGATGAAGGGAAGAGGAGAGGGGCTATAAAAAATGGTGGAGGAGAGAGGAAAAAAGGTTGCAGATGGAGAAACATGAAGCACATTGTTTGGAAGTGAGCTCATAGGAGAATCGCTCGCTCAAGTTTTATAATCCGGGCCGTGTATGTTAACAGTTAGCTGACGTACATCCACCCACGGGAAAGATTTTGGCCCTTTACTTCTCATGTACCCCCCTCCTGCTTTCCTGATTCCGTTGCTTAAATCTTCATGCAAAGAAGAGGTTATATCCCCAAACTCGGAGGCAACAACTGCATTATGTTTCAAACTATACTGGTGTTAAAATATTTAGATAATGTTGACATGAATCCAAATTTTCAACATCTGACATGTCACATAATCATAAATAGTGGGCATTACTTTTACAATCAGAATTCATTGAGCAAGAATGTAGCTCAATAATTCATACCATTACATGATTACCTGCTACGGACATCTGCTATGAACATTTTGACATGTGGCAAGAAGGCAAAACTAAGCCATTAACTTGTATGATGAATTAGCCTAATACTTGGTTAAAAGATATTGTCTTCCATGTTACAATACTATAACAATATCTGAGAACTGCTTGATTTCTAACCTACCCACTCCATGCATGAGGGCACAAACATAATCACACAGGCTAATGTTTGAAATGTACTTGGCATAAATCCTGTCCATCCAAGTCATGGAAGTCATTACACTTTTAAAGCGAGCAAGCTTTCTAATTACAGAGGAGGAGAAGGGCGGGAAATAGACAAAGCTGCGTATGTTCCTCATAGTAATTCTGCACTGCACATGGTTCATCATTTCATTACCTTATCGAACAGTCACAGCAATCTCTAACAGGCAAGTATACTTAAATATCACACACACACACACACACACACACACACACACACACACACACACACACACACACACACACACACACACACACACACACACACACACACACACACACACACACACACACACACACACACACACACACACACACACACACACACACACACACACACACACACACACACACACACACACACACACACACACACACACACACACACACACACACACACACACACACACACACACACACACACACACACACACACACACACACACACACACACACACACACACACACACACACACACACACACACACACACACACACACACACACACACACACACACACACACACACACACACACACACACACGGCTGTTTACTCAGGGCACTCTGGAGAATGCAGCCAGAGTGTCTGAGGCGAGCAGACCAGCACATGAGGTTAAAGGGTTTAGAGTTTGGCATAATTCTCCACTTAGTATTGTCCACAGGGAGAGTGGACACTTAAGATCAAAACAGTGGCTGCTCTGGTTCAAGGTTAAGGGCGTTAGCATTCGCCTGAGGTGGTAATAACTCCAATCAATGTGGACAACTGTGTAACTGAACATACAGAAGGCAAACCTGCTGGCAAATTTAAATATTTTCTAAAGCTTCTAATGTGCAGCAATCACCACATGCACACAGAGAACAAAAGGCAAACATGTCTCTCTGAGCTTTGAGAAGTTGTTTTCCCCACTGTATTTTACATGGAAACAGTGAAGCTGACCCAGAGGTCATTAAACATATTTTATGATGAAATCCACTTTATGTGCATGCTCTTGTGTAACTGCTCACACACAAACTCTCTCCAGCCAAATCCCTCTAATTTGAGGTGACCCGTTAACAGTCCACTGTCAGCTCAGCTTTAAACTGTCTTCAAAACAGATGGGCTTTGCAGACCTGCTAGCACGCAGAACTGAAACATAGGGAGTTAAACTCAGCCAACCTATGGGAGGAGGACAAGAGGAACCATTTTTATCATGACAGACACAAAATACGGAAACACAAACCAGGTGACTAAGCAGATCCTTTGCTCATTTTGCCACACGATAGACTGCTGTAGGCACAGACAAAACTATGCAGTCCCAAAAATATGAAAACCTGCAGAGAATATAAATGTACTGCATGCTAGTCCAGAGTTTAAATTCCATACTTTGAGCAAACAGAAAACCAGGTCAAATGCACACAACTATTCATCACTTGCGCTGCTGCTAATAATCTAATTAATCTGTTAAAAAGGTCTGTGGAAAATAAGAGGGAGAAGCAACGTATCAGAGTGTGTGTGTGTGTGTGTAGAAGAGGGTGTTAATCCAGTAATTTTCAGAACTCAGCTAAACTACTCAATTTGACCTAGATTGCTGGAATGAAAGCACAACTTTTTATATTCCATTGTTTTATGAGTGTGCAGACAAGAAGAGACAAACTCTTTCAGGAGGGGAAAAAAAGCAGAAACTAAAAGGGTGCATGCGTGTACGTATGAGTGGGAGGTTTGCAATTCTACAATCATAAAAAGAGAAAGCTAGTAGTAAAGCCTCTGCTATTACGTGGGGTCTAATTTATCAATTCAACAGCATAAAAAAAAGACAATTTAATAAGAGCAGACAGAGTAAACGGGTCAGAGAGTCTGTTTTTACTAACTTTAACCTTTAAGATGTTTTCTAGTTGCCTGTGGAAAGACCATGTGTCTGTATACCCACTGGGGTAAAAACAGAAACAGATACATAGAAGAGTGACTCTGGCAATGAGGCTCTCAGGCAGCAGCAGTGGAGCTGCTTCGGTTCTTCTTTGTGTCTAAGTGAATCCAGATGCGGCAAGCATAGCAGAACTCCTCTTATAGCGCTATGAAGAGGAGCTTAACACAACACAAAAGGACAGGAAAGCATACCAGTACTGTATGGCCTGGACTGGTAAGTTGGAAGAAAAAAAACAGACAATTTAACTGGCCAGACGATGCCTGAGTGGATAGGATTTTGTTGGAATGGAAATCAAGCTTCAAAAATATTAAAATATAAAACTCTAGATACTGTTACACTCAAAATCAACGTCATATAAAAGTAATTTATCAAGAAGAAAGCAAATGCCCTTGTGTCAAATCATGCCCCCATGGACTTTTATCCTGTAATCTGCATAGGAAGGCTCTCTGACCAAGAGGAAAATGGCTGAGAGCTGGCATCCTAGGTAGCAGGTTGTCTGCAGAGAAAACAACAGCTGTGTGTGGAACTGGGGCTGCCTGCTCAGGCATGGAGAGGTGAACATGGGTTGTTTTGCTGTAGGTGTGTGTGTGTGTGTGTGTGTGTGTGTGCACCTGGCGAAAAGCAGGCACTCTGCATTCCTAACCCAATGTGGAGGTTCTTGGTATGCATGCGAGTGGTGTAAGTACTGCGCGTTACTCTGTGTGTGTGTACACAAAGGAGTGATAACCAGCAAGTCTAAGAAAACCAGGGTGAGAGACAATGACTCAACAGGACTGTCTGTCCTAAATCGACATGCTTACACTTTCAATTTTTGTGTGCAAACATCACTTCATTTGGGATTTTGTCCCCTTTTAAATTAAGTTTATTACAAACAGATAATCATTTCTCAATTTTAGCAGTTAATTGTCTTTTTCAGCAAAATAATTCATTTTAAATTATTCCAAATTTTCTAGTTGAAATGTAAACTAATCAAACCAGAAGACATTAAAGACCATTACATTGTATGGGCTGACCAAGCACAAGTATCTGAACTATCTACTATCTGTAGTAGTATCTAAATATCAACTACCCAAAACATACATAAAAAGTAGCATGACATTATGGTCTTACATGACAGAAATAGTGGCAGATAGCGATTAACTATTATAAAATGCACCCATAACCATATTGTATAAGAAAATACACACTCAACTTATAGACTCTGAATGCCGATATATTGTTGCTAATGTTTGCTGCTCATGTTCAGTTTATCGTTGTATACTGTATATTTGTGTGCTCTAGCTCCATTATTGTCTGCAGATTTTCATTATTCAGCTTGTTGCCCATTTTTGCTATTACTGTACTCCATGTTTACAAAACTAAATTAAAAAATTTTATATAAATTGTGAAATCCACATCAAATAAGACCTGAGAATGAGAGCAAGACAGAAATAGAGAGCGACAATGGCAAAAATGAGAGAAAGACAAAGAGGAGGAAGGGAGAAAAAGAACAAAGGACTAGGGAGTGAGGTAGGGAAGGAAGGGGATTGCACCAGTTATTTGAGGGAGGAATGCAAAAGAGGTCACATTCTTCACTCCACTTCTGTGGCTTGCCCTGTGTTCAACTCTCTCTCTCTGTTTTTCTCTGTGTAAAACAGATAATACTCAACACAGCTCTGGTGCAACAGATCACATACAAACACCAGTGATTCACTACAAAACAGAGCGGACCGTCCCAAGAGGAAGAGGATGAAGAGGCTGTAGGCCAGGAATCTATTGATATGGTCATGCTGATCAGATATGTTTTCCTACAATGTTCTAACAAGCGAATATATTAAATCTATCACAATTCAACACAAGACTACAATTCTACAGACAAAACTGATTAATCTGGTTCTGATTTTCTGTGGGAAAAGAATGGACATATGCATATTTGTGGAGATCTATCCTGATTTTGTCATTTAGACTTGTACTATTTCAGATCTGAACATGATTAAATTCTGTATTGCTTTTTCTGACTTTTTGCACCAGGACATGACTGTCAGTCTTGAAATCAGGTCCTTGTAGACCTTGATTACAAGAGTAAAAACTTGTGGAAGCATAGCTAACTTGACTAACTTGATTTATAAACACAGCTGTTTTGACTAGTCATCATCTTGGGTGGTAATAACATAGACTCCTTTCCAGGTGGTCAAAACTTGATGAGAGGGGAAAACCCTTCTGATCAGCAAGGTGTCATTCGGCAAGGGACAAATGTGTGTCACACACACACACACACACACACACACACACACACACACACAACACAAAAGACCGTTCAAAGCACTATCAAGATTAAGTAGTAAACAGATTAGATAAGGGAAGTCCTTTCACTTGAGAGTTGCGAGTGTGTGTGCACGTCCATTAGTCTGGAGATATAGCCAACCACAGCAAAGGACAAGTCACCAAGGGCCTAACAGCTGGCCTGAATGAGCATTACTGAGGCGCCTGCAGCATGGGTATGTAACCCCCCCCCCCGGGATCAGGGGAGGAGATTAGGTGTAGTCTGTATACGGTAGATTCCTTGAGTTACAGCCAAGAAAGAGCCAGACAGACTAAAAAAAAAAAAAAAAATAGAGAGAGAACACAAGGATTCCTAGCCAGACTTGAACTGGGAACTACCATGGCGCCTTAACCCGTAGACCACCAAGACGCCCCCATGTTCACATATTTTCCATTTTTCCCTTTTATGTGCTCCACAGACATGCAAGTCAAATGGTTTTTTATTTTGTTGCCCATGTGCTTTCTGCCTTGTACATACTGCTCCAGCACCCGATGACCCTGAATAGTAATGAGCAAATGAAGACAATGAACAAGTGGGGTGTCATCATCCTTCATCCCCACATTTTAATGTGCCTTTAATATACTGGATGCTTTACCAGGCTACCCTCCAGGCGTCAAAGAGGGAAAAGCTTATGAATAAAAAGGAAAGTCCTGTTGTGCCCACACTGAAACCTATCCAAACAAGAAGCTACATGCCCGAGGTCTCTCTATTTTCTGTAACCCAACTTGTTTGGTTGATGACCATATGTTGACACGGTTCTCTTTTTGTGGTTTACAAATGAAAAGTTGGCTGTAGTAACAATTTGAGTCAACGAGGGCAATCAGTAGCCAATCACATGCCAAAAACCACTGTCTGTAAAACCCTTACACTGTATACAGCTGTTGTTTCCAGTAGTGCAGTAGTTTTAGAGGAATTTACAGCTAATAGGTTAAGCTAAATAAGTGCACATTTTTAGGAACAAAATGACTGAATCTACACAGGACTCCAAACTACTCTATTGCAAACTTGAAGTAATATATTGAGAGTTCAGAACCTTGTTGCTTGGTTTGCATTAAACATTGCATAACTGAAGAAGTTGGGAATGCTGGTAAGACTTCATAATAAAAAAGGTATAAATCACATACTTAAATAGGCCTGCACAATTTGGAGGAAATAATGAATCATGATTTTTTTTTAGCTTAGAACTGATATCACGATTCTCTGCCACAATTTCTTTCTTATAAAGTGTATTTTTTATTGCACACATGAACCATGACAAAACAAATTGGCAGTACCAAACAGATTTTATTTTGGCACCTATAACAACGCGCATCACCACAAGCCTGTAAATAGAGGCTTCAATGAAAAGAAGGGAGAGCACTGCAACGTTTTAAAACCTATTTTATACAGTCTGTTTAAAACTCCCGGAAGAAAGTAGTAGTGTTGCAGTCGGCTCGTAAAATTAAATGAGAATCAAAGTCATAAAAAAAATTTAACTCATAAAAAAAAAAAGAAAGGTTATTTAAAAATGTAATTGTAAACAGGGTGAATAGAGATCACGATTAATCATCTATACTTAAGTAATATTGCAGGATGTATCATGAATTCCTGTTGCTCACCCTTAAATTATCAAGTCACAATGACTGTGTGATTAGTTCAGACAAAATAGATTAACAGATTAAGTTAGACCTGAAAATAAGTTGACAGAGGATGTACTTTTTATTGTGGGACTGCATCTCTGAATCATAGCTTATTACTAACACTTAACAGAAAATATGCATAGTTAAACATAATACACCAAAGTAACAGAATAAATAGGATCTAATTATACTCTCAAGATCAATATGGGAAATTATACATTGGGTGAATATTATATACAAAGAGGCTTAATGTGAAAACAACATTTATAAAAGTATTCTTTTTAAATGAAAATAATCTAGGTCACAATTGCAATGTACGCTTAAAAAAAAAAAAAAAAAAACTTTACCCTATACCTCTTAAGTGAATGTAACCACCAGGGGGAAAATATCCCGTTAATAGTCAACAGCACACCAATTACTAAGTTACCCCAAATCAGACTATATTGTTGGGATACTCTTTGTTTTGAACCCTACAACTTCCTCAGTCACCCCTTTTTTCCCCAGGTAAATTGCAGAAAAACAAATAAAAACCATTAATCCTTTGATCAGCAAGTCCCCCTCCTATATACTAAAATTAAGGGAGGAAGGCACATATAGATGGAACAAATTTCCCTTTACTGAGATCTATCTCCGACTAAAGCAAACCTTATGCTGGCACTAATCATGCTTACAGCATATTTGTTTTCATTTTTCTATTTCAGTTGATCTACTTTTGGACTTTGGTACTTTGGTTACAACACGGTACTGTTGTGGCATGGACAAGCTGCATTAGATAGAGTACAGATATAGTAATAACGGATAGCTACTTAACTGTAAAAACTGATGTTAATTTGTAGTAGATATAAATTGCTCAACATCAGAAATTACCATATCTTAACACACATAATGTAATACAGAATGCATTTTTATATCTACAAGTAAACATTATACACAAGACAAAATTAGACTAGAAAGAAGTGATCAAGTACACTCTTCTGTTGTGCTCAGACCAGCTTTCTGAAAAACAGGCCTGGTAACTTACTGCAGCTTGTAATCTAGTCTATGCTGGAAATACAGTGTGTGAGTTATGGTTCCAGAAATGTTCTACCATGCTCAATCCTTATGATCTGTGCTAGCCAGTGAGATCATACCTTCCCACTGTACAGTACACAGAGGTGCCAAGAGCAGAGACAGGTCTTTGCTTGCCCTTTACTGCCTCCGTCTCTCTCACAGGTAGCTGCATGCAGAGGTCTGAACCTGCCTGCTGAGAAGCAGCATGGTGCTGGCTAGCCTACTGTTACCTAGCTAGGGCTCAACAGGAAGAAGAACTATGTGTTGATATTGCCCTCCTGTTGCACTATGACTCACATCCCCTTTCATAGTCTAACCTGCTCATCACAGAAGGAAAACAAGGACACCCCGTGTCACTGACCCATTGCCAAATTTCGATCCATTTACCGGCCAAGGCTTTCATTCTGTTTTCATGACCTTCCCTGTCCTCTTTCCCTGTGTTATGCAATACTCAGAGTCTGTGGAAAATATTTCTGCCAAAGCATTCACAGCCCTACAGACATTTAGTAAACTTATCAGTTAGCTGGATGCATCGCACGCATCCGGTGCAATGGCAAGTGATCATTTGAAAAAGGTTTACAGTTTAGCTCAATCTCTATACTGATACATTAATTTTTCTGAACATGTTGCTCTGCATTGACAAATCTATTTGTTTACCTCACCAATACTTTGCAGTGATGTCTTGACATTGAAACTTTATGATCCACCTCCCCCTTTGTGGCTGAGGCAGTTAAAGCACAGCAGATCTATTCTTTTTTTTTTTTTTTTATTTGATTTACGGTAGAGAACAAACCTCCCTGTAACTTGTTATATTGTGGTGTACTATTCTGGGCAATAAATGTAGACGTAAACCACCCTGAAGGCACTTTTATAAGCCAAAACTAGTAAATAAACCGTTGACTATAAAAACAAGAAGATAAATAACTGGTGATGATTATGATTGAGGCTACAACCGTCTGCTTTCTGTGCACTGCCATGCTTGCTTTAGAAAATGTCATTTGATGGGCATTAGACAGAACAAAAGTCTCTAACAAGGAAAGTAAACCAAAAAACAGACAGCACTTTATATGGCCATGGATTAAAAGATACACAACTGCCATCACCAGTTAAGCCTATTTATCTAAAAACATAATAGATCTTATCTTGAAGAGCTCTTAGTGCCTTATCGTCCCACTAGAGCACTGCGCTCCCAGAATTCAGAGTTACTTGTGGTTCCTAGTCTCTAAAAGTAGAATGGGAACCAGAGCCTTCAGCTATCGGGCTCCTCTACTGTGGAATCAGCTTCCGGTTTGGGTTTGGGGGGCAGACACCGCATTTAAGAGTAAAAACTCTCGTCATTGATAAAGCTTATAGTTAGGGAGCGAGTAGTCGCAGCGTCCACTTATCCCGGCCCACCTGCTTCTCGTCATAGTCAGATTCATCTACCGGGCAGTACAGTCCAACCAGGCTCCTCTCTTTATCTCGTCTCTCTTAGTTATGCTGTAATAGTTTTAGACTGCCAGGGGACTTCCTTCCTTTGACACACTATGCTCCTCTCTCCTTTAGCTTTCCATTTGTGTGCATCCATGTCCCAGAAATGCCCGTTACTAACCTAGCTATGGGGAGTCATTCCCCGGAGTCCTTATGTTCTTTTTCCCCCAGCATGTTTCCTTGGATGAGGGCAGCTTCAAAGTCATGGTTGCAGCTGTTGCCGTGGTCCTGCTACATGTCCTGCGATGCCCTGCTACATCCTGCTACGCTCTGCTATGCCTTGTAATACCTGCTATGCCATGAACTACGACAAACTACTATTTTTAGTCACTATTCCATTATCTTTTATTGCCACAATTAATTTCAACTCCAACCGGCCCATCAGACACCGCATACAGATAGCCTGGGTCTGTCCGAGGCTTCTTCCAAAAAAGGGAGTTCTTCGCCACTGTTGCTTATAAATTATAGAGTATGGTCTAGACTTACTTTATAAAGTGTCTTGAGATAACTCTTGTTATAAATTGATACTATGAATAAAATTGAATCTATCTCAAGTGTGATATAGTGGCTATTGGGTTATTGCTTTGAAAAGCATGGTGAGGCTCTGTGCCAGCAGCATGCTAGCCTTCCCCAGAGGCAATAGAGATGCCCTGAGGAGTGCAGCATGGGCGTGATTTGCTCATTCAGTTAAGGACCTGTTTCAGGTGTATCTGTGGCTACTATGGCTGTGTTCGAAATCATTAATTGCAGGTGTCCTTTTATCTGGTAGCTACCTATACATTCCC
The DNA here is from genome assembly GCA_013375575.1 of Percina caprodes. NCBI lineage: Eukaryota > Metazoa > Chordata > Actinopteri > Perciformes > Percidae > Percina > Percina caprodes. The sequence continues at coordinate 370,875 of JABXJD010000137.1, read as the reverse complement.
TGTTTGTGGAATGTATGATGGTAGTTTGCTCTCCAACATCAATTGCATGGTACTTTTCACAATGCACTCCTGTGTGTTATATGATGGTAAACAGGGTATCTTTTCATGTTGGGCTGTTGGTTGGACAAATAAATTATCTGAATTTTCTTTGGGGGTCTGGGAACTTTGTATGGCAGATTTTCACTATTCTCTAAATTAATAGATAAAGCAAATAATTGTTAGTTGCAGCCTGAATTCAGGACACAACCTGTATGTTCACTGCCACATTCAGAATATCTCATAGCCCTTTGTAGTACACACCATTCTGTACCAACACAGGAGGAGGCACTGTTGAGCTCTGCCACATTACAATACCTCCTTTGCATCATAGTTGTGGCGGTTTTCTTTAAAGATGAATGTTTCAGCATCAAAAAAATTATCCCTTTACAACGCTAAGGAATATCTCAAGGCTCCATAATACCATGTTTGGTATTTTAGAAGGGTGTTTTAAAAACAAAAATATTCATCAGATTACATTTTATTCAAAATAATGCCAAGATTCTTGTATATACACAAGACAATTGTGTTTTTAAACTTTAATATTCAAGTGCATAGTGTCTCTTTTAAAAATTGGTAAATGTAAAAAAAAAAAACTAAAATTAAAGAAATGTTAAGATAATTACATCATATCAGGTGTTACTGTCAACACGATAAACCCCCAGATGAAATGGTTAAGTGTAATCAAAAGTCAACGGAACATTTACTCTAATATCAGCAAATATTAATCAAAAGCACCTGAAATTTTAAAGAGCATGCTTTTTTAAAATAACAGGTATAGATTTGGTGTTTCACCTGGTACCAGACACTAGTCATACAATATGACAGTTTATGTTCTGTAGAGAATGACTCTCAGTGCGCCATTACTTTGAGAATAACTCATTTGTTTATCAGTTTACTATGCCAGAGACACAAAGTGAGCCAATATAACTCCATAGCGGTTGCAGTGTACCGCACATAAGCTTGATTAAAGGCCGCCATGCTACACTCTTGGATTTCTAATTATGCATCTTTACATCTTGTGTATTGGTTTCTTGCCTTTGCACAACAGTGAATAGGACATACAATGGTCAAACCAGTCTACTTGTTTTCATTATGTAATTTACTTTGTTGAAAAGTAATATGGCAGACAGATTGGGGAAGCACAAGCCAGAAAGGCATCTTAGTATTTGATGCTGGAAAGGATGTAATGCTACTCCCGGTCACAGTCATTAAACAAACATATAGCACTAAGCAAAGTGATAACAGCTTGACAAATTTGCTGTCAATGACAAGTGACCTTAATAGAAATATTTGCACTTACCATGTACAGCAAAAACATTACAGGGATGGGTCCCATGGCGTGACGACTCTCTCTTTCCACCCTTGATGAAGGCCGGCAGACTAGGTCTCCTCTGGTCCCCTACAAACTTCCCCGGCTGCTGCCCCATAAGGGCAGGGTGCCAGGCCACAGCCGGGACTCGCCAAGCCGGACTCAGTTGCTCACTGTCCAACAGTTGGCCAAAAGGCAGGGAGGGGGTTGGGAGAAGACAGGAACCCCTTTCCCTGGCTTAGTCTGTCGTCTCCTGTAGTATGGGTTATGCGGGTCACCTATGCAGATCCGTATTTCTCCAGTATGTCTCCGTTTATCATGCATTAATAGATCCTGGGTGCTTCAGAGGTTTAAGAACGGCATTTCAAAGTAATCTGGGGGGCACAATCAAGAATCATTGATTTTATTAAAAGCGATAGGATTGTTTCAAACTGAAAAACTGCATCAAAACACCTTACAAAATAAACAAATGATCCTGGCTTGAATTTATACTGCAACCAACATTCTCACAAAAGTTAAATTAAACATGTGCATCCTAGATTTGAAATTACCATTGCAACTAATCCAAGCTATTTTTTTAGTTTCCGTGTCAAATAACTCACTATGCTGAACTGAACTAAAAGTATGCATGTTTTATTTGCAACTGTCCTACTTCAACTATGTTGTCAGTACACCTACATTACCTGTACAACCCCATTTGCCCCCGTTATATCTAGGATGTACGCCCACTAAATGCCAATCAAGCTCTTTAAATGGAAAGCTGACATTGGTAAACCTCAGTATACTACAGACAACACACATGACTATCAGGAAATTTAACGCTAGCGTTACGGGCGACAACAAAGTGCTTGTTACAAAATTAATCATCAAACCGAGGACATACTTAACTGTAAAACTATAAGATCACTGAACTGCACAACAGCAATAATTGTTGTAAAGGCCGTCCCAGTGCAACTTTTGTCTTTTCCAACAGCAATGTCCAAAACAGAAATCAGCAATGAGCACTAAAGCGAAAATGACACTTCTATCACATATCCCAAACGTGCACTGTAGTTAAAAATGTAGTATATACAATTGAAGACAGACAAGTGAACGGAAACTTACACTGAAACGTTTATGTCGTTGGTTAGCTGGCGACCTCAAGCTAATGTTAAATGTAGCCATGGAGGCTAACTAACGTTAGCTGGTGGTATGCAGCGCCAGACCCTTAAATGCAACAGTTGGTGCTTACGGTGCCGCTTTTAACACGCTGGTCATAAATATCGGACAAGTGCATTCAAATGTCTCAAACAAAAGAAATCTGTCACCACAATTAAATGCTTTACAACAGGTCTTTTTAAAGCAAGAGTTTGTTTCAAACTTCCGTATCCACTCTTCCCGTCTTGCGGAGTTTCTTCCCCTGTGGTACCCGGACTAAAGCCACTTCAATCAAGGAGGTGAAGAGAAATCGAGGAATCTCTACCGGCCAGAGACCGACGACTCTTTCTGCAAGCTCTTCCCTCCGTTTACGGTCGCCGAACTCTTCGTTACTTCCCGCTCGGTTCGCGTACTTATTCATCGCTCTCACGTGAAAATCTGAGCAATAAACTTTGGCCGAGGAGTTCTTGCTTTGCTGGTGCCGCCATACTTCCATACGCAAGGTGGTTTACAGAAATATGTGGGTGGGGTTACGTCTGACGTCGCGTGCGTGCGTGTGCTAGTACAGGCCAGAGACCAGAGCAGAGGTTTTATTATGCTGAAGTGCAGCTAGCAGGACAGAGCGCGTCCCATTGCACCGAGAGGGCATACTCACAGAACATAAGTTAAATAAAGCCTACTAACACCTGCTTTTAAAACCCTTTCACTTAATAGAATTTGATGATATTGTGTTTTACAGGAACAAAAGCTTACTTTCACCATCTTAGTTAATCTACCATTTAATAGTGGTAAATAGTGGTTTAATAAAAAATATAAACATTTCAAAAGATGTTCTGTATACATCTCGGTACCGTTATTGCTAACAGGAAGAGGTTGCATACATAAACTAAAACCCCTTGTAAAGACTTACATTTCTAGACATTCTTTCCTTCCTGTTTTGTATTCCTTCAAAAAAAGACTGAGAAGTATTGATATTTATAGAAAATGTATTACAACAACAGTTTTTTGTATAACACCACACATTATCAAAAATTGTTCCACTATACCTCTGTAAAAACGTCAAAACAGCTGATGTAGTGATTTCTGAATGCTGCAGAAGTAGGAGAAAATACCCATCATTTCCATAAGCAGTCAAATAATCAGCAGTTGTGTTACATAAAATACACTGAGTTGTTCAACAGGACTATCTCAATACATTCTTATTGTTCTTTGAAAAAAGGCGAATTCGATCCTCGGATATGTGGTCAGTCCCTGACAAAACTGTTGGATGTGATCTGGGTTTTATGATAGGGTCCCAGTTAGGATTTCTGCTCTTTAACCTTCCTGTTCTAACAGCTTCTGTTGCGTCAACATTACAATCTCCTCCATCACTTCTGGTTTCAAGATGTCCTTGACCTACAGAGACAGCATAAAGTGGAGAATTATAAATCAATTACATTGAGAAAAAAAAAAAACATATGGATCCTGTTAGACAATATTTACATATAGGCTTTATAAACTAAATATAAAGAAAAAAATCCTACTAAGAAAAACCAGCAACATTATACATAATCCACACTCATTCTCACATTTTTACACAGTAATTTCTTAGAGATCTAAGCATTAATAGTAAACATATTTTATTTTTTGTTACAGAGGCAAACTATAAAAGAACTTTTTGGCAATAATGTCTACTTTGGTGTACTATTAATTTGCAGCTTAAGACAGCTGCAGCTTAAGACTGCTAAAAAAACCCTAAAACAACTGGGTTGGGCTTAGTTAGTCAGGGTTTTTAGCAAGAGAGACAAAACTTTACAAAAGTAATGTCTACAATTAACCAAAACTGAGTATTGTCCATGTAATATGTGCCACGTAGATGCTTCAACAACATTACGGTGATAGCATTATTGCTAAGATGCTGTTTTTATATATGTACAATATTTATTAGAAGCATTAGTGATTATGTCTTCAGTTCCAAACCCAAAAGAGCAATGAAATCAACCATGTCTATTTCACACGGATTTAGCAGCAGAGACACAGTTTAGAACTGCAATCAACTCTTGCTGTAGTTTTTCTTAATGGCCACCAGATGTCACAATAAATCACAGGAAAAGTCCAATTGTTTATCTTTTCGTTGCTCTTGAGAGACAGCAAGTGTAATTAAAAACAGTCACATATTATAGTGCAACAAATTGTATCCGATTGCTTCCTACCTGGTGTTGAACTGAGGATTCGTAGCAATAGAGAACACTGGTGTCATACAAAAGGACCTTATGTGCAGCCAAAGCCAGTAGGCAGTTTCTCAGCCGTGAAATCACTTCTCGATCTGACAGACCAACTGGCTGAAAGGGCAGACAAGAGACGCACAAACCAATAAGTTAGATACATACGTGGAAATTGATTTCAGAAAAAAATAAAAATAAAAAAAGTCTCCTCTCGGTAGATTACTCACATATTGTACTGTAAGAGTATCTAAACAAACCCTGGTTAACTTTTAATTTAAAGTACTTTTCTGTTCCCACCTCCAGGCTGGTATAGAAGCCCCCAGCCTCTTCATCCTGTTGTTCAGGTGTGGGATATAACCACACAAAGCCATTATTCCCAAGGATGATTGATGCACCACATGGCAGGTTGTGGAAATGTGTTTTCTGCCTCTTGATCAGAGAAGGAGAAAGCTGCACCAGCACTCCTTGTCCCAACTGATAGTCAGATAAAATAGAAACAGGAAGTTAGGTCAAATTAGGAAAGTAAAGCATTACTAGCTTATTAGGAAGCAAAATCACTATGGTATTCTATGGGTGATAAACTGTGTAGACAAAAAAAAAATGTTTGGGAGTTTCATCACAGCTGTATTCTGTAATTGTGTACACTGACATAACTTACTTTTCCATACTTCAAACTACGGGTGTGCAGGGAAAGGGCTCCATCGGAAAACACAGACTGCACCTCGGCCTAAAAGCACAGGAAAAGAGCAACAAGAACATTATAATTGAGAATAATAAAATGAAGCAGCCAATGAAAGATTATGATAACCTGTAAATTACACTGATGAGATCGCCCTCCTGAAGGTATTCTCTCATGGTGAGCTCATCTTCTGCTGATCGTCGCCTCTAAAAGAGAAAATCAAATAAAAGACAAACAAATAAAATTTAGATAATGTCCCTGTCCTAAAACCATTTCCCTATTCTTTAGGATAATGCTAGATCAACTAACAGTGTAATACACCGAACACTTTTCCCAGGGAATCACGTTTTCTAGCATCTCACCAGCTCTCCTCCAGGCAGATTGACAGAGGACAACAAGAGGACAGAGTCCAGCCGTGAGTTGGTCTCCACTTTCCACCGTTTCTGTTGAACCTATATGTATTACAAAAAACGCACATATTGATAAATGTCTTACCAGCCAAAATGAAAACAGCTTGTCGTAACCATATATTTTCAGGATACATGTCAAATGTCAGACATAAGAGATGTGGTGGCAGTGACTTACCTCTGTGATTCTACCAACCACCACATCTCCAACCTCACCATTGAACCTGCAATTAAATAACATACCACTAAATTATAAATCTACATCATTTCTGCAAAAGCTGCAGTACATTAAACGTACATGACAATCCAGAGCAACTATACGCACTTGACTTTTTGACTGTAAATGTATAAGAGCATTAATTGAATACCTTACCTGGTCTTAAGTGGTCTGACACAGATCAGCTTGTCTACTCTCTGCACCTCTCCAGCAACTGAAGCCGTCAGCTTGTCTTCATCCACATAGGTACCATGACCCCTGTGGATAAATGGTGTATTTTGACAATAATGACAAATACAGCCAAAAATGGCTAAAGAAAAAGCTGTGTTTACTATGAGCACCAGCTAGTGCTAACACAGTGACACAATCTTAAAGAACTAAATTATTATGTCATTCCTGTTCAGAGTCCCTATCACAATTTCACTAACATTACATATTGTTAGTCAACAAGAAAAGATGGGATTTACACAGATCACTGTTGATGGCAAACTAGACAGGCTGGGTAGGCATAAGGTCTAAATCTTTCATAAAAAGGTAAACAAACTTAATCAATATGATTATGGTTAGAGAGTACAACCAGCATTAACTCACCCCTTTTGAAAGGTAACTTTAATCTAGTGCTGTCTAAATAATTCTTAACTTAATAAAAAGGACAACACACATTAATTAACATTTCTGTAAATATGCCAATGTGTGTTAACCTGCCGGTTCATTTTAAACTTTAGTTCTTTGGCCAGATGATTTTAGAGTAGAGCGACAAGAAATAGCAATACTATAGTACAGGTTAAACTATACAGACAGAAGTCAACAAGACACCATACAGACCGCTAGAGGAACACATTAGCTTTCTCAGTAAGCCATGCCGGGGTACAGGAAGACATTATCACAGTTAATGATGAATTGATGATGACACTGATTACCTCATGGTAACACTACATTATCCCAAGTGATCCCAACATAATCAAGCCACTTTGAATTGATTCCCTTGCATGAAAACATGGTGTGGCACTGGCCACGATACACAGCAGCCGATCACACCATCAGTGCACCGACCAAACAGGGTCGGGCCCATGACTGACAGGGGCCCCAAAAAATAGGTAAATGTGGTGAAAAACAGATGCGCAGAGGGGGCCCAATATGATTTTTTTTTTCATGGGGCCCAAATTTCCTGGCGGTGCCCCTGCGACCAAATGCCTACCTCATGAAGCCGGTGTCTGAAGTGATAACATCGCCGGGGACGACCAAATCTTTTCGACCCAAAGCAGAAACTGATAGCGATACTGGTTTTTGAATAGTTGGTAATCTCATATCAGCAGCCATGCTTCTGCTGTTTCTGCTTCTGCTTCTGCTGTCGCTGCTGCTTCTTCTTCTTCTTCTTCCTGTTTGGCAGTTAGCAAACAACTATTCTTGTTATACCGCCACCTACCGAAATGAGCCTGAATGTGTTTTGCTAATGTGTCTGTTAATAAATAATAAGACCAGTAAATATAAGAAATAGAAAATACTGTAATCCAACGTCTTCTTCTTTTTTCTCTTCCTCTTCTACCACTATTGTCTTCTAGTGGCGTTTATAATAATAATAATTATAATAATAATTATAATAATAATAAAAAGAAGAAAAAGAAGAAACTATTATTCGTTACATGTAATTGTACGATATATATCAATAGTATATATATATATATATATATATATATATATATATATATATATATATATATATATATATATATATATATATTGTACGATATTTTACCCATCCTTCGCAATAGGATCAGTGCAATAAGCTCGTTAATTTAGGTCTTTAACTCCCTTTATTTCGTGACGTGGATGGGAGCAATGGTTGAAAACCACCAACTGCCTGTGTTCCCACAATTTTTTTTTCCATAGAAAACAGAAAAACATCACCGAGTTCATATCTGCTCAATTTTCCAATGTTGGACTTGCTTTGATCATGGCAGCCGTTTAGCCAGAACATGGTGATTTGTCACACCCTTTTAAATGTAAATGTAAATGTGCTGTATTTATATAGCGCTTTTCTAGTCTTAACGACTACTCAAAGCGCTTTTACATCATACAGGATACATTCACCATTCACACACATTCATACACTGTGGCCGATGCTGCCGTACAAGGTGCCACCTGCTCATGAGATAAACATTCACACACATTTACACTCCGTAGACACAGCATCGGGGGCAACTCGGGGTTCAGTGTCTTGCCCAAGGACACTTCGACATGGGACTGCAGGGCCAGGGATTGAACCACCAACCTTCCGATTGGCAGGCAACCGCTCTACCACTGAGCCACAGCCGCCCTTTTAATCATGTTTTAAATTGATTTGAGGTGAGAGAGAAAAATATACTGTAGATAGTGGATATCTTCTTTGCATGATTTCTGCAGATATTCAATTAATGACGTTTTATTTTTACACCACCAGATGTCAGTGTTGATCCACGTGGCCTACCATGGTTTCAGATAACGGAGTGCTGACGTCAGATGTCAACAGACACAAACGTCTCCGTCGTGGCCAATCAACTTGGAGTCACGCAGACTCTTGTAAAGATGGCGACGGTGAGGCACAGAGGAGTGAAAACTGGACGCTTTACCGTTATTAAACACCGCTGGTCCAGACACCGTAAATATTGACACGGCACCGGGAGCGAACGTGACTCGACCTATTTGTCTGCAGCAGCAAGCTGTTTTGTGCTGCGTGCTGTCGGTGCGGGCCTGGTTGCTTCTGTTTTCGGTTAGGCTGTCGTTGCCTCGGATAGCTCACTAGCTTCAAGTTGGAAAGCGAATGCTAACAGCGGGCTAGCTAGCTGTGTAGCTCCATCGGCTGCTGGAAGCTCTCTGTACGGCATTCATGGATTTATGACCTGACCAGGGCGAACGTTGGACTGCATGCACCTTATTTTTTAAGTTTTCATTTTTACGGAAACAGCGTCCATGACTCGCTTGGATTAAATACTTTAGGGGGAATACGGGGCACCGACGATCTGGCATTGCGACACTGTTTGGAGTGTCGAGGCGGAGTGAGTTTGCCGTCATGTATTTTCTAACCGGCTGGCCCCGGAGGCTGCTTTGTCCGCTGAGGAGTGAAGAAGAGCCCTTCCACATCCATCCCAGCTCCCAGAGGTTTTACTTTGCCGTGCTGTCAGAGACACAGCTCAGCATTTGGTTTAGTCGGGTAAGTGAAGAAGCATCTGTTCAGTAATGCTCACGAATCAGCTACCCCGACAAAAACAATGCTTTGAATGCTACTTTCATTTTAGCAAACTTGAGCAGTACATACGCGATTATCCTTGCTTCTCCTGCTACAACCACTATGATTTTATTTGTATAGTTTGAACTACTGCTTAACAATCTAGTTGTCTGTCCTTCATGTTTATTACAATCATAGTTATAAACATCGAGATCAACAAGGATTTCATTAGTGATAATCAGCGAGCTGGAAGTATTAACCTGTATGTGTTGGCAAACGGGTTCACCTACATACCTATTACATAGCTTACAGGTGACATTGTTACGCATCATAACAGTTCGAGTATATCCGTATACGTGTGCTACAAAGGCATAGTTCTATCTGAATGTGCGTCGTTCCTCCCATTTAACGTTACTCCCTCATTCATGACAAAGGTTCGGTGGCTTTCCATCCTTTCACCTGGTGAAGGCTTTGTTAGTCAGAGGGGAAAGTGTAAACTGGTTGAGTTTCTTGGCTACATTCAGTACTTTTAGTGACATTTTCTATTCTCATCACTCTGGCTCAAAAAGCAATCTTCAAGTTCAATGTTTTAAGTTATTTTCAGCATGAGATTTTCAATCGTGTTCAAAACAAATACTCACTGACCACAAGTGGTACTGTATGTTCTGTCAGGCAGCGGCTCAACACTAATTCAAGATCTTTTAGCCTGTCAGAGTTTAATGTCAATGTCAGCACAGCATTTGATCCCTTTAATTTCACTATGATAATACAGAAACAAAATGTCATACTAACTTGAAAACAAAGCTGCTTTTTCAACATCTTGTGTGGATTTTGTTTTCTCTAAAAGTCCCAATCTGTGGACCTGCTCTCTTTTTCTGTGTATTTTGTCTTTTTAACAAGAGGATAGCTTGGAATGTAAGTGTCATGAATGATATTACTTCACAGAGGTTTTTATGCTGAAAGTATCCTATTCCCTCTCTAACGAAACTATGTATACTATGTATTGATATATTTACTATATACTGTTATATTTACTATATACTCAATATGGCCTTGGAAGTTGCTGGTCTAGAGCCAAGGGACCTGTGATGTTAGGTCCCATTGCTTATAAACCTGTGATCCATGCTAGCAGAACAGAATCGCTGTGTGAGCAGTGAGGTGATATTTAAGTCTGACATTGAGATGTGCAAGACAGTGGCAGCTTCCACAGACAACATCCTATTTTTTACCATTGTCTACGTTTATTAATTTGCTCATAAGATATGTTAAACTCACGGCAAAGGATTTCCATTTGATACCAGGAAACTCCTGTACCTAGAATGCAGAATGGCTCATTAAATCGTTGGTGATTTCCCATTCAACACTGTTTCCAGTGCCAGCACCAGCATCTGATGTAGTCCCTAGAAAAGTTGCTGTACTGTGAGCCCTGTGAACTTACACTACACTGGCTATGTTGATATGGATAGCGGCTATTTGATTTGGAAACATGCAGTTGAGCACATTGTTTATAGCAGTCTGCGTTCCACACAGTTTGTATATTATTGAGGTGTGGCAACAATGGATCAGGGTCACCGTGTTTCCGGTGGCCTACACAGGATGTAACCATGTTTTCCTTCCCCTCTTTCTTAAAACCTTTGCCTGCCTGACCCCGTGAGTATCAATGAGGCGTCCAGGAAATGGATTGTGTCAGGAATGTTGATTGGAGCAACTTCTTCCTCTTGACATGCACCTTTCACATCTGTATCTAGCCCACATCTACAATAGGGATGTAGTGGAGTGTTTTGCTTGCTTACACAATTTTCTTGAGTAATATATTTTCCATTTTTCTAAATACACTTCATAAAGCAAACACATATGACACGCTTGACCCTATATCAATACAATAACAATAATGTGATATTTAATTAGATATGGTGTGCGTATTGTAATCGTGATTGATATACTATCAATATAAAACATATTTTTTAACATGCTTTATATTGATGGTATATTCTAAAAGTCAGGAAAATTATATTTCTGCCTGTCATGCTTCATATCATAGCAGCTATCAATATAGATATTTTGGTACGTATTTATTTTTATAAACACTTTAGCATTTTGCTCAGCTGATTTGGGGAATCAAGGTGATTGTCAAACGGCCATTTCCCCTCCAAGCTTGCTTGCCCCTGTTGCTTTCAGCCATCATTTTGTCACCAGGTCTACTCTTTAATCCCATCAATCCTCGACCAGTGCAGCCTGAGACCAACTAGTTAAGTTGAAGCATTATCACTTAATCCGTGTAGCACAGTAGCTTAGCTTTATAGTTGTTGTGTTCTGCCGCCCTGCCACAGCTCTGTGGGAGCTCAGGCTCATGTCTAGGACTAGAGAGGTGAAGTTTGTTGATGACGGCACACTGTTATGCAGTAGTAGCACCCTAGTTGGCTCTGGGTGCCTGTAAAAATGAGCAATTATGAATATAAATATAAATATATGTATGTAATTATTTATGCTCCGCTCCCATGGGATTACTACAGTTACACCAACTGACTCCATGTAGTTGTAGGTGGGCCATGTGGAATTAGCAATGAACGAGTAATACATACGTTTGAGCCACTACTTCAGACCCTTTCAGTTTTAGCTCAGTTGAAATTATGTATAGACTACTGGTTGTTTATTTGGGATGTTGTCATGCAAACTCAGTTTTTCTGTTGGCATGTCTAGCTGTGTGTTAGTGGACAAGACACCTGGCTGCCTCCAGGGTTTGGGTGATGAAGTGAGTGACTTTTCCAAACTTGAACCTGAATATCTTGAAAAGTGCAACAACCAAAGTTATTGATGGATTATTTGACGTTACCTTAATAAGCAAGAGTATTTACTGATTATTTATTTTGCCCTTTATATTTAATGCAGTTCAAGTTTGATGTATCCAATCCAAACACACTTAATAACTGTCAACAAGTATTGGTTTAAATGATATTGATACTGATATTATTGCAATTAGTAATGAGGAGAGAGGTTTCTATTTCTGTTTCCCACAAGGAAGCTTCACCAGTGCAGGTATCGTTGACATTATTAAGATTTCATGCTACGAAGGGGACATTATCGGGTTTACATACTTTAAACCTGCTCTCTTATTACGGATACTGGGTACGAGGTCTAATGTTGCATAGCTGGAATTACACAAGGTCTGTCCCTGCTTTTGTTACCTGACCAAAGCCATTCAGTCTACTGTTCTCTTTTTCCTGTTAAGTAAAAGACTGTAACATGTCTAAAAATAATTCCTCAGTAATAAACCATAGATTATCTGCATGGGTTTTTCCACTGGTTGTTGAATAATGCCAATTATTCAAGAATAAGGCTTTGCCAGTTGTTGAGGTTTCTGTTGTTCAGAAACTAACTTTGTTACCAGAGATCCTCTTTAACGTTGTTTATACAGTTACACAATTACAAATAATAAGTCACTCAGTGATTCTTATTTGACTGCAGATAAACACCCCATACTCATTGTTTGTGGTGTTGTATTAGGGGATTTGAATAAACTGGTAGTGATTGTATTGTGTTCTAGATAAATAGCTGCTGAAGTAATTTAGGGGTAGAGGCAAATTAAGGGCAACTTCCTCAGGCAATGTGTACGCCTGTTCATCTTTCTGTCTGTGTGGCATGGTAGAAACAGTAGCCTCCCCTGAACATGCTTTTGTTTGCTGGGCTGAATGATATTTTTCCGAATAAATCAGCCTTACATCAACAGTTAGCAGTTTAGCAACAGTCAGGTATCACAGTCATCCCATTAATTGAAAGAGACTTTTATCTGTATTGCTTCTTTGCCAAAGAACCAACATTTGAGGCATTTTAAATAAGTGTCAACAAATAACCTTCTGCGTCAGGAAGGGGATAGTGGTGGACAAATGCAGATATCAATTCTAGTGAGCATTAAAACATGTAATCATGCTTTCTAATTGTTTAGAATATGTTTCAGCTGAATTATTTTTTCATCCATGGTGGTGTGTTGCTGTGTCCAGAGTTTGTATTTGGTTACTTTTAGATTGCTCCAACAGTCTTATTATTAAACCACTCCAAAATGTATTGATTTGTATTTTATTTGTTTCAATTAAATTACATTTTAAGTAAGAGCCGAAAGACAATTATTAAGCCTGTGTCATAAATAACACTTTTTGGCAGTAACAGTATGTGTTCTGTTGTGGATGATGTCGTTATTGTGTCATCATATGTGTCAGTCTTTGACTTGCAGTATGTTTAAAGTGCTCATTTTTTTTCCCCATGTCCATTTTCCCCACCCACAGCCCAGCGTTTTGATAGTCAGCTATATCGAGTCTGCAAAGGCGGCTGCCCAGTTTGGCTTCTACCAGAAAGCAGAATGGAAACCAGACAACTCCATGATAGCTGTGGCGGTAAGTACAGCACTCCACCAATATCACCCTTTCCCCATGTTTTGCATCATGTCCTTTTACTACAAAACACTAGTATACATTAATGTGTGACATTGTTGTCCTTGTTCAGTCCACATGAAGTGCAGATACATATACTGGCTATATCCATCCTCCTCAAATGGTGCATAACAATAGAAATTCAACATTATGTCATGATTAAGCAATGAAAAGTCAACAATACTATCCTATGGCTATGTTTTATGTAATTGTAATACTAATGCTGTAACACACTGTCGACTGTCACCTGTAATCATTTCTTATTCTCTTCCACACTCTTTTTCTCCTCCATCTTACCTGTTTGGTTTCCATTCTACTTTTTTTGCAACTGTTTTCCTCTCTTATCCTCTTTTTCCTCTCTTATCACCTTCTAACCACTGATTTGTTGCATGTGGAGTTTCTGTAAGTGGGTAGAAAATGCTTCAGTAATAGTTCACTGTCAATTGAATTTTACCAGGATCCTTCTGTTACAGAAAACCACCGAAGCAACTCCCCTGTAACTGCAGTGCATCACAGTAGAATGAGCATGATAAATGCTAGAAAAAGAAAAATGAATGTGTGTCTCTAAAGAGTAGAGTTTGTCCTATTTTTGCTATTATGTTGATCTCTAGATACAAGGAAGGTATTCTCGTTGCAATAAGAGCAGAATTGAAACACGTCCCTTGAGCTCTCTACATCATGTTATAACTTCACGTTCAAGGGAGAAAAGGAATGTATATGTTCATGCATGATTCCTGAAGCTAGACATGCTTTAACATGCATAGCAATCACGTCAGGTTTTGCATCTTGCAGATGCTCAAGGCTTAATGCTGCTGGAGTAGAGTGGCCAATTAAAGCTCTACATGTGGTGCTTTAGTTGAATACTGCAGCATTTGAAAGTCTATTACTGGTTGTATAAGTTCCTACCATTTAAGGTTCAACAATGAATTCCTCCAGGCATAAGAACAACATCTTAGAAGAACCAGAATGACCTAGTGCAGAACTGTGACAGAAAAGTTAGTCGAGATGATGATAATGATGAATTAATTTGGGGGAGGCTCAACTTTCTGCCATAGGGATAAGGAATGATGGAAGGAACTCGTTATGGATTAAAGTAAAAGTAAAGGGTTCAACAGTACTATCCTAATGCCTTATGGCAGTAAGATGTCTGTAGTAGATAAATCAATAAAGGTCACTGAACAAACTGGCCTGATGTTTTGAGATATTTGAATGCTTCAGTTACACTTTGCTCCCTGTCTAGTCTTGTCATACGTTGTCCTGTGTTGTTCACTGTACTTTCTATCTGACTGTGAGTCGATGAACTCGAAGTGAAACAGTAGCTCTATGAAACAGGCTGTTGTTCAGTGGTTTATCAAATTACAAATGTTTACAAATCAGCTTTAGAGAACATCTTACGGTCACTAAATTGGTTTTAAGGTGGGCAACAGCCTTTGCCATTGAACTCTGACCTCCTTCTTAACAGATCAGACTTGTGGGCAAGCTCTAAATGGGGAACAGATTACAGCAGTCTGAAAGGATCTAGCTACCTCAGCTCTATTAGGGGATGGAAAGGGCCACATTTGTTTTGCGAATCAATACAAATTTACCTGAATGCTAAAACTGATGAGGGGGAGGATACGCAGCCTGTGTTAACATGTCCCCACCCCCCCTATTTAAGTAACCATGATACATCTCCCTCAGGATCTTCCTTCCTGTCATTATAGCTCTGCCTTGCGTAAACTGCAGAAAAGGACCCACAACCATAAAATATGCAAATTATCAGCCCACAAAGGTTAAAAGATTTAATTTGAAATTCAAGCTCATTTCCATGGAGGTGCAATGTTCTCGCCAGCATGCTTACTGAAAGATGGTTAGTTTAACCCAACCTTGCCTCCACTGTCAGGCCTCCATTTGGATTATTTGTAGTTCTGTTCCCTGACCATATCATCACCTATTGAAAATCGATACCTTTAGATTTTTAAAATATAATATTTAGTATTGTTCATGATTAGGTTTACGTATGCCTGCTATAAAATGAATAAAAAAAACACAATTATAATTTTTGATCAGCTGTCAGTTTTTTGCCCTTTTTTAGCGCAGCAAATCAACATGCCCACATTGCTTTGAACCATAAAGCACTGCTATTCATCTTATATTTTGACAGCTGCACTGGCCTTGTGGTTACCACATTTTACAAAACAGGTTCTACTGAGGACAAGAGCATAACCAAGAATAATTTACACAATATGTAGCCCTAACAGTGGTTTTGATCAGAGAGAGAAAGCAGGTTTTGATATCATCAGGGATCAGAGTGTTCCTGAAAGCAGCAGAGTACATCACGGCTGGATTTATTGAGTTGCTGTTATTTATTTTCAGGTGTGAATGTAAATTGTTGATATTGAGCCCTGTCTGTGTTGAACTAATGTCTTGATACATACTTTGAGATCAGAGAAAGAACAGAGGGATGCTGCATCTGCTGTATCAAACAAACATACACAAGAGTTTGAATAGTGGTAGCAGAATCAAGCTTATAAGGCTAAGTGTGTGATAGAAGAAGCACTAATTCAACTGGTCGGTGTTGCTTGTGGTCTGATGCTTTTGTTTGAAAGAAAACAATGTGTCTTGTTATGATTATACTCTAATTTCAGTGTTCACTCAAAGCAAAAACAACACTGCATTCACACTACACACACCTTTTGCAAAATTTAGATATTTTTCTTTCTGTTCTCGATACCATTACACTTGGTTGTTAGCTGAGCACCTTGCAACTAAGATAACTGTGTGAAGGAACACAAGGCAACTGCCCGAGTCAGGAGATGACTATCATCTTCCAAAGGCCATGTGATCAGCAACACAAAGGACTCCCGCCAAGACTCAATAAAGAAGCAGACGGCATCAAAACAAAGCTCTGATTAGAATCACTAGTGCACAGTGGATAAACAAACATGCTGCTTTGGTTGGCGTGTTTTTGTTCCATCCATGCCTACATGCCTACATGTCTATGTAGTTGACTCTGTTAGCTGCCTGTGGTATAAAAGTGTTTGCAGTTGACCATTAGAACATTTATCTCCCTTAAGAGTGTACATTTGTATAAATCATGAAATATAATGTAGGAAATGTAACTGAGATGTAAATAGAAATCCGGTCATGATATTTAACATAACTACTGCTGGGTTTTCCTCACCAAATAATCATGTCTATCTAATTAGTGGGACAACCAATCTCAAGTAATGCTGGGTAAAGTATTGCAGTCATCCACATATGCATGCAGGACCAGCATATTTCCTGTGCAAATGCTTATGTTCTGCTTTGACAAGCGGTAAGGACAACAAAGCAATTTAATGCCCTTGGAGATTCAGCTTATGGCTGCTTGATGAAAAACAATAAATAAATAGGGGATCACATTAAATTGTTGCAGCCCTTTTTTTTTTTTTTATTGTTTCATAAAATACCTTTGTCTAGCTAATCTGCATCTTTTTCCAACATATAATACTGTGAGGGACACAAGAGGCTGTTTAGAAATCAGTGGGACAGAGGGCTGTACATTATTCTCCCAAAACACCACCACTTGTCCTTGAAGCCATTCTGCTGAACATGAAATGTTATCGTTTTTTACATTTGGTACTGTGGTCAAAAGTCTAGATAATGCCTCATTAATTAAGACCATTGGAAAAACTATGGAGACATTGTCTAATGGTGTCATGTAAAAGCTTTAACTGCCAGTTCATGTCAACAATGAAATGGTTGACACAACAAAGAGACAACATAACTTATTGGAAAATATTAGCGCAATGACCTCTTGGCCTCTAGGTGTCCATCTCTGCCCCCTTCTTTTTCCTTTCTTTCATCCCTACACTGAAGCCAAAGTACACATGAATGAATGCTGTGAATTTGTCTGGGAAAGCACTAAGTCTGGCTTGGCCCCAGGCCCTCCCTGCCAAACACAACAGGGAGCAGGTGGAGAAGTTAAAAATAACAGGGCACGCTTGTTCACTCTCTTCTAGGGCTTCACAAACACAGTCTAATTCTGACTCATTAACGGTGAAAAGGTGTGTGTGTGTAATGAGATTGTTAACTTTGAAGCAACTATTGTGAGAATCTGCCTTGGGTTCAGTCTCAACACTAAATGGAAGTCAAGTCATAGTGAGATCTATTGACTAGAAATGACTCTTACTACAGTGGCTTGTCGTATATTGAAAGTTTGCGTTTCATTTTCAAACTCCCTGAAATACATTTCTACCTTTTTATGTACCCAAGAAATGACCTTGGCATTGGATCACAGCACCTTGTAGTGACAGTGGTCCGGTTTTGTCAACGGCATGTACAAATCATCTTACACAATAGCAATTCTGTCTTTAGTCTGATTACACCATATAATATATGTGTGACATGTTTGTGTTAGGTTGAAATTGCAAATCCTAATAAAGAGATATAAAAAAAAAAATATGACCGGGGCTTCAGTGAGGCAACAGCAGCAAAGGCTGTTGGCACCGATTGGTAATGATCAAACAAGCAAAACTGGTCTCAGTCCACAGCAGACATGCCCATAACCTCTACTACTGTGGTAGGAAGGAAGTAATCCAGCTGAATCTTAAACAGGTCCTGTTGTCAAAGTAAGTGCTCAGTCTGGCCATAAGAAATAGACATGATAGGGTGTCTGTAAACCTTTATTAGATTTGTGAAGATGACATGTCATCTTGTCACTCGCTCTCTTTCATCGTGATCTCAGTAGTGTAAATCAAACAACAAGGTTTTGTTATGACATAAGCCTTTTTCACACATGATGTCTGCTCCGTAAGTACTCGAAGAACCCTAAGTTTCTTTCCGTCCAAGAATGTTATGACATAAAGGCTACACGTTTCCCATTTTAAGTCTATGCTAATTAACCAGTGGCTATGTGGTGTCTTGACTAGCTGTGTGTTGTTGTTGTTGTTGTTTTTAACTCCAAGAAGCCGTATAATTTCTCATCCCTCATTTGCATTGTAGGTTAATTACAGGGCGAGTCAGGGACTGCAGAACAATAAAGGCCAGCGTTGCCCAGGCCGTAGTCCTTGCTTTAACCACTTCTGCTTCCCAGATGTTTGGCTGCGCGCACAGCTTGCAGACCTTGAGTCTAACGTAATCACCCTCATAAACCATAGCTAGGACTATCTTTAGCTTGCTTGTGTGTATGAGACCGAGAGTGCGAGAGAAACGGCTAAAGCAATTGACAGAGCGAGAGGGAAGGACTTTTTTTTTTTTAGTGTGGCAGGAGTCAAGAATGGATCTTCAAACGGGAATACTTTATAGCATTTAGCTCTGCTTGCGTTTTGAGAGCCGTCAAAGGCCAAAAATGTTCCCTCCTTGTTTTTAGACTCACTCAGAAGTCCTCAAAAGGGGTTTTTAACCAAGAATGTTTTGGTGACCAATAATTTGGTAAATTTTTCTATGGCACAGGCATTGTTCCACAAACATCAAGTACATGTTATTAGCCTGTGTAAATATGAGCATTGTAAGTATAAGGTGAAAATGACAGTAAGAATAGTAAACAAAGAAAGTATACAAATATTTTACTGGTACTTTTGCTTGTTATTAGCCATTGTTTAGCAGGTGTCAACAGGCTAAAAGATTTTTTCTTAAAATAAGGAGCAGACTCTTTAAAATTGCACACAACTTTTTCTGCAGCATTTTATGTTTTTGTAAACAAATGCTACCCGCATTTATCCAGCATATTGCTATTACATACACAAACATTCAGGATGTGGATGCAATAACAGGAGATTGCGTAATATTCATTATTACATAAATTTGCTGAGACTGCATCAGAAATGTGTTTCAATTCTGGATATTTTTAAGGCTTTACTTTGTGTTGTGGCTGTACTGGATTAGATTTTTCCCTTTTTGCTGTGTCCCTCATTGATCACACAGAGCTAGTAAATATGTCCTTGTTGGAAAGGGACAGGCAGGTTTTATCTTCAGGTCTAAACTCCAAATTATGTATTACTACTATCCTATGTTGTTTTTCCTGTACTGTAATTTAAGACTTTTACTTTTCTTCTCTTAATGGCATACCAGTTTAACCAATCCAGGTATGAACAAGATTTAGATACAGTATAAATTGAGCGAGTGATCGGTCAGATGTCCTAAGCCTTCTCGTGTCAGTCAGGACTGCCCGGCAGTGGTGTGCTCTTACATATTGCTGTTACAGATGCACACAGCTGCATTGCATACCTGTTTGTTCAACAGCAAAACACATCTGACGTCTGTTCAGTCAGGAATTTTGCATGCAGTTCTATTCAATCTGTTTTTCAATGACTGTGTGTGTGCGCGTGTGCGCTCGCATACCACTGGAACTTGTTTGAACATGCAGAAAAGAGACCTTATTATGCATGGCGTACACTTTTCTGCAGACTTGCTACTTTCTCTGTGAAAACCCCGTCTTTCATTCTATTTGCAAGCCTGAACTAGAGTAGTTACCAGTCGGCTTTTTCTTCTTCATTTCTTTTTGATTTGGTTTTTACAGCACCATTAAGTCAAATCCTTTGATGTGCCCCTCTTTCAAATGCAGCATCAAGTCGTAATAGTTGGCTTAAATAGTGTAGTAAGTGCCAACAAAGAAGAGGAAGTTTTACATGAAAAGAGCAAAAGCCACGTTTTGAGTCCTATAATTACAGTATCACCTATTATGTGCTTCTCATATACCGATTATTCAGCATGTGCCCACAAGACACCCAAGTTATTAGGAGAAACCAGGTTAAATCAGGTCATCATAAAATTTGTGTTTCTGCTGCCACAGCTGTCCTGGGTCTTAGAAACCTAGTCAAGTTTATACATGGCCAAGAAATCATTTTGTTATTAACAAGGTTTCATCTTATTCCCTTACTTATGAAAAAACCAGGCAATCTTCAAAGAATGGTTCAGTAGTTCTCAGTGAATATCAAAAAGTATTTTTGCTTCAAATGCCGAACACTATCATGAAAGACTCTTGAGAGTACCAACAGCTGTTTCAGGAGCTGCAGTTTTTTGTTGCTGCTCCCATTTGTCAGAGGACATAAAGAGAAAACATTTTAAACTTCCCCCCACATTAAGCCACTGGGTGCATTCAGCCTTTTGAATCTTTGTGCCGGCTTGTTTATTGGGCCTTAGTTGACAAAGTTGACAAAGACCGGCATCCTGCCTCTTCCTGTATCATTATCTCAGCATGTGTGAACATACCAATAGTCCTGGAGACATGGGACGTATCTCAGTTGTGGCCTTCCTTTTAATCTCTCATTCCTTTTAATCCACAGTTATTCACGTATCTGACAAGATGAGTTTAAGTAAACCTAATCATAATGTCCCATGAAAGATGAATGTTTTGTGTATCTAGTGTAACTGCAGATACAAGGGATGAGATGTGGATAGTGGGAGACACTGCTTAAGTTTGTCCTATTGTCAAATGGTTTGCCTCCCCTCCCCCTCCCGTCTTTGATACTTCACTGAGATTCCCTTCCTCTTGTAATTGACATGCTTTTGAAGTACAGTAGCTGACTATGTAGTCACACTCACATTTCTTTTCAAAGCCCCTTTATACTTTTACTCCACCCCATTATAGAGGGAAATATTGTACTTTTTACTGCACTACATTTATTTGATTACGCTTTTGTATCATATTTCTACTCGTTTTTTAATTTTATTCAAATGTAGTGTTTGTATTTATATAAAAAGTGTGTATATGTCTGTGGAAGGTGTGTGTGTGTCTCTGGAATTGGAAGCAGTTTAAAAAAATTCTAAACATGTCCTGTTGTTAAATTACCAAATATGGAGAACTGTGCAGCCGTGGTGGAGGTACACGCTCTACGAGTGCTTACTCGTGTTCGTATGTGGCCTGCATGCGCATGTTAAGCTACATTCATTTACTAGGTCATTGTAATGAGACTGTGTCCTACTGTGATCATCTTAACCTATATATATTGCTAACGTGAATATGATGAAGGGGTATTTTATCTGTGCAATCTCAGGGCAAAATGACTTTTCTCAACAAGTTAAAGTCAGTGTAACATTGAATGCATGTCATCATTCGGACAGTAAATTGAACTCTGTAAATGTCATAATACAGGCAGTTAATCAGTACCAACTTGGGATGGGATGAATTGGGAATTGTTAAAGTCACAGATGTTGGCAATGTTTTTTGATTAATGTAAATGTAATTCAAAGAGGTCTCCATTGTTGTGCCACAACTTTAATTTAATTTTTGAAAATGAACACAATCAAGTTAACTTTATTAGTAACATTATCCATCCACAAAATTACCCCATAAATTATGTATTGAATCTGTAGATTTCAAGTGTTTCTTTTCATATTAAGATGTGCAGTATTGGAGGCAGGCCTCAGTTTGGCTCTGTCCTCTCTCTGGCTGTGGCTGCTCTTTTCTAGTCAAGCTTCATGTTGCTGCTGGCTTTACCCTCTTTCTGGTTTTGGTTTCTTATTGCTATGGGGATGTGTTAGCCTGCTATTAACAACACTGTCACCACACTAGAAAGGTTAAGGGTTACTTCAGTGCGCTGCCACCAACTATCAGCAAAACATCACCATTCATTATTAAACTCAATAAAATACTGTAAATACCAGAATCATGGTTTCTGCATTAAACACTCTCTAGTTATAGGTGGGTCTAGTCTCTAGCATGACTGAAGTCTTCCGCTATGCGCAGTCATTGCAAAATCATTGTATGCTGACAGTGGACTTAAGATCTGGTGGCATGTCATGTTTCAATCTACAGGCTCAATTTCACTATTTTCCCTCACAACACTGTGTGTCTCCATGTGTATGTCTTTGTGTAAAGTTGTGGAAATAGTGTTGTTGCAACATTGTACATGCAAACAAGTACTGTACTTTACTTATATTTTGACATCATGTGTAGTGTGAGCTTCTCCAACAAATGGAGCCTGAAGTGTGTGTTTCAACTGTTTTTAAATGCTGACAAATTTGTTTTTGAGCATCATTATCAGTAACAGTTCAACCTGTTCATGATTCTGCACTGAAATATTAATTCCCTGTGCATAGAAATAGGCTCTTAACTGTGACAGTAGTTGGGTTGGAAATATGACCCTGTATAACTCATACCTAGGAGATATAAAAAACATGTACAACCCTAATAATAATAGTGCAAGTAATCCTAGTGTTACAATAATTGTTTGTCAAAGAATTCAGAAGGCAGACACCTCTACATCAAAACGTAAAGGTGTGAATTTTGTTTTCTTGAGATAACCAGCATGATTACGATGTCTTATTTGAACAAAGGCACACAGTGTAACCAATATTTTGCCATCTAATGAATATATTTGTGTACTCATAAAACCTATCCCCCCACCCCGTCTTATTAGTTTTCTCTCTCTTTCTACCCCTAAAAAGTCATTGAGTGACAAATGTGTGATGACATTTAAATAATATAATATTCAATTTTTCTTTTAAATTCCCCTTCAAATTTTCAGTTTGTCCTAACTTGTATTCTCTTAAACATGCTGTGGTCATTTGTGTGTTCTCAGTGTCCAACCAATCCTCTTTCCATTTCTCTGTCTGATTACAAAATGGGTTGGTTCATAATAGAAGTACTTGAGCAACTATACTGATGTTTTGATTGTGTTTTTTTTTTTAAAGTCCTTTCTCTCTGTTTTCAGACTGCCAAAGGCTACATTCTCTTGTTTGATGTGCTGGGTGGAGGGGATGACAAGTCCCTCTATGAGCCTGTCTATCCAAAGTGAGTGCAGCACACATCGTAGGCTCAAACATATTGATAGACACGTGCTTAAGTAAAGTGAGCAGAGGGGGCCAAGCTGCAGCTTGCAGGGAGCCTAAACAACCAACAGATCATTTGTTCTTTAAAGAGCCATTTAACCATCATTATTATGCATGTTATATTAGTGAATATTACCTGTTCTTTTCTGTGCAGTTGAAACAGCGGATATCCGAATATTAGCCCTGCTAACTTGCTAGTGTTATTACTGCAAATGACAAAGTATAATGACATTGCTGGTTATAAACAACAACAGCGTTGATTTGTATTAACACTTAGCATCAACAGATTTTTTTTCCCCTTTCAGGATTGTTTGCTTGCTGCATTTAGTCTCTTTAGCAATCAACCAGCAGCTGTGTGTCAGTACAGCTGGTTAACAATGCCAGTAGGAATACAGAGGGCTTTATTAAAATCCTCTTATGTAATGTTTGCTCTTTACTACATATGTAATTAATAATTTACTGTGGTTATATGGTTTAAAAAAAGCATGCAGTGAAAGGTTAGATGCTAATTGCTGCTATTAATTCTTAAATTAATATGACAAATACACTACATGGCCAATAGTATATGGACACCCCAACATAACATCCATATTATAGGTATCTATACAGTGAAAAAAGGGGTGTCTGCCATGCTTTTTTCTCTTCCTCTACTAATCTGTGTGTGTGTGTTTGTGTGTGTGTGTGTGTGTGTGTGTGTGTCTTTCATATTCCTTGACAGCGTACCAGCCATAGACCGTTAATATTAATAAATATACAGTCTATGGTACCAGTAGAGGTCAGGGTGTATTAATCTTTTTCAGCTCTGAGTTCAAATGTGTTGCATTTTGGGTTTTCAACAGTTTTCCTCATACATCAGTAAAATGAGTCTCTGTATTAATGTATTTGTGTGTTTGCACAGAGGAAGTCCTCGTGTGAAGGTGACCCCGGGTTATAAGGAGGAGCAATGTGCCCCCGCACTCTCTTTAGAGATGAAGAAGCCTGTGGATCTTGAGGCCCCCATCACCAGGTAGAATGAAGTCTTATCATCCTTTTTATTTCTTTCTCTGATTTTCTCGCTCTCTTTTTGTGTTTTGTGTTTCATAGACCCCAGCTCACATTCACACAGACCTACACACACTGAGACCACCAAAAGATATCTTTAATGTGTATCGTAATTCCAGTAAACTAATAGCGAGCACTGTTAATCATGTTTGGTTTTTCCCCTTCGTTGTGCATAGCTCTACCACTTTTTTTCATGTACAAAAGGTTTCTTTTCATTTCAAATAATGTTAAAGTCTTGTAAATTACACAGCCAAGATGTCTTCCATTAAACATTTGAAGTATAAACAAAATCATGTTATTCTTGATATAGGTTTACCATTCAGTATCAGTTGACATCATGAATTTATAAATTTTAAATCCCCCCTGATTTTAGTATATTCAGACAGACAGTATGAGAAAAGAGCGTGTTTTTAGAATACATTAAATGATCATTAGATGATTTTGTTCCTTCACTTTCTTTGAAATTTTACAATTTTAGAGATGGCTCACCTGTATGCAAACAGACCAATTTCCAAGCCTTTACCTGTTGTAACACGCTGCTCTCAGGTCTCTAAGTGAATCATTTCATTTACATGTAGGCCTATTATAAACTTAATGTGCACCTTGGAAAAATGACCATGTGACCCTTTGTTCATTGTTACCTTAGAAGCCTATGGTGGTTTAAATGAGGATTTCCAAAACCTATCCCCCAAATTGTAATGATTGTAATTGTAACAGTAGATAAGAAGAAATAACCAAAGCTAAGGAACAACACTGGAGGATGTTAGATAAGAGCCTGTATCTACTTCCTCCTTGTTTTCTCATTTCAGGTGGTTCGGTCTTTGCTCATTTCAGTTCTTTTTTAGTTTCTTTCTTTTTCTAGTTTTTCACCTTCCCTATTATCACCCCCGCATCTTCCAGCTTGACATCGTTGTTTGCTAAGTGACAGGAACATTTGCTGCTCAACTTTCTTTTTGTGCATATTTTTGTTTATCTTTTGTTTATATTATCTGTATCTTTTATGTCCTTGTGTTAATCTGTCACATCTCCTCCGCTGTGTACACTTGACAGAGATTATAGGGTTGGCAGCTGAATGAGAGCACTCAGTTGGCATTTCAAAGGCACAGCTTGATTGTGTAGGAAATGAGTGGGTGTCTCGTGCTTTGAAACTACAGTAAAAGTTTTTGCCTCCTCCACATTTAAACTTCACTGCGCTTGACATCCTCAACTTCCTTTCAGTTCTCCTTTTCTGACTCTTGCTTTTCTCTTCTTGGTTGTCCAATTGTGCCATCTTCAGTTAGACCTTGCATACTTTCTGGAAGACAATGAAACGTTTTACACACACACACACACACACACACACACAAACAAACAAACGCACTGTTGTTTGTTCCCTTGTGTATTAGAAGACAGTGAGAGTTGGCACGGGCAGCTCTGTGGCCTCATCACAGCTGGACTATAGATGTTTCAGGCTCCACTCAAAGGGCACAGTTGGATGATGACTACTCCACTGTTCTCTAACACTGCTGTTTGTATTCTAGTTCTCACTCTGCCTACTTACCTTCCCTACCTGTTTTCTTTTACTACTTCGTCCACAGTTTCTGTCCTATTTTTTTAGATCCCGATGCTCATTTTTGTGTTTGCACTTTTTCCTCCTTCCAGTCTGCAGTCCCTCCAGGAGGACTTATTGGTGTGCACTGCAGACGGCTACCTCCATGTGCTGCACTGGGACGGGCTAGGCAGCAACGGACGCAAGGCCATCTGCCTCACTACAATCCCCTTCTCACTAGACCTGCAGTCTGCTCGAGGTTAGAGAAGAGAGCAGATATGTTTCAAGTTGATTCAAGTTCATTTTGTTGCATAGAATACTTCAGTGTGTGTGTGTGTGTGTGTGTGTGTGTGTGTGTGTGTGTGTGTGTGTGTGTGTGTGTGTGTGTGTGTGTGTGTGTGTGTGTGTGTGTGTGTGTGTGTGTGTGTGTGTGTGTAGGTGGTCCCTCTCTGGACCTGGAGGGAGTGTATATTCGTTGGATGGAGTATTGTGTGACCCTGGACGGCTTCGCTGTGGTACTGAGTGACGGACGCCTGGGCTTTATCACACCGCTCAGTAACACCATCACCGCAGATGTAAGAATACTCACAGGCTTGCGGACAGCCAACTGTTCTATAGCTTATGCCATCAATATGCATATCAGCATATGACATTATCTGACACCATGACAGTGGAACCACCACCAAACTATTTTAACCAAGACAATCCCTGATTGTATACTGATTTTTTTACCAGGCCTTTGTTTCTGCAGATAAATGAAATGTTCTGCTGGCTTTTGAGTAGGTAATGACATCTATTAGGCCATGTTCTGGGGTATTTGTGTGCAAAAGAAATCTGTTTAAGTGTAAGTTAAAGAACAAGTGTAAAGGCTAACAGTATACGTGTAATTAGTAGATAAATAGAGTTAAAGTGAACAAACTGTTCTTTAAGTGTTAAACATGTAGAGGTGTGACGAGACCTTGTCCCAGACTTCTCATTGGGGTAAAAATTGTCTCGCAATATCGGTACAATAAATGTGATATCATAAGTGCAGAGCAACCGTCAGTAGAGAGTCTGACCTGGTTGGTCTTATAATACATCTGGCTTTCAACATGAGTCTGGCTTGGATTGCTTTTAATGATATTAAACAAAGAGAAATGTTCTCTCCTCATATTAAAATGGTCATAAATCAATACAAGAGCAGCCTACTGCCTTGTTTACTGCTGCAATGAACTTTACATTGTAACATTGGTTCTCTGAGTAAAGACTATTCTTCCAATCATATTTCTTAGTTGAAGTTTTCTTTAAAATAGTGTTAAAATCTTGTCTCGTTCTCATGAAGCCAATCTTGTGTCTTGTCTCATCTCGTGAGTGTCTCATCACACCCCTATAAACAAGTTTTAAGATAAGTGAAAGAACTGTTAACATCATTTATGGTTTCAGTAAAGTTTAAATTAATGGCATGAGCACCAGTAACCTTAGTATTCCTAAAGAGGAGAGACCCACAGAAGCAATATGTTCAGGTCAAAATGTTTTCAGACTTAAACTAAAAATAGGGCAGCACAATATTTTTTTATTAATACCATGATAATATGATTCAATTCAGGACTTGTGGCTATTACTTTGTCTTGGCAGGATTTTAACAGTAAGAGTATCTGTAAGATATCTTTTCACATCCAAAAAGGCAAGAAGAGCTCACCATTAAAACATTTTGGCTAGGAATGATGTTCTTGAAATCAGAAGAGAAGTGGGTGTTGTTGACTCCATCAAGATACAAATGTGTCCAGATATAAATGTCATATTAAAATCGTGACCAAGCAATCTGCTGCTATTGTTTTTATTCTCTGCTGGAGAGTTTCATTTAGACTTACCAACACATTTTAAAGATAAATATAAGTGGTGTAATTAAAGGAATGCTATGCTGGTCTGCCACTGACATCATTCACACATTCAGTTATTTGTAATTCATAAATGTTTTTTTTTTTTTTTTTGTGTGACCAGCAGCTGCAGGGCGTCTGGGCAGCAGATGTGACTGATGGCACCTGTGTGGCTGTCAACAACAAATACAGACTGATGGCCTTTGGCTGTGCCAGGTACACGTCTGCAACTGTCTCTCTGTTCGTATCTCTATATTACAGTGTTGGGAACAAAATGTGTGCGCGTGCACATGCGTGTGTGTGTGTATTTGCATCCGTGTGTTACAGAGATAGAATGTTGTCCGTGTGGTGTGTCCAGTGTGAGATTCTGTCAGTTTGTGTTTGCTGAGCCTACCTAGTGTGTGCTCGTCAGAAACTCTAACCCATTAGATCTGCCAGGTTGGCACGGTTTTCTCTTCTCTATTGCTCTCTCGTCTCCTCCTTGTTTTTTACCTTTTTGGGCACACACACACAGAGTTCCAAATCTTTATGTAATTATTGTCCAAGACAGATGATATTTTTTGAACATTATTTGAATACACCTTTCAAAACACCCTTCTAGGTAAACGTGTTTGTTACTCTGATGTAGATGACTGTGATTTTTACCACTGAATAAGCAAGAGGTTAACTGAAAGTCAGGCAGCAACTGAAGTAATATATTTAGGCCTCTGTGATTAATTATTTGCAGTCATACACAAATAATAACCTTGATTGTGTTTTCATTTCAGCGGCTCAGTGCTGGTGTACATGATAGACACCACGACAGGATCCATGCAGCTCTCCCATAAACTGGAGCTCACCCCAAAACATTACCCAGGTACCACAACATATGCTCCCCATTTCTCTTACTTTCCTTCTGTCCCTGTTTTTGTCTCTCTCCTCTTTGTTTGTGTCATACCCGTGCACAAATTCCCCCTTAAGATAACTCACATTCCTTCAGCTGTCCCTTGGGTGCAGATGCCTGTGTTTCCCCTTAGGTTGCATCTGTAGCTAAAGCTATAGCTCCCCCTAGTGAGCGTACTGCCATTAAGGCCCGTCACTATCTTAACAATTAATCTTTTTCCATGGTATCTGTATCTGTCTTGAAAAGTCTCTAGAATAGAAAATACTTTGTCTACTTTTGTTGCATGAAAAAGGTAGACATTTGACTTTGGTTTGCATGTTCAAACTCTGCTGTTAAAAATGGTACATTAGAACACAGTAACATAAAAACACAATAGAAGCTACATTAAAATGAAAACCGGTTACTCAATGGTAAGGACTGCATCAATGTTAAATAAATAGATATAAAGTGCTGTCTATTTATTTATTTAACATTAATTTAATCCTCAACATCAAATGGAATTTAGTTTCCTCAAAAACAACCTTAGAAGGTATTAAAAAGTCTGGCTACAGTGGCTAGGAAACTCAGCTCTCTTATAATGATGGAATAATGTGTTGATTTTGACAGAAACCCGATGAATACATTATTTTAAATTGGTTTTTCCATTCATCCGTTTTCTGATGCGTATCATTGTCCAGGTCACATTGATTTCATAAATTACATCATTAGGAATAAATGTTATACACTGCTGGGAAGTACTGGAACAATGTGATATAATGATAAATAAGTCTAGATTATTTGGCCTCTACTGGTATTCCATTGTAATTTGGCTAGAATGTGTTTTCATTGTATGTGATGTTAAAACTGAAAAAAACAAAGTCATTCTCCAGCTGTGATTTGTGTGGGACAGAAACATGATTTTGTAGCTAACATACATATGGACGGAACATTGATGACTGTATTTCAAAACACTTTGCTCAGCTACTGCCAGAGCTATCATCAAATAATAATATCACTCTGTAAAGCAAGCCCTGTCATTCAGAGCGTATACTCATGATAAAAGACCAAACATTTATGAGCTCAATAAATCAATGAAGAAGACAATATTCAAAAATAGTCTAGGTCACTTATAATAATTATTATAATTTTCACAAGTTTTCATGTAATAAATAAGAGCATAATATAATGTGATTTTAGTGTAAAATATTAGAAACCGCTTAATTGTTTGCAAAACTATTCAGGTAGTATTTTTAAAAATACAATCTGCATTCTTTGCCTGTTCAGACATCTATAACAAGACCGGTCCAGTCAAGCTGATCTGCTGGTCACCTGACTACAGCGTTGCCATGGTTACATGGGAGTGTGGTGGCCTATCGCTGTGGAGTGTCTTTGGAGCCCACCTCATCTGCACTTTGGGAGAGGATTTTGCGTTAGTGGACACACACACACACACACTAATGCACTGATGGACACACTCCATGTAATGCAAATTTATATAAATTTATATATTCTTCTTGCTTTTTTTATATTGTGTATTTTTTGTCCTCCCCTCAGGTATCGCTCTGATGGTACCAAGAAGGACCCTATTAAAATTAGCTCTATGGCAAGTGAATTTATTTAATACATAACATAAAGGGACATTTCAATATAAAACTGATATGTAAAGCATATTTAAGAGATTTAAGGTTACAGAAATTATTTAAATAATGGCAGGTAATTAGTTGTCAAAATTAAAAGCACAGGTGTTATGTTGTGGTTAGCTACTGTATCCTGTTATTTGCAAGCAAATTGTTTTTCATTGAAGTGAAACAGAGGTTATACAGGCGGTGTAATTCTATTCCAATAAGAATAATGACTTTCTTTTTTTTTGCATGCTTTATTTTGCATATTTAAATGATTTCTCCATATGTTGGTAGTTTGCCTGTTACATTTAAAATGTATTTTTGTTACCATTGCCTTTTCCAGTGCTGGGGAGCAGAGGGCTACCACCTATGGGTGCTCCCGAGCAAACTGGAGAGGGGAAGTCAGGAGGAACAGCAGCAAGAGGAGGAGATGGTCACACCACCCCACCCCTCCCTGCAGGCCGGCATGCTGCAGTTCCACTTCATTAAGAGTGCCCTCACAGTCAACCCCTGCACGGTGAGAGCAAACATACTGCAAGTTTGGTGAATACACACACACACACACACACACACACACACATTAAACATTCATGTTCTTGTTGTTCCTCTCTTGGTTGTACAGAGTAACCAGGAGCAGGTGTTGCTCCATGGTGAAGACCGCCTCTACCTGACCTGTGGTGACCCCTCGCAGGTCCACAGCACCTCAGACACACATCCGCACACACACTTACACCCACACGATGGCAGCCCGCTGCACCACCCTCTCAACCCTGACTCCTCTCTCTCTCAGGGACTAAGCACTTTATTGGGACACAAGCACTGGCATGTGGTCCAGGTAAGGATGCACATTCATCACACCTGGTTTGATGAGATTTTTGCAACAGGGACAACATTTCATGTCAATTATATGTCAGTGCAGCCCCAGGCCATCCTGTAGAATCAGCAACAGAGGCTGCGATTATTTTCATTATTAATTATTCTGCTAACAGTCTAAAACCCCAAAATATTCAAATTTATGTATTGGAAGAACAGGAAATGCAACAAATGATAAAAATCAGGAACCATCAAATATTTGGCATTTTAGCTAATCAATCATCCTAAAGATTTTCTGCAAGCTTCCATTGTGAGATAGATCTCGAGCTGTACTGAATGTAAAGAAGCAATAAATATTGTTAACAGTAGCTAACGATGCTAATAACACCAGTCACAATAGCTTTATTCAGCAAGTGCCGTGTGTGTGTGTGTGTGTGTGTGTGTGTGTGTGTGTGTGTGTGTGTGTGTGTGTGTGTGTGTGTGTGTGTGTGTGTGTGTGTGTGTGTGTGATATAAGGTTTAGTCTATCATCTTGTATTTCTCATTGTATTTTTGTATCTCTCTAGATTCACAGCACATACCTAGAGAGTAACTGGCCTATACGGGTACGTATGAGAACGTGTGTGTTTGTAATTTTACAAAGCAGTAATGTTTACAAAGTAAACAAATTTTGCTGCTTTCATAAGTGCATGTACATAGCAGAATGATCGTTATACAAGGTCTGGGAGGAATAGATGCTGCTGTGGGCCTATAAAT
Source organism: Percina caprodes (assembly GCA_013375575.1). Taxonomy (NCBI): domain Eukaryota; kingdom Metazoa; phylum Chordata; class Actinopteri; order Perciformes; family Percidae; genus Percina; species Percina caprodes. The sequence continues at coordinate 339,042 of JABXJD010000137.1, read as the reverse complement.
CTAATTTCCTTTTAGTAGATAGCTATACAAAAACTTGACTTGTCACTATACTGGTAGTTATTAAAAATAGCCATAAAACTGTTTATTATTGTGTGTGTTGTGACACTATATTGTGTGTGCGTGCAGTTTGCAGCCATAGATACAGCAGGCCAGTGCATGGCTGTAGCAGGGAGGCGGGGCTTTGCACACTACTCCTTATTCACAAGGAAATGGAAGCTGTTTGGAAACATCACTCAGGTATGTGGCTTTGTAGACTAATTTATAGATAATAACCCTCTTGTAATGGCTTCAGTACAATTGTCAATGAACAACTGGTGACTTACTTTGAAAGAATTCTGCCAAAATGTCTTTATTTTTATGTGGATCTAGTACATCCTTGGTGTAATATATGCCATCGTGAAGTCTGCACAGCTAGCTTCTCTATCACAAGCTAGCTGTCAAAATACTATTTTATATATATATATATATATATATATATATATATATATATATATATATATATATATATATATATATATATATATATATATATATATATATATATATATATATATATATATATATATGATTTGTGTTTTGTGCCCAAGTAAATAATGTTAACGTGTGTTTGCATTTTTCTGTAGGAGCAGAACATGACAGTGACGGGAGGTCTGGCTTGGTGGAAGGACTTTGTGGTTGTGGCCTGTTACAATTTTATAGACCAGCAAGAGCAGGTGAGACTGAAGCACCACTTATTGTTTCTCATAAATTTCACTATTTCTTTCTATTTATCATGTTCTCCCTCTGTTGACACTAGTTGAGACTTTATCAACGCTCATCCAACCTGGACAATGCCTTTGCATCTGTGACTAAGCTGCAATCAGACACTCTGTTGCTCAATGTCTTCAGAGACATGATCATCCTGTTCAGAGCTGACTGCTCCATCTGCCTCTATAGCATAGAGAGGAGGAACGACAGGTGGGCTCCTGTATACACACATTACACTTTCAGTCTTCCACTTCACAGCACTCACTATCGTATCCCTGACATTGATCTTTTCCCAGGATAATCTCATGTGTTTGCATTCTGCCAGGACTTCACTTTTGTCCAACTTTGTCCTGTAGTTATTTTTACTTTGAACATATTTGCTTTTTGTGCCTTGTAACAGTACGGATGATGAGGCTGGATGGATTATACATACTAAATTCTTACCCACTGTTTTGACAATGTATTTCTAAGTAAGGATTGGCCAAACGTCTTTTGATAAACTGGATACTATTCTTTACATTGAGCACATTTCTTCCTTTCAAAAACTCTAGGACCAGGGAAATCCTTGGCACCAGTCGTCATAATAGTGTTAGGTAATAGTGTTACTTAGCCACATTTTCCCTTTGGAAAAGAGGCTTTTAGTAAAAGCTATTGACCTAAAACTCCATCATATGACAGAACTGGGACCCAGCAGAGTAGAAATTGTTCTAATTAACAGTGTTTGGCTAGCCTATGAACCATTTAAAAAAAGCTTTCTGCTTACTGCAATTTAGTGAGCTTTATTTCCAGTCAAGTACATTGAATTAATTAAAGCAAGGAACCTGCCTTATTTAAATATTTAAGTAAGCTGCATCAAGTTGTTTGCCAGCATTTTGGAACGTTGGCTGCGTAGACTTTCAAAGAAAGAGAAGGAGAAGAGAGAGAAAAAGATTCACATGCTGTTGCCTCTCATACTGAAAGCTTTTTCAAAAACCTTACAGTTAAAGTCAACAATTCTTAGTCTTTTGTAATTTTTTTGTACATTAGTGTTTTTACTTGGAAGTCATGACTCTGTTTTTATAATACTTCTGTTCACCTCTATTTAATATTCTAGTCCACACCCGACAGCCAGCGTGGAGTTGTTGCAGGAGGTGTCAATGTCTCGCTACATCCCTCACCCTGCACTCGTGGTTTCTGTCACACTCACGTCTGTGCGCACAGAGACTGGCATCACATTGAAAGCCCCGCAGCAGGTAACACACATACAGTACACACACACACACACACACCTACACTGACCTATACGGTCGCTATAGGTTGCATGTGCATTTATGTTTTATTTACGTGTGTCCATCTCAGGCCTGCATGGCAGAGAGCATCATGTTGAATCTAGCTGGCCAGTTGATCATGCTGCAGAGGGACCGTTCAGGACCGCAGGTACGGGAGAAGGAGACGCCTGTCAACAACAAGAAGCTGGTGAGTTCAAATAATAAGCAACGCAGTGCTGTTTCCTGGTCTCAGGTTAGACTTTTGTGTTGTGCACCAGTGCGTCAAGTAAGAAAGGAGAACTAATACAACCCTCTTCAATTTTACAAATAATTAAAGCTGTGCAACATTTTACACTATGTTCAAGCTGCCCAGCTCTAAGGTAAATGTTGCTAACAAATCAATGTATCACTGGCGCATTTGATGTCCAGGGCGCTATTTCACAAAAGCAGAATTTATAAATCAAGGTTAACCGATAAAGCGAGGTTTGACCTAGTCTAATCAGTGCATTCTGGCTTTGTGTGTTTCACCACAGCCAAACCAGGCTGAGGAGTTAGGACTAGGTTGAGCCAGGATGAAGTCGTTTGGATAGATTTCTTTGTACAGACTGGAAGGTTGATCACAGATTTACTGATGCAGAAATGGAGAATGTGTGAGCATGCTTTACATAACGTTACGTAGCAGCTTCTTATGAAAGTTTAATGAAGTGAAATCAGTCATACTTACCACATTCAAGGAGTAAGGCTGCTAATCATTTGCACAAATTAACAGTTGTACATTTTGCCTTAAAAGTGAGCAGAATGGTTTCAGTTAAGAGCCGTGGTTCGAAAATGTAAATTTTTAGACTTTCAGATTATTCAGTCCGTTAATTCGCTATTATCTGCCACGATTTTACTCGCTGTTTTTTTTTTTTTTTTACAGCGGTTGAGTTTCCTTCTTCCCATATATGCTTTGCTTGATACAGAAAAGAAAAACACTAATGAAATTAAACTCTGAAATCTAAAAACTAAGTAATCAAGTCAATGCACACTGTAAACATGACTGTAACACAGAGTATTTGTCAGCCTTTTCTAATCATTTCAACAACTGCCATACTTTATTCACCAAACTGTTAACAACAATATGAACATCAGTCTTCATAAACACAATATAACAGCAACAATGACTGTCACATGAATAATTTCAAAAAATAATGGCCACAATGTTAAAATAATGCCAGACTTAACTGAACAGCAATATGTACCTGTTGTATTTTAATGCAGGCTAATAATTATTAAGGTAAAAACCACCGAGTGAACAGAATAGCACCAGTATTAATAAATCCTGGCTGTTAGCCTGATCAGGAGTAGGCTAGGTGCACAGAATAAATCTCCATGGTAATTTATCTGCCTATGCTTTTGTGAAACTGAGTCAAGGCTAAATTCATTGACGATAACTGGGGAAATACTGGCGTAATCTCCTATCTAGGTTTTGTGGAATAGCCCTCTGGTGATCTCGATGCTGGCCTGATGCTTAGTTGAGGTGCTAGTTTTTTCAGATCTGTAGCCAGTAACCAGAGATTTTAGTTATAATCTTTTAGGTCTACAACTAAAGTAGCATGTTTTTGTTATGGTGCGTTGTAAATATTTATTATTAAATCCCTATATTTTTCTTTCTCCCCTAGCTACCATTTTGTCCTCCAGTGGTGCTGGCCCAGTGTGTGGAGAATGTGTGGACCACCTGTCGCTCCAACAAGAAGAAACGTCACCTGCTGGAGGCCCTGTGGTTGTCCTGCGGTGAGGCGGGCATGAAAGTCTGGCTGCCGCTGTTTCCCCGAGACCATCGCAAGCCCCACTCCTTTCTCTCCAGGCGCATCATGCTGCCTTTCCACATCAACATCTACCCACTGGCTGTGCTTTTCGAGGATGCCCTGGTACTAGGGGCAACCAATGAGACTGTGCTCTACGATGGGCTGCAGGGATCCTCTGAGCCTCTGGAGGCACTTTTCCCCTACTGCACCGTAGAGAGGACCTCCCAGATCTACCTCCATCACATCTTGAGGCAGCTGCTGGTCCGCAACCTTGGTGAACAGGTATGTGGTGCCTCCTGTCTCATACTAGGGGGAAAAACGGATACAAAACACTTCACTTAGATAAACTTTAGTCTTTGCGTTCTGTGGACCATGTATGTGAATACAACAGTTCCATATTATGATCATACCATGAGGCCTTTGATTGTTTGCACACCTACAAAGCCCATTCTTTCCTTTCGTCCATTCTTCTTTCTATTCATTCTCTCCCACAGGCTTTGATGCTGGCTCAGTCATGTGCCTCCCTCCCCTACTTCCCGCATGTCATGGAGCTCATGGTGCACATTGTGCTGGAAGAAGAGGCAACATCACGGGAGCCCATCCCCGACCCTCTGCTGCCCACCGTGGCCAAGTTCATCACAGAGTTCCCCCTTTTCCTCCAGACCATCGTCCACTGTGCCAGGAAGACGGAGTACGCCCTGTGGAACTACCTGTTTGCCGCTGTGGGAAACCCCAAAGATCTGTTTGAGGAGTGTCTCATGGCTCAGGACCTGGACACAGCAGCCTCCTATCTGATTATACTGCAGGTAGTGACACACTGACACAACATGCACTTATTCCATTAGCTTTTTTTATTGCAGGGATTATCAGACATTTTCAGCCTAGGATAGAAGTATCAAAAAAGGTCTCATGCATAGTCCCACCACAGATAAGATCATTGTGCATACCTAACTAAATCTGTTGAGGGAGTCATGATATCATAAAATGTTCCCAGCCTTCATCTTTCTCTGTATCTTCCATCTGTCCCTTCTTGTGTGCCGTCCCTCTCTGTAAAGAACATGGAGGTTCCAGCAGTGAGCAGACAACACGCCACTCTACTCTTTAACACGGCGCTTGAGCAGGGCAAATGGGACCTCTGCCGGCATATGATCCGATTCCTCAAAGCCATTGGCTCTGGGGAGATGGAGACTCCGCCTCCAACACCCACCACTCAGGTAGAGAACTTTAAATGATCCCTACGATATTATTTCCTCGCCACTTGCTTGCCACTTTTCTTTCGACTCTGTCTGTAGATATCAGTCAAGGAAAAGTTAGATAATCAGGTTTTCCACCAAATGAAGGTGAAAGTTAAATGTTTTCCATTTCAGAAAATTTGAAACCCCATCAGCCATTGTACCCGCAAACATTATGCACAGCTGTATACATGAAATAGTAAAGTATATCTCTGTCTTTAGGAACCCAGCTCAACTGGCGGTTTTGAGTTCTTCAGAAATCGCAGTATCAGTTTGTCACAGTCTGGAGAGGCCATCACTACGGGCAAGTTCAACCTGCAGAAGACCTTCAGTATGCCCTCTGGAGCATCATCTAAAGGGTATGTACACACACACACACACACACACACACACAGAGACAGAGTAATGTAGATTGTGAACCAGTACAATGTTTTGTTCTAAATGACCTCACTGTAACATTAAAATGTTTCTACATTTCCTTTCTCTATTTCTCCTTTTTCCTGTGTTCATTTCTGTCAGTCGGGATGTGGAGTGCGCAGAGAACATGTATATTGACATGATGCTATGGCGCCATGCCCGCCACCTTCTGGAGCAGGTCCGTCTTCGTGACCTGGGTTGCTTCTCTGCACAGCTGGGCTTCGAACTCATCGGCTGGTTGTGTCGCGAACGAAACCGTGTGGCCCGCGTTGATGATTTTGTTTTTGCGTTGAAGAGACTCCATAAGGACTTTCTCTGGCCCTTCCCTGTTATTCCTGTGGGAAGCATCAGCTCGCCTCTGAAGAACGGACGATGTCGCACTGGTGAGGATTCAGGCAATATAGAAGCTGTCTCGGAAACTGACCAAACCTTATTCAGTGTTGCTAAATTACACAGGATGGGATTAACCCATAAATGTAATAAAATGTACAACACTAATAAGAACATTTTTAACATTAACATGTGAACTGGGGTTTCTGCTTTCTCAGCTCACAATACTTATGTCTCTAATATTATAATATAGTATATCATAGTTCATGGTGTTTTTGTTGTTGTTACTCTTAAGTGCTGAGCACACGACTGTTGAAGTCGCAGTCAGCTGACAGCCTTTTGAACAGCGACATGGACACGGCGCCCCCTCAGGCAGCTTCCAGCAACCTCACCTGGCTGGACGGGCTCGGCGAGCGGGCCAAAAACATGGACACGGCCTCGTCTGCTCACTCCAACCAACACTCGCCACAGACACATGATGCGTTCCTGTCCCTGCTCACCAACAAAGGTAATGAGACTCAAACACTTCATCTATGTCCAACTGTTAACATACTGTATATAAAAGGAACTCTGCCATTGTCACCAGCTTTGCATAGCCCTCCTGAAGACATCCCATTGTCCTTTTTTTCTCTCTTATTCCTCCTCTTGCTTTTCTGCACCTCTTTAGTGGAAGAGTACAGCGCGGCTCGGCAACAGACTTGACAGAGACCAGCTCGGTGGTGGATGGTGATTGGACGATGGTTGATGAGAACCCTTCCACTCTGAGCCTAAGCCAGGCCGAGCTGGAGCACATCTCCATGGAGCTGGCCAACAAAGGGCCACACAAGTCACAGGTGCAGCTCAGGTGAGATACCGTCACTAGACCTCACTTCTGTGATCCCACTGCAGTGTCTTTTTTTGTTACCCGCTTTAATTCAATGAGAAACCAAAGGCAGTACTTGACAGCTGTGCCTCTCTGTTTCCTTCAGGTATCTCCTTCATGTGTTCATGGAGGCAGGCTGTCTGGAGTGGTGTGTAGTGATTGGCTTGATCCTGCGGGACGCCAGCGTCATAAAGCAGGTGATCGGATTCCTGGACAGCCCCGAGGTTCCCCAAGAAACTGTGCAAAGTGTCCGCAACGGCTTATTGGCTGTCGACACATGGGTCTCCACAGACTGGTGGGTATAGCTCATAACTATGTTTTTTTAAGTAATTAAATACAAATTTAAAATAAAAATCACTTGTTAAATACTGCAATTTTTGGAATCAGAATTGTATGTGATGAACTTAACAGCGTTGGTTTAGGCAGCTGTGATCATAAACATGACAATAGCATTGTAACACTGTGACTGTTTTCAATGTGTTGGCTGGTTTTAGCAAAAGTGGAATGGTGAAGAAGATCATACCCAGTTTAACCTTTTCCTCTCCTCCATCCTTATTCTTTTTTCCCCAGCCTGGGTTACAAACCATTTCTCCACCTTATCCAGCCGCAGCTGCAGGAGTTGATGGATTCAGCAGCTGAGCAGGTGCAGCCTGAGTCCTTTCAGCCCACCAGCCAGAGCTCCAAGCTCAGCGGCTCTGAAGGGCTGGGAGGTGCTGCACTACCGCGGCCGGAGGACAGTAGAGGAGTAGCGGCTCCGCTGGGCCTGGCCCTGCCCTCCCTCGAACCCACGGGAGGTTTTCCCCGTCCCCCCTCTGAGGACTGTCCTCCTGAGCAGACAGAGGAGCAGGGAGAAGAGGAGGGAGCCTACGACTGTACCTTGTCCTGAAGCCAGGAGCGTGCATGGGTGTGGGTGTGGGCGTGCGTGCGTCACGCGGAGAGTACCTCTCCTGCAGGTTCTCGACTTCAGTCAGTATTATCCACTCTTCAGATTTGCCCTCTTTGTTGATGAGGACCCCTGTGGATTCGGAGCAACAGACATCCTGGCACAAAGACACACCCAACCAGAGACAGGGTTAAGTCGGATGGCTCCTTCCTAAAAGGCCTCATTGTACCAAAATGTGCGGTTAGACAAAAGGCCACCTCTGTCCTTTGTGTGTTTATACATCAGGTTGTGGTGTTTGGAAGCTGTAGACCAGCACAGGAAAGCTTTTTTTTTTTACTATTATTCCAAGACTGATTGTTTTGTATGCGTAACTTTTGTTTGGCACTCATTCAAGTGCAACTGGAGACTTTGAAATGTTTTTTTGTTTTTGTTCACTGTCCAGACAAAAAGCTTCATTGTTTTCCTTTGGATGAATGCAAACAGCGCAAGAATTGGTTCAAAGGCAAAAAAAAACCTGAGTGTATTTGCATCAGCATCATGCTACATTGCTAAGCAAAATGTAGAACAAAGCTCTAGTCATGAACCATTTACACGATGCACTGAGGTGTGTCTGAGCCTACAGTACAGTGTGCACAAGAGGTGTTTCATACTTTCATACCTCATGATTTACAAATATTTTGTGATACCTTTTTCAATAATGTAAGTGTACAAGATAGCATTATTTTTCTATCGATTACACCTTGTCCCTCGTGAGTCTCCCTGACTCTTTGGTATGAATTCTATGTAATTCTTGAGAAGTGACGACCTTAAGGTTTCTAAGAAAATGATCCCCGAGAAGAATCCACTGTTGTGAGTGCAGACTAGTTTCTTACCACTGATCAGTACCTCTGTTCATGTTTTTTCTTCATGCACCATGAATTTGCTGAAGTCCTGCCTGTGAAGTGTTTGAGCCGGAGTCAGCTGTCTGATCCTCTTCATGTGGTCCAGATTTTAGACAACAAGCAGATCAGTGTTGAGCCTTCCTGAGGTGAGCAGATTTAAGGCTGCAGTGCAGTTAAGGCGCTATAAAAACCAAATCATATGATGCTTTATCCAGCTTTTAAACCCACATTTGGGTTTCAGTCTCTGGAAGATTCAAAAATGTGTTTCCTATCCTCAGCGAGACAGACTGTTAATATTGTGTTATTAAAGCCATCCTACTCTGTAGATTCTATACTTATCCCTTGTTGAAAAGGCATCATTAGTGTAACAGTGACACGTCAGTATCATTTTTAAAGAGGGAGGATAAGATTGATTTTGTCATTGTGTAATGAATGAGTTGTGTAATTTGCCCATCATCATCAGGACGTATATTTCATCGTGTGTGTGTGTGTCACATCCCAGAATCCCTTGAGATAATGGTTGCCGGTTCGTGTGCTCCTGCGTGGATTTCTGAATGCGTGTACCACATCGTATTGAGAACGTGTTGACATGTTTGGTGACTTTCATCACATGCAAATTGATTTTATCGTTTTAGTCCTCCTTATTACTAATATTTATTGGCATTATAGCCGAGTGGTAATTACTGGATTGATGCTTGGTTGGCTTTTATGACTGCTAACAAACTTCTCCCCATTTTTAGTTAATCAAAGTCATTTATTGGCTTTCTACCGCAGGCACTAAAAGGTTCAACACATATATCAGTATTATATTGTGCAATGTATTGAAGTGTTACTCGGCTTTATTTTTTTTATGTCCACTACTTCTTTTTCCAGCTGTTTGCGTTTACTTTTCATGATAGACCAAATCATATTTTAAAGATACAATTTTGCTCTCTTGACGGTGTGTACAAGATGAGCCGAGTGTGGTAACTGTTGAAATTTTTTTTCTTCTTTTTTTGTGAATGGCTTGCATTGTCAGAACACTCACTATTCACGAAAAGGCAAAATGATGTACTGTCGCCACTCAACATAAATCCTGTTGCACCCTTGTTCCAGTGGGCTCGTCTCCACTCTGAACAAGCTTACAGCCACACTACGCTGCTCCGCTGTAAGCTACTTGACTTAAAGCAGTAACATGACGAACCAAAGACTTCATGTCCAGAGGCCTTCTGTTTTAACTGGTTGCTTTGATTGAACGCTTGACTCATTATGACGTTACACACTTACCCCATCCCTCTCATCAGAAACATAATCATTGATGCTCAAACTAATGCTGACGGCATATGAGACAATTTCCTACGGAAATGAATATTGCAGATCTTTTCTGGTGGTCCTTCTCTGCAGGCAAGGAGCGGTAGGTCAGTTTCGTCTCGTGGTACTCTGCGCTCCCTTCCTCCTGTGTAGTTTAAAGGTTTTGCCTGTTTCCTGACTCAGAGTTGAGTTTAATTTCTGGGGCGGCAGCAGCAGCAAACATCCTCAATGCAGTGTAAAGATACTCTTGTACATTTGGCTTTTCTACTTATGTTTGGTTTTCTACTTCATTTTTTCCCCCTTGTACATAGAGACCAATAAATTATTTTTTAAAAATGATTAGTTTTCCTGTATTTCTAATTATAGTCTGATGTGTGGTTTGTATGTGCATGTAGTGAAATGACATGTTGTAAATAGGACAACACAACCACTGTGATAAGCATTTTAATTGCTGTAGAAGTGCTAATTTAAGATTTTTGCATAATGTAAAGTCACCCCATCCATTCAATAGATGGATACCCTGTAACAAGATCAATCCCAATATGTCCAATGGCAACAGCCATATAAATCATTACATTTTAATTGACAAATATGAAATTTTAAAAACAAAAAACAGCAGTTCAACGAGTTATTTAAAGTCTCTGAACACCCACACAGGTGATTTCACTTATTCTGGCTGATTAGACCTGCTTAGGTTGAAGGTGAGTCGTAGCTTTGATGGGAATTTATTAGGTCACAAATTTCTTCCGTGCAGCTGAAGCAGTTGCTAACTCTGCCCATACAGCTGACGAGTTCATGTGAAGCTTCAGAAGAAAGAACGTCTCATCCCTCTAAAACACATTTCCTCATTGCCTCTCCCCTCCGATTATTTCCCTGTGTGTCTCCCGTGCCTCATGATGGGAGGGACTAAGACGCAAGTCGAGGAGTCAAGGAGGCAATTTAAGTGACATGAGAGGCACCTATAGACTAGTCTTGCCCTAACAGGTGCAACAAAGCAAAGAAACAAGATGATCAGGACTAGGTCAATCAGCCTATACACACGTCCCACAGTTCTGGGAAGAGATCTGATCAACCAGATTAACTGAAAAGACGTGTGCGGGTGTTCAGGGCCTTTAAAATGTCTATTCAATCACAAAAAAATAAACATAGATTAGTCTTTGAAGAGAAACTAAAAAAAACTTTTCAGAACAAAACAGGCATTGGTGAAAAATTAAGATGGAAAAAAAAAAAAAAACAGGTAACCATTATAAAACTGATAACAAAACATCTTATAAAAAGGACATCCTTCAACAACAGGCATTAAGACATTTCAAAGTGTATCCCAAATTTCAGTTAAAACTGCTCTAATTTCTCCAGCGGATATGAATACTTGTGTGAATGATTGATTTGTTTTTCTTGACTGACTTAAAATGATGATGATGAAGCTACATCTGTGAGTGAGCTTACGCTTAACAAAATCACAATGCACAGTGCTTGGTTAGCCTCTGTCTTACATGAATACATTAGATTCTGTCAAACAATTTTATTTAACTTTATTCTAAAAGCAGCCTGTTTTTCCTATTCTAAGCTCTCTAGCAGTGTTCGGTGTACGCTGGAGTCTAACAGTGGGAGCACCAACGGTGTCAGATGAGCCATTTCACAGCTTTTAAGTCAGACATCTCCCTTCTGCGTCCCACATTTGCAGCAGTTCCTCCTGTGTTTGTGTTTTTATAGAAACAAACGCACATGATATTCAGCACTATCATTCCATTTAATGTACTCAAAACAAGTCTAGTGGTCTTTTAATAAACTGTTATGTTGGTGGAAATACAAACAAGCTGAATACATTTGGAAAAGAAAACATGCTTTCTTTCAGTGTCTAACAAAAATGAAATACTATGCAACAATGTTTTAGAAAAATATCCATTTGCACTTGTTGATAAGGCTTTTTAACCCATAAATGTTCTGCATATCAACTGAAGCACTTTAACAGCTTTAGATCATCTAATCTGTCCTTTATAGCAGCGTCTGTGTTGACACCAGACAGCACTGACACATCTACACACAGAGGATGGAGTATTTTAAGGACTTCTTGTTACACATTGTGCATTACAGAAGGAGCATAGTGGGACGGTGTTTTTTTTTTTTTTTTTTTACTTGCCAAGTGCTGTCGAAGGCTGTGATGGATTTTAAGTTCAAACTTTCCAACGTACAACAATTCATACATTAAAACACACTGTACAGTGCAGTACCTGATAGCTTTAAGACCACTGAGATGTGAGTGTCCACAACAGTGACCATTTGATGCGTCTTTGGAAGCGAAATGTTAAGGCCTCCTTTTATGTCAGCATTTGTCATTATGTGTGACTGACAACATGGATCACACAAAGGGGGCAAAAGATGATTTTGCTCAGTCGCTCAAACAATTTCCCATGTCCTCAGAAACCGATGCCACCTATGATTACATATTGGAGTCAAACTGCCAACAAGCAACTATACACATGTGACATTTGTTTGTGGTTAAACAGATTTCATCAGAGTGGGATTGAAGGCAGAGATAACAGTTGTGATTAAATTATCAAACCACTGGAACCTCTCCACTTTGTTAGCAGCAAACAGAGTTAGCCCCACAAACAAATGTAATGAGGCTTTATAATCCATCAAAATGCAATCAATCGCTAACATTAGTAACATTCAATCCAGTTTTTACAACAACAAAAAAGGCTATTATCGTAGTGGTGACACTGAAGGGGCCAGTATATTCAGATGGTCTAATAGCTTCAGAAACCCCCTCCCTCCACACCTGACATCAGATAAGGGCAGATCTGTGTCTGTCCAAACATTTCATAACTTTCCAAAACCGACATTCGCACCCACCTCACACTGACTGGCCAGCTGTGTGGAGGTGAGAAAGGAGCAAGGCATTGAGCTTTTCTCTAGCTCTATTTTATTTTTTTTCCATTCTTGGCACAACTATTTTTGTTGCTTTTAATATGAGCAACCAAGTGCAACACTCTGAAGGTTTTCCAGGAGAGATGGCTTTTATGCCCATATTTAAACAATAGCGCCTTCCAGTGTGGACAACATGTCATCCGATCCACTTCTTTTGTAGTTTAAGCTGGCTGTAACTGTGCCATGGTGTTCTAAAAGGGTTGACTACGTGAAGTAGACATGTAAAACAGGTCATATTAACTGGATTGTGGTTGTGATACTTGGGCTCTAGACCAAAAAAGATGCAGTTCCACATGAGATGAGTGAAATATAAGAAATATTAGCAACAGTAACCGGTATGAGTAGTCCACAGCAGCACCAATGCTTATTATACATTCTTATATCTAATTCAGCACAACTTTGAGGAAAGAGAAATTACAGTTAATAAACAGTTTGGCATAGTGCAGCTCCTCACTGGGTTGATAATTAGTGGATGTTTCAGCTGAGTGTATTTATGGTAACAGAATTTCATTTCAAAACTATCTGTATATGTCTGCTTTTGATGACGCTTTTTTTTTTATTAGAGGTTATTTCCTAATAACTTCCTGGGACAGTCCCTTGAAATAACTATGCAATTTGGTAAATTATAGGGAAAATCTGAATTTATTTAAAATAAATGCTCACTAAATATTCGGAAACCGTATTCTCCGCATGTTTTGAATTGTATACTTGCCTGTAGACTGAACTTTTTTTGGAAGTCAACTGAAAGTAACTTAACATGCTCTCCATGTTCCATATCATTATTACCAAAGCACATAGTTCAAGCCAGGAAACGTCTTAAATATTTACTGTACATATCTATTATTAAATATATTATTTAGAAATTACAGACCCATAAAACAAAGATTCACCCATTTCTTTTAACTTGGATTTAGGGCTGGGCAATATATCAATATGTCGATATTGTGATATGAGACTAGCTATCGTCTTAGATTTTGGATGTCGTAATATGGCATTAGTGTTGTCTTACCCTAGTGTTAAAGGTTGAATTACAGTAAAGTTATGTCATTTTCTTAACTTACCAGACTGTTTTAACTGTTCTATTATTTGCATTTACCTACATAGTTATTACATCCACATTACTGATGACTATTTATCAAAAATCTCATTGTGTAAATATTTTGTGAAAGCACCAAGTGTCAACACCACAATATCGTTGCGATATCGATATTGCGGTATTTGGTCAAAAATATCGTCATTTGATTTCTCCATATCGCCCAACCTTACTTGGATTAATATATCATCTTTATTGCTATAGAGCTGAAAATGTGCACCTTCGTGGTTTTTAACTGGTTTTAAATGAAGCAATATTATTCTGTTTTGATGCCATTTTAAATGGTACAATTAACTAAAAATGCATCAAGGTCTGATGAACTTATCTTCATCTGCAGCCAAGATATGCAGACTGGATGACTTTCCTTTAGGGTCAGAACTAACGGTTATTTACAGTATCTATTAATCTTCCGATCATTTTCTTGATTCATCGTTTAGTCTATGAAATAGACATTCATTGGCGCTGCTGGAGATAGGTTGTAGCACAGAGCAGAAGTCAAGTTTGAACTAGTACAACATACTATTACAGTAACTGCAAATGTAAATAATGTGAGAGAGAACAAGCTGACTGATACTGATCATGTTAATAAGTGTGGAGTTGCATTGCTGGTTTAACACCCAGTCACGCTCAAAAGTTCTGGTCTCATTGCACCCAAAATCAATACCCATTGGTTGAACACACCAGGCTAAAAAATGTAAGACCCTGAATATTGCCCTCTGCATGAAATCTTCAGGAAGGGACTCCTCCTCCTAAAGGACATGTTTACCTTTTGATTTTAGCCAGCTGTCATTTAGCAGGCACAGTTTTCTGCCTCTGAATGCCAGATTCTCTTACAATTACAGCAGATTTTTTGCCAACAAACTGCTACAGGGGTAAGACTTGATGACTGCAAATCATTGGTGTTATTGTGAAATGATGAAGAGCAACTTGTTAAATGAAAAGTGACTTTCAAAGTTTCCAGTTAAAGTCGGATCAAGAGTCGAACAAAACAGTTCTTTGTTTCCCCTCCCAAACAGGTAATCAGTATGTCACTACACCTACAGTGCAGATAGTGGTGGTGTAATTTCTGCAGAGGAAGTCAGAGACACATCTAGTCTGAGAATGGCCCAAGAGGTTTGCTCATAAAGAGAGCGCAGGGGAAGTATCCATGCAACATTATTCATTCAGGAAGCATGAAAGATGAAGAAAGGGAGGAAGCGAGGAGGGGAGTGAAATGTATTTAGTAAAGCAAAGGCACAACAGATTAAGTAGCAAAAATAAATAAAAAAATTAGTTTCACTAACCCAGCAGTGAGCATGAGGCTAGCGGTGGCCAGTGTGTCGGCCGTTCAGTTAGTCAATTTGTAAGCTGTCTGATCAGCTTACCTGGTGTGTCTCAGCGTGTCCTCCTGCTCGGTCAGCTACTAGACCTACTGACACAGTGATGGGAGTCTCTTGGGTAGGCCGGCTGGGAGGGAGCGTGAGTGTGTGCTAGAGTGTGTGTTTGTGTCAGAGAGAAAAGGCGTCAGTGCTGGTCCTCAGTATTGTTCCTTGAAATGTTTTCTTGGGGGCCCCTGCAGCTCTCAGCCCTCAACTTGGTCAGCATCGGGCTCTGTGATGTGTGGCATCCTCAGTATCGGTACATGTCGTAGGTACTGACCCAAGACGAAGGAAAAGCCCATGTCGGAAGCCTGCTGAGGATGTCCTCCAGTTGAGCAGTCCTACTGTCTGGCCCAAAGAAATAGTGGGTGGAGATGGCAACGGAGATCATCCCCTCAGGGCCAGCTGGGTCCGGGTCCCTGGGAGGCTGACAGAGGGGAAGATAGAAAGAAAAAGACCATGAATGTCAGCACAGACAGTTAACATGTGAGAGCACCAGAACCAGACCAGCAGTTTTTCCAGGCCCTAAGAAAGGGCCCCTTGTCTTCAGCTTGATTATGTTGCATGTGCTTGAGCTTATGTAATAGATTTGAAAAGACTGAAGGTCATCAAGTCTGTCTTAACCCATGCAATGTTAATGCAATCAAAAATTAAGTCTCGAAAAATGGGAGTTTAAAGAGAGTCACATGACTGCAATACAATCCAACTGTGTCCTGCCAGCTAATCTCCTGCAGAGATCATTGACTGAGGCAATAAGGTGAAGTTCTGCAGAAAAACAAATATGCGAAGAATGAAAAGAACGACATAAAAAAACCTCAGCATCTGTCTGGATACTAAGCTGGATTTCAAAGATGCAGCAGTAACTGATGATTTATAAAACATTTTGGGCAAGGGAAACAATCTTAAAAGGAATAGTTTGACCTGTTGGGAAACGTGCTTATTCGAGTTAGCTGGGAAGATGTACTCCTTATCCTGCGGTACCTGTATTTCAAACCAGAAGATCCATGTGGGGGAGTCAAGGCCGTGGGAATAAAAGATAAAATATTCTCCGCTCAGGTCAAACTGAGGCGTCCCGTCACCGAAGGACCATGTGGAGAGGCTGGCTCCTCTGTGAGGCATCAGATACAGGGACATGTGGCTGGGGCCTGCACGGGACAGGACAGGACACAAGTTAAAATGTATGTACACATACACATCCAGAACAGCCAGCTGATAAATGAAAGCATCACATTACTGATAGTTTATATCTGTGACAGTGGATGTACTTTAATGGTTACAGAACGGCTTGGCGCCAGAAGCCCGAAAACCTCCTGAACTATAGTAATAAATGGCTTGATAAAAATACTTGTTTGTGCAGGCACTGCATGCAAATGTAGCCGTTCTGTATATCAAGTTTTTTTCCAGAGCCAACATGGACGAATTCAGATGTCCTTACAGTGCTCAGAAAAATTAAAACTTGAACATCTACTTTTCAAGGAGCTTGGGGTGAAAATATTTTGTCAACTAATGTTTCGAGATCACGGCTGAACTTTCAATCAATAATTGAATGATTCAAAATGTCTTCACAGATATAAACTCATTGCTGATGTAAACGCTCCATCCCAATCGATGGGTCACTGGAGATTTTTAGTATGCTCGCCCAGCTCTGCATGCTCCATCAGTGAATATGCTAGTGTCATCACACAGGATTCATCTGCACTGGTCATATGGCTCAAGTCCAACTGTAGTCCTGTGACATTGGAGCTGCATGTCTTTTTAATCCTGTCTCTTATCTCTGCATGCAAGTCCTAGAAAGAGTTTGTGTTTTTAGTGTAGCATTTGGCCACACCCTGACCTTTCACACTGAAGACCATCTTGACCGTCCCCCAGCTGGTCTCTTCCCTGGACAGCAGGCTGAACTCCACCGGTGAGCTGGGAGACACTTCCGGAGCAGGGAGGTACCAGTTCTTTCTGCAAATACACCAAAATACTTTGAGGTGAGGAAGAATATAAAGTATAAAAAGTCTATGCATGGAAGACCATTACATCAAGAGAATGAAAACAAAGAGCATGGAAACAGTGCTGTCAGCTGAGAGGCTGTGTTACTGACTTGCTGAGGAACTTCAACGGTAGGAACCAGGGGTAACCACAGAAGGGCCGGTCGTCACGGCAGCTAGTGCGAACGCTGTCGTTGATCTCAGGGATGTGGGGTATGAGGTGCTGTATGCCTGTGTAGTCAAAACTGTTCATCCACAGACCTGAGTCTTTGCTCTCCACTTCGCCCTGGAGATTGTGGAAGGTCCGCGTCGTGTGCTGCAGGAGAGCATATAAAACATTTCTCAACTGCTTATTTTAAGCACACATTTTCCTTCTACAGCCGAGTGATTTTCTGCTCCTCCCAGAATTACTTAATGGGGCTCTCTGTGATTTACATCAGCAGATGAAGGAGTGGAATCTTTGGTTTTATCTAATCATGAAAACAAATGGGGAGATCATGGTCTGCTGTGTCCCAGTTACAAAAAACATGCCATATTGGGGCTTTGTGATTCACCTGCTCCAAACAAGAGATTTTAATCATGCAAGCAGGCGTTGCACTGCAGGATAATCAGTTGAAGCCAATAAAAAGATTGCAAGATAATTGCAGAAGCCATGTTCTTTTAGCATTATAAGTGTTTATGTTGGATTTTTCCCACTTTCAATATAACCTTTTTTTAATAAAACTAGTAAAATATATTTAATGAATAACTCACATCCATTGAAGAGAAAGATGTATGTGTATGAGGGATTTCTATGTTCTTTCCTTAGAAGCATCTGCATTTACTCTGATTTCTGCTGTGTGCGTGTGTGCTTATGTGTGTGTGTTGTGACTTCGAACCTGCACGAAGACTCGTTTTGGCCTTGGGCTGTCTGAACTGCCTGAATAAGGAAAGAGCAGCCCAGAGGACATCAACAGGAACGTGATGATGAATACTGAACCCAGACCAGCCAGGATCCACTTAGTGCTCCGTGCCAAGTAGATGAAGTGCAGCTGAGACAGAGAAATATAATATATTACTGGAATGGAGGAACAATCTACACTGCAGTCATTTTGAATTCAAAACAAACATAATGAACATTTTTGGTGAAACGGTACGGATAAAAAAATAAAAATAAATTGTACGTATATGTTATGTATAAATTTTAAATGTATAACAATATCCAAAAAATCCCTAAGCCACCATCAGTAAGATCTGCATAAAATGTAACTGCCTCAGTCAGTCAACTATACACAGGTGTTGGTTTGCTTATCTAAAGTCTAACAAATCATGTAAAAAAGTTCAAAGAAAGCATTGCTGCTAGAAGCTTGATCAACACAATTCAACAGTTTGGTCATGTGTATTCTATCCTGCTTACACTCCCAATGTTCAAGCTGATTCTGTTGATAGATTTGTTATTTGTGGTTGTACATAATGTGGTAGTACTCACAAAAAAGGAAGAGAGGAATATGGTTGCCAGGGTGACCAGAGAGGCCATTACCACCTCAGGGGGTATCTCAGTGCCGCTGCGACCCATGATGGGTGTGAAAATCTCAAACACCACCCAGATAAGGAACATGAAGTGGACGTAAGGCAAAGTCAGGCCCAACATATAGAGAACACTGTACTTCACTGATGCTCCTGCAGAAAGATGGAGGTTACTGTTTGTCAGGACAAACTGAACTAGCCAAGGATCAGACCATCAATAATCTTTTGATGAGAATCCCTCTCGCCCCAAACATCATACAATAAGATAGGGGCGTACACTTTGAGAGTGTCGCTCCTCTAAGGCATTCATAGTGTTGAATTTGGTTGTGCACTTAAAGTTGTGGAAGTAGTTATGATTAATTTAAAAAGAACCTAACTATATTTGTATCTCTTAACACTGACTATAACAGATACCAGTTATTAATAATCAACCAAAGTGTCACGTGTAAGAATAACGCTTGACTCATTACTTTCAACTTGGTTCTACTTTCTTGCCTTTCTTGTCTTAAAGTGCAATTGTGTTGCATTGTATTGTGAGTGTGATCATATTGTATTGTACTGTATTATGACTGTTTTTAAAAGGTACCTGGCTACAAAGACACCTTAATTTCCCCGCTGGGGATTAATTATGCCATCCATCCATCCATCCATCCATCCATCCGTATGCCAATTTCTAATATTTTTTAAATTTGCCTATGAATAAACATTCATTGCAAATAAAGTTGAGTGTTTACCTCTGTGTTTAAATTCTTTTGCCAGCAACAGTCTGGTGGCCAGGGGGAAGGCCACCATTAGCATGGGCACGTAGGCTGAACACAGGCCCTGTAGTGTCATCCACACCAGGCCACAGCACCACAGCAACAAGCTCACGTCAAAGTAGAGATCACCCAGCTCCACCAAACGGACACCCTGCATGGAAAACACACACCCAACAGATAAACATACAAGGGATATGCATGCATGTGTGGATTAGACACTTTGGTGGGGTTTTATTTTGGCTGTATGTTACTTTGATAAGTGGGAAATTAGCTAATGTGCAGTTGAGGAAAAATCTTCTTGTTGCACTGTCAAACAGGAAAACTTTAACTTTGGGATAAAATAAGTAGTAAAACTACTTTTTTTTTTTTTTTTTTTAATTAAGTGAAGTGTATGTGGTGGCAACATGTACTCCTCACTGATCACATAAGCAGCCTCTGAAATGCATCACTTTAATTATAAATATCACACAGAGCAGTTTTTTTATAGAAAATTCATATGAGGAGATCAGATCTGTTGGCCATGCTTTTAATTACAACACTGCACCCTCAGTCCACTCAACATCCATCACTAATACTATAAAAATCACAAATCACATCAAATAGGACAATCACTAACTCATGACTGCTGTGGATAAACACTAAACAAGAAGACAGAATAAATTATTTTTAATTTGGTACGTCCCAGTTCCTACAACAGGAACTTCATACCATAGCCTTAGTTGTATTAAAACTAAAAAGAAACAACACCTCCACTACTGCAGAAAGAATTCACTGACCTAATTTACCATGCATGTATGACCTAATTTACCATGCATTACGGTAGGATGATTCAGAGACTTGCTGCAATATTTTGTTACAAAGAACAACATCCATGTACACAAGGCAGTTCTTTTTTTAATCAAATTAATGTCAACATCATGGCTTGACTGAGAGGGACAATAACTGTGTAATGGACAACCACAACGCTGTCATACATTTTTTCCAGTGGTGTAAGCATAACTTCCTCCATCTTAACGTAGCCAAAACAAAAGAAATAGCAATAGGTTCCTCTTCAGATCTCAATTTTAAGGCCATAACACGCATCACAACCACAATAGCAAAGGACAACATGAACTCGCTTAACAGCCATTTCCCTATTCTGCCCTCTGGATGCAAGTACAGGACCCTGAGGTGCAAGAAAACTCACAATGGCAAAAGCCAGTGCCTGTAGCCACAGCAGCCCAACAACAAGAGACCAAGATAAATCACTGCTACTTTGTAATGTACAGTGTTTGTGACAGAATTTCCCCTTGGGGACAATAAAGTCTACAGTCTTGCCTTTTGGTTTAAGATTTTTCAAACCAGCTGTTATATAGAAACCCATCACATACACAAACATATTACAAATCCGTACAGCAGTATATGGTCTTGCATCACTGCCATGCAAATAAAAACCCAGTAGGATCTTTGTACAGCCAATTCTGGTCTTGATTGATGTGGGACTACACTGACATCATTGTTTCTAAACCGACTACTCTGCATGTACTTTTATAGGCAAAGAGGTGAGTTTTGTGTTACCTGCTCCCGAGTCATTGTGGTAAAACCAGAATAGTGACTCTCAACCAAGGGTACTTGTACCGCAGAGGTTATTTCAGCAGTTACCAGGGGTCAGTGAATAGAGATATACAGTACTTAAAAAAGAAATTATTAACATATTGAATCAGCTATTAACAGCTGAACACTGCTTCATTTCAGAGTACAGTATGTCTCTTCAATATGAAGCTGGAACCAGGAGATGGTTAGATTAGCTTAGCATAAAGACTTAAGCAGCGGTGAATTTTATAGTGGGGAAAAATGTTTTTTCAAGAAAGCAAATAAACCTTTTACCCAAAATGTTTCCTAAAAACTATACCTTTAAAAGAAAGCCCTACAGTGAGCCATACAACTCCACTTACTCCGTAGTACAAGTTCTTGGCCAGTGTGTGAATGAAGATCATCTTGCCCGTAGCAGCAGCCCCGTAGAGGCAGATGGAGGCGTAGAAGTGGTTGTACCAAAACATGGAGCGGCCCATCAGAGTGACAAGCAGGGCAACAATCAGCACTGACAGCAGGGTGACGAACCAACTCAGGACTGCTACACCTGTAGCACAGGCCAGATCTCGAACATATCGGCCACCTGAGAGAGATGGAGATAAATGGTAAATAAAGCCCCAACAAGTTGTTAGGCCCTAACACAACTTGTGTGGCCTAACACAAGCCCCAACATTCAACCTCCACAGGAAATGGTGACCTACCCCCATTGCCTGGCCGTGAGGCTTTCTTGGCCAGATAGAGGAAGGTGGCTGTGGCTACAATGTAGTTGAGGATAGTGCCCACACGGGATGGGTAAGCCACCACGACTACCCCCAGCAGGTCAAAAAATACCATGTTGCCGTGACGATACTCTGAGGAATCGGCCAACTTGTCTGACATTACCAGGTACCTCAGAACCGCCAGGATGTTATCACCTGAAAAAGTTTTAAAGTGAAGAGGTTCAAAACTGAAATGTAACACAATAAAGCTCTGTTGCATTAAGCTGCATTGATTTCTGCAGCAGGAGTATATCAGCTCTACAACCAGACAGTACAAGCAGGACATGATCCTAACTTAAAACCAGGACTGGATAGGACATCACATGAATTCATTGAAATGGACAAACTAGGGAGTAAATACTGAGTTCACTCTTTTGGCTGCATTGACGTAATGGCCTTTGTCATTCCTGCACAACTACTCAGACAGCAGCAATAAAACCATATGCACATGGACACAATCCATCTTCGTCCACTTATCCGGGGTGCAATGCAAACAATGCAAATACTAAATACAAGATACTAGTAAATGAAGGTGTATTGAGCCTTACAATCTGCTTTAATCATCAGTTAAATAACCAGCTATTTTTAAATAGAATCCAATTTATTTATTATTTATTATATTGGTTACAGTATATAAACACCCATGAAAGTCAATTCAGGCTTTAAATTATACTTGCTCTAACAAATGGCTTCATTATCCTGCACATACAATGTTACTATATTCTCCCACACTTCTACACCCCTTTACACATACAATAATGCTCCCCTTCATTCTCTTCAACATATATATATTACTATTCTCTCAAACTTACAGCTATACTTATTTCCCCATTACATACAGGGATATGAGAGAGAAGATGCACAATCTCACTTACAAACACAATTGTCTGTCTTAGATGCACTACTACAGAGTGTTTGTGCGAGAGTATAATGTGATGATGATTCATGCCCTCCAGCAGTAGTGTGCTGAAGCGTGTAGTGTGTGAGGTCAAGTCTGATTATTGGTCTAAATGGCCTCTCATATTTATACAGTTGTACACCTGTAAATGGAACACGCAGAGGACTTTCCATAAATTGGCTACAATCATAATGTTGAATGAAGATGAGAAATCTGGCTTTGTGAAGGCTCAGTAAGAAGTTGATGCTTGGGTCGCTGCAGCCGAGGCCAAGTTTCATCTCTTTTCTTTCTGTGCTGCCCTATTTGCTGCACACACGCACACATAAGACAAAGCTGCATTGTTCTTCCGCATGGTAGGCTCAATGTGGTTTTGAAAGTGTACTGAGTGAACATCTACTTGTTCATGTTGGGTTCACTATTCAGCTACATGATTCTGCTTTGTGGTTTACAAACCACTTTCCTTTTTGAATTTCACTATGACCAAACAAAATCATATGTGATTTTATTATTAATAACAAAGTGACTTTACATTAGATCAATGCTAGCCTTGCACCATTTCCTCACTTTGTTGAAAGGCAAAGCTGTAAAGAGAGAGTTGAATTAGGAAGTTAAGGCTAAAAACCTGCTGTGTTCATCACAGGCATATACAGAGCAGAGCTACTGGTGTATCCTCCTTATTCACTGTCCCTGTGCTGTATGCATTCTCTCCACCTTACAAAACTGTTCTGCCTCCTTCTTTACAGACTAAAAATACCTTCTACCTACCTCTGAAATCTTACTTTTGCTCTCTAATAATTCATGCCTTTCCATGTGAGTCACTGTAGAAAGAATAAGGGGAGAGAGATGTCCAGTAGCTGCTGAGAGAGAGAGTGGAAATATGCCTCTGTCTCAGGTTTTTAGTGCTGACTGACTGGATTCTCTGCTAAGTAAAGAGAAGATTATTCAGCAACACAGATGCAAGGTAAATGAGGGCAAGTGCAACAAGTCTGTATGTAAGCATTTATTAGTTCTCAGGAGTAATGACATCAGCAGAGAGCTGACCAGTCTGAAACTGGAGATCAGCATTTGTTTGTTTTTTTCTGTAACATTAAAACAACGTTGGCAGCTGTTTCTACCACACCAGTCTACTGCTGCAGTGACCGCACTCTCCTTGAAAGTCAGACACACCCACCAGCTAACGTGCTGAATCTATGTTCAATGAGTGTCATATAAAAGCACAAGATGACACCCATTGAAGTTTAGTACATGTACAGTAGGTTTACGTAGATGGATGCATGCATGCATTCATGCATGCGTGCGTGCGTGTGTGCGCTACATACCTGCTCTCTGTATCGAGTCTGTCAGGATCCTGTCAGCAGTGTCATACTTTGTGTGATAGATAAAACCGTTTTCAATGAAAGCCAGATCAATGCCTGTAAAAATGTATACACAATATAAGAAAAATAAGAAACGTTGCTTTTTGTGTTGTATTGTATTTGTGTTGTCAACCACAGGACTACTGTGAAGATTATTCAGCATTACCTGGGATGTTACCAAAGTCCCTGTAGATGCGGAAGTCAGTGTCAGAGGGGATGATGCCACTCTGAAAGACCTCTTGGCCGACCACAGAGGCAAAGGGGTGTTTGGATGCATGAACGTAGGCCTGGACAAGCCACGGATTCTCTGGACCTTTTGGAGAACAGGGAGAATATGTTAAGGCCATTATCTCGCTTTCCTAGGTTTTGGCACAAAGAATAACTATTCTGTAGAACATCATGAGGATTCTATAACCCTGTTTCTTGCTGTCTTTACCTCTAGCTGTGGCTTTAGTGATGTAGGCATTTAAGATTGTTTAATGTATAACATATATCAGTAGTGGCAAGTATGTGCATCAGATTAGGTCTAAAATATGAACACAATGTAACAGGCCCCTCAGGAACCATAATCAGGCTACTAGTAATCCATAAAGATACAGAATAGTGGCTGCCTGCCAGAAGGGCATATACTGCAGGTACTGTATATAATACAAAACTGGATACTGGTTCTGCAACAGTGACTTAAGCTTCAGACTCCCAAATTTTTTTACAGCAAAATCTGCATTGCATTTATTTGAGGAGGAAACAAACATGCTAATAAACAAATCCAAACTTTGTTTTTTGGTACAGTACCTGTCTGGAAAACCACCTCCTTGCCCCCAACACCTGCAGCCTCCAAGTTAATGAAGGCTCGCACCTGCTTGGCCCATGGATGCTGAGTAATGAATCCGTGACTGGCCTGATGAAGATAAGGTCAAAAGAGTTGGTGAGAGAGAAAGGGAAAATGTAACAGAGGAAATAAGACCTTGTCACTTGATGTTACCTGAAGAACATTTTCCTCTGCCCCATTAAAAAGGAAGACAACTCCATGGCGGAGAGGAGTAGACTGATTGGCCAGAGAATGGAGGACTTCCAGCATCACTGCACAGCTCACTGCATCATCACTGGCACCTAAGACAAGGAAACCAGTGTTTGTGTGTCAATAATACTAAAAACCTGCTTCTACTTGCCTTTCACATTTGTATCAGGCAACAAAAGCTTGGCTTTGCCCAGATCACCCAACTGTCCTCACCCTTTGTGATTAGCTGCAACACACATTCAGGTGATAGAGCTTATAACGCTGATGTACATCCGAATAACAAAACACACGCATTTCTTCTCCCTCCAGGTTGTTAAGAATTGTTTTAAAGACACACCAAATTGTTCCAATTGCATTGAATATCTATGATTATTAGGTTATGTTGTATTAATTTTTCTTTAAATAAGTGGTGATGACGAATGGGGTGTTCGGGGGAGGGGATGTGTTTCAACTCAAAACACATCTGTTTAAAACTGCCTATTCCACTAAAATGTCTATTGCTCTGCCTTTTCCGTTGTTTTGTTGTATAGTATTTGTTTTGCTTTTTTTAAATATATGAATACCCTGTGCGGCATCCTAGAGTGCCGAGAAAGGCACCTTTACATAAAATGTATTATTATTATTATTATTATTTTTTTTTTTTTTTGTATGCCGTTTTAAAATAATATTTTTTTAATATAAAATAAAAGAGAAGGAAGTAGGCTCACATGTAAACATGTGAAGAATGTGGCTAGCTGGTAAAAACCAAGTTCCCACTGCTTTTATAAACGGTGATAGCATTTAGAAAAGGTTCATAGTGAGAAGAGAAGAAAAGAGCATGTGAACAGGGCATGTGATGTGAAAAGATTAGACAGGTTAGTGGTGAAGAACACAATTTACTGAGAAAACATGCAAAGAAAGCAGAAAGAATGACCAAAGATCAGAGAGCCAAACATGAGGCATCATGTGCTCCAGCTTTCTGGTTTGAACGTGCGCGGTCGGGGTGGGTGCCTGTTCACGGTCTGTCTAGGTACCATTCATACTCCTGTTGCTGCCACTTATGCCAGCTACATCCTAATCCTTGTCCCCTTAAAGTTTTGAGAAAGTTCAGAAGATGGCAAAAATCAAAGCCTGAATAGTTCCTCAGTGCACATTGCAGCTTTAAATTAGAAAAAGTGACTTAAAATGCTTTAGTTATAAGTTTGCTGTGCTGACTGTGTTTGCCTGTACTGTAAGTACATTAAATATATGTAGAAAAAAATATGTGCAAGACAATGTGCCACATCTTTATTCATGACCAAGTGTTTAGAATTTCAAAAAATGAAATGCTTGGCAGGCAACAGTGGACATGAAAATGTATGTGTATCTTCCTGGTCCTACTGGTGAAGCTGTTTGTGTCTATCTATAAGCATATGTGGGTTTTATTTATTTATATATTTTTTTAAATACTTTTTGGGCATTTTTAGGGCTTTATGACAAGACAGCTGAAGACATGAAAGGGAAGGGAGAGGGGGCGATGACATGCAGCAAAGGGCCACAGGTTGGAGCCGAACCCGGGCCCGCTGTGTCAATAAACACACACACACACACACACACACCCCAATCCGGTCACCCAGCATTCAAATCAATTTTATTTATTAGTATCTTTATAGCTTCTTATAGTTATTTTTAATCATAACAGTTATTTAGACGCTTTACAATAGAGTAGGTCTAGACCACACTCTATAATTTTGAAAGCCCCAACAATTCTAGTAATTCCCCGAAGAGGAAACAATTAGTGTGACAGCGGCGAGGAAAAACTCCCTTTCAGGAAGAAAGCTTGGCCAGACCTAGGCTCTTTGTAGGCGTTGTCTGACGGTGCCAGTTGGGGGTGTGATGCAAAGTGGCAATAATAGTCACAATAAAGATAATGGAACAGTGACTACAAATGTGTGTGTGTGTGTGTGTGTGTGTGTGTGTGTGTGTGTGTGTTAAGTGGGAAAACATATCTTGCCAAAAGGCTCAACGGTGTGGAGTGAAACTGTGAAAATCCCTGAATTAACACAAGGCAAATAAAGTATGTCTGCATACCACAATGTGCCATCTATCATACAAAAACACTGTTATTACTGTGCAGTCTAGCTCTAAGCAATGAGGATATTCACATTTTCTGGACTGGCTAAATGTCACACCATGTGGTCCACATGACTTCAGTTCACAACATGGGACACAAATGAGGGTGTTAGCATCATAAAACTAATTGAGGATTAGCATGCTGGAAAGAAAACCCATGGCTTGTGCACACTGTGAGGAAAAGAGCTGCTCAGCCATGTTGCAGCTCTGTGAGGCTGTACTGTGACTCAGAGATGCTTAAAGTTTAATGCTCACATCAGCATTCTAACAATGACAATGCTAGCATGTTGATATTAAGCAGGTATAATGTTAAACATATTCACCATCTTAGTTTAGCACGCTAAAATTAGCTAATTACCAATAAACACAAAGTTTAGCTGAGGCTTCTGGTTGTAATGTCATTAGCTGGCAGGTATTTGGTCATAAACCAAAGTATTGGACAAATTGAATGCCTGAACCAAATTTCACAGCACACACCCCAGGAGATATTTCACTGAACAACAAAATTAGAACTTCATGGGGGCACTACAAGAAAAGTCAGGGGATCCCTAAAGTCCGTATGCTTCATCTTCTGGGGAACTCGGATGTCTGTACAACATTTCATGGTAATCCTGTCAATAGCCATTGAGATATTTCAGTAAGAAATCAAAGTGGTTATAGGATCCATGTATATTATATTTGTTTATGGTTTATAGTTTTCATCTATTATGCGACGTAGAACGTCATGGGGGTTGGTCTGACAATAATCAGTCTATGTGATTGTTCCCTGACTCAGCCTCTCTGCAACTTATGGAGGTTGCAAGAAGTTGCAACAGTGGTGAACTGACAAACCGTTGTTGCCAACCCTGGATCAATGCTGGTTAGAATGAACAAATGGTGGTTGAATCGAAAATGCAAAAAACAGAAGTGGTCATAGGACAGGACACAGTAATTAAACCCAAAATGAGAAACCACTGATTCACCATTTTAGATATACAAGATGGCACTTTAAGGATTGCAACAGACAATTTGAGAAGATGCAATCAGTTGAAAATATGGATTTGATAAAATATACAGGAATTATTGTTCAAATGTATATTCTCTTTAATTTATTCAAATAAAAGTCCTTTCCTTTCTGGTAATTCAAGTCTGGCACACAGGTGGTTGAATGTTTTTTTGAATGTACGGTATCTACACGCAAACTGAGTGCTAAATCTGTTTATCCATAGCTCAATGTTCATCACTGTCAATATCTTCAGTAAGAGAAGAAAAGTAGGAAGAATTCTTCAAGAGAAGGAGGAATGTTTTTCTACCTGGACTGTTGGCCACTGTGTCAAAGTGGCAGTTGGCTAGCATGAGATGCTGCGCCCCGCTCTTAGGCTCCAGCCTGACAACAATGTTGGTGACACGGTCATAGAAGCTGGTAAAGCCTCCAAGAAAGTCAATAGA
The DNA here is from genome assembly GCA_013375575.1 of Percina caprodes. Classification (NCBI taxonomy): domain Eukaryota; kingdom Metazoa; phylum Chordata; class Actinopteri; order Perciformes; family Percidae; genus Percina; species Percina caprodes. The sequence continues at coordinate 310,624 of JABXJD010000137.1, read as the reverse complement.
GAAAGTGCCAGTGGGATGCTGCACATCTACTGTGAGCTGATGGGGGCCCGCTGCCGTCTCAACCCGGATGATCTCAATCTGCTCCAATAAGTAGCCCACTGTCAGGACTTCATTCTCCTGGCTGCCCACTGGCCGAGGGCCGACACTGGTGATCTGCTCCAAGTGCCGTCTAGATTATGAGGTGAGGGAAGAGTGAAAAAAGAGAGAGTATTGTGATGCTGTTTAACTGTGAAGGTGCGGAAAACCATGCCTACACGTAAATTACAGTACATAACGTTATTAACGTCCTGCAGTTCAAAAGCTACGTTAAAAACAGTGAATCATTGTATGCGTGAGGTCCCGGTCCTGTTTTTCTTTTTTAAATCCACCTAAAAATTTCAAAACCTAAACTGCATATGCATGTTTGTGAGAGAAACTTAATATTCTCTCTAATATCTTCTAAATATTACAGATGCACCATCACCGATATCCCTCCTTCACACAGTTAAGGCTGAAGCTCTTTCCAAACTGACAAAGATGACCCTGCAAAACATAGGCCTAGAACTAATATATGTATTTTTCATTTTATACACAAACCGGGTATATCCAATCTTTGTTATGCTAGCTGAAGTATGAGTTTGGACCACTGCCTTACTAAGAGAGGTTACAGTATGCTATGGTTCTGTATTACTTTGACCTGATCTTCCTTGCCACTGCACAGACTCCCTCAGTTCAGGAGATGGAAACAGGAAATTAAGTGCACCAGAAAAACAGATGTTTTTCATATTTTCTTTAAAAGAAGCAGCTGCTGGTCGCCTGAGTAGCTCACCTGGTAGGCAGGCAACCATAAATTGAGGTTTACTCCTCGACGCAGCGGCAACAGGTTCGACTCCCACCTTTGCTGCATGTCATTCCCCCTCTCTCTCCCCTTTCATGTCTTCCGCTGTCATAAATAAAGACCTAAAAATGCCCCCAAAAATAATAAAAGAAGCAGCAGCTGGTGTTTGGTGCAGGAGTTCAAGAAAGGCCAGTGTTGCTTCACCGGCAGAAGTGCTGCTGTGCTAGCTGATGCTCCCAGTGGAGACAAAATAATATTATCTGTTATCCAACAATGGTGGGTGAAGCCATTTCTTGTAGTCCAGCTGTTACAAGCAAGGATAAATAACACTAAATTCTTGTTCTTCCTTTGCTTTTGTTCTAGAAAGTCATAAAGTCCCTTACATGTAGTTTCTTTGTAGTAACAAAGTGGTACCAAATGCTACTGAAGATGTCAGAACTGACCCTAACCCTAACCCAGAACTTTCATTCCATTTTTACAGCAGCACCTAAGGCCCTGTTTAAAGCTCAGGCTAATAATTCAATTCTTGATTGGCAGGGCATGGACTCATGAAAGCCATGATTGTGAGCAAAGCAGCTCAGAGCACTAATAAGTTCAACGCAGCATGCCTGACTCATTTATAGAGCAAACCGCCAAATGATGGCCAATCCCGTCACCCAGCACTTGCAAGAGCACAGTACCATAAACCACGGCTCTCCTTCTTACAGAGATTACATTAATCTGATCAAACATGTCACACTGTAAAGTTGAGGACCTTTTTTCAACCGTAGAAATTATTTAATTTCAGTGGTTTTAAATTCAACACGCAACTTGTGTATTTTAGCAGAATACTGAAACCAGCAGAAATGCAGAACTGTGCACAACTAAGCACTGTGGTTATCAGTTTATGTTTCATAGTAGGCCTATGTTATGTTATATAAATGTCAGAAATGGCAAGTGTTTATCCTCCTCACATTAAATCACATATGTGACAGTACAAGATCAATCACCTCCTTTTGTAACATATTTATTTATATTTTTTTTTAAACAAGGCCTACAACAAGAGAAGCCTTGCCAACTTTTTAAGTACCCAAGGATGACAATAAAGATAAATCAGAATTAATTTAGTCATTCATGAATGGCTGTCAACAATCGGAGTAGGGCAGAGCATTGATTAATCATGTAGGCATGAGAGAGAGAGAGAGAGAGAGAGAGAGAGAGAGAGAGAGAGAGAGAGAGAGAGAGAGAGAGAGATACACACACACACACACACACACACACACCTAATGAATAAAATCTGAATCTTCAAATTGCTTTTCTTCCACTTAGGGGCCCATAACCTTACATATTCTGATAACAATGATATAAAACAGAAAAAACAGATGATTTGAGGTAAAATTACTCAAATGATTCGTAGCCCACTTCCTGTCTTTTTAATTCGTTTTGTAATGCATTTCCTTTTTGATGTCTTAATACATTGTGTAAGGCATTTTGAACTGTCTTTGGTTATGAAATATGTTGCCAAAAAACAAAACTATTTATTTTAGCTTTTCACAGGTTTAGATGTCTAGTTTATGGAATAATATTATATTGACACGCTCTGTGCAGGACATTTCATTTTGACTTGATGGAGGCTACATAAAGACCAGTCCCAGAGGCTGCTGTACCTCTGTACCTCTCATTCCCTGAGCCAAACTCTTCCAACCGTTACACATTACCCGTTAAAACGCATGTCTGCCCTGTAGGTTACCTTGGAGGTAATAGGTGGAGGTGGAGGTGGAGGGGAGGGGACACCCGGTAGTGGTTTCTAGGCGGGTCTGTTGCCAAACTAGAGGAAAGGTTAGCTCTGCTGCTTCGAGACCGTAAGTCAACATAAAGAAAAAATAAATTAAAAATTTCACCTGGCTCTACCTGCGTTGAACTCGCCGGTTGGGTTCCCAATGACGAGCTGCAGTAACGACAAATGAACAAGTCCCCACAGCACCAAAATAAACACAGAGACCAGAGAAGCTGCAAGTCCTTCCCGCAGCAAATATATGCTCACTTCGGGCTTCCTCTTCGGGTCACCGCTGTAGCCGTTACCCCCCCACCGATCCAGGGAACTGTCGTTATCTTGCGCTACATAATTCTGTGTTCCGAAGGGTTTTATTCTCCGGACCGTGGTGTCGCTTTCCATCTTTGAGCCAGCTGTACATGAGCTGAAAGCGTCGCTCTCAGGCGTCGGTTTTTTTTTTTTTAACTGGAAGACCGACGGATCACGCTGAGGGACAAACTTGAATGAGAGGGCGGTCCGAGGTTCTCTTAATACATCCATGGGGCCGTGGCGCTTGAAAAATTAAAAGCAGGGGAGGAGAGGATATCTTCCAAACTGGCATTATTCTCTCACATATAAACATGAACAGTTCATTATTTGTGGAAATGTTTGTTTTAAGATAAGGAAGGATGTTAGCTAAGCTGACATCCATCATGGACAACACCTCTCACCACCAACATGACACTGTGGGGCCCCCGAGCGGCTCCTTCAGCAGCAGACTGATACACCCCCGGTGTAAGGAGAGGCACCGCAGGTCGTTCATCCCGGCCGCTGTCAGGTTCTACTCACTTTACTTTTTTATATAAAGCCATTTTACACAGTACTTTTTGCACATTATCTGTTGTCTGCCTGTTTGTTTGCTTGTTTGTTGATTTGCTTTTTACTGTGGAAATACTGACGCTTTTACAAGGGAATTTCCCCATTGTTGGATGAATAAAGTATTATCTAATCACAGTACTAGTACGGAAGAGGATTAGGGCCACTGGTGAAAAATGTATATGAGACTTTTTTCTCAGAATTCTGACTTTATTCTCAGGAATAAAGTCAGAATTCTGACAAAAAAGTCAGAACTCATATATTTTTCACCAGTGGCCCTAATCCTCTTCCGTAGTACTAGCACAGAGTAAGTAAATATTAAATTCATGTCATATTCAGTTTCCGTGAGCGAGTTTGATTAGAGGGCAATTAAATATGGAGACATAAACATATTCTAAGCTTTATATAAAAGATTTCCCTAACTTTTATCAGACACTTAATCAATTGGACTCGAGTGATTGTTGCTGGCTGAAATTAGACATCTCATCCGTGACGTCACCCATTGGTTTGTGGACTACAGTTTTGTAGGCCCGAGTTTGTCTATGGATGTGATTTGAAACTGGGGGTATGCAGTTTTGCTTACATGCTTTTGCTCCTGCTTTGTCGCCACCGTGTGGACGAGATAGAAATAGCAGACGAGATGTTTTTGCTGTGCAACACCCAATTATTATTATTTTAATCTGAAGTAGCAGTACCACACCATACTGCATTACAAATAAAAACATTCAGAATGTTAGTTAAGTAAAGTACATATAGGTATCAACAAAATAATGCACTTAAAATATCAAAGTAAAAGTCACTGACGTCATTGATTCATTAATGGTATACCTGCAAGTGTTAAATTATATTATATAATGTTATTTATGCAATATGTGAGCAGTGCTTTAATTTGTTGGTCAATGAGAAGCGAAGTTGGATTGCGATGGGTAGCTTAATAATGCATACTATTTTATAAATTAATTGTTTTATGTAAAACATTTACAAATAAACTGTAAAGTAATAGCCGTCAAATAAATGTAGTGGAGTAATATGTCTAATGGAGTATACGCTAGCCCTAGTAGTAAATATTTTACTTTACAGTAGGCCCTATATGTATTTCCACCACTGCAAAACAACCAACACACAAGCTACACCTTAATGAATTATTGCTTTTTCAAGGGCTATGTGTCAAAATGACAGGGAGGTCAATAATCATATGGAAATCATAGGCCTTTGGTGTCTTTGTTTTTCACCGCCCTCGGTACTTTTCCATTAGACGCCCTAATGTAATAGCCGCTAGCCTAACGACAGCTAACACAAGAAAGCTTGTTTTCTTGGCTCGACATTTACCTAACATTTACCTGCCAATAAGCAGGACGCGTAGCTTTAGTCAGTTTTGAAATTAAAATTTACTGTACTGTATACATAATAAAGATAGTTTAGTGCTAGTACTACTTTATTGTTATTTTTACTGCGGTCCCAGGTCAGGGTCAGTTTTCTTAGGTGAAGTTACAGTAGGATCTTTCATAGCATCTTCTGCGTTAGCTTAGCAGTAGTGTGAAGCTAGATATAAGCTACTAGGCTTAGCTGCAACTACGTCTTCCTCTTTCAAAATAACATATGACATACTGGCTGATAATGATGCTCGCCTAAAATGCCACACATTAAATGCAGAGGGACGAACTCATAGAACAGCCATACCTTATGCCTCTATGCATATTGTGCAAATGTGTGTAGGCCTAATTCTGCAGAAATATGATGAACTTTAATGTAAATAGAAATCAGTACAAGTAAAAAAACACGTGGTTTGCGTTATTTTTTCGGAAATTGTAGTTTGGACAAAGTTCCACATATTTTTACTTCATTTTATGGCCTTCATCGAAAATCTCAAGCCATTGATGAAGACCATAAGTGCAGTTGAAAGCTTGGAAATAGCTAGTTTATTATTTTTTCAAAAACCCTGTATGCTATGTATTTCCAAATTTACAGCGGTGCCACACAGACAACCTCACTAACTGAAGTAATAGCACACACAACCACTAAACAATCCTTTTGCTCCATAGCATTACAAGAATGTGGGAGTGTTACAAGAATCTGGGAGCTCTATGAGTTTACATTAAAACATGGAAGTTTTATAAGATGATTCCATTATTTTTAAAACTTAAATTGTTATTATTATGAATGGGACTACTTTAGGTCAAGAGAAAAAAACGATTTAGTATTTCCTGTCTGGTATGTGGTGGGAAATAAAATTAACAGTAATAATTCAACAAAATACAATAGAACAATTAACTGAACTAACAAAATATAAAATATGTAAGTAATAAACAGTAACAGTTGGTTAAGTACATTTTAAAATAATCTAGTGGACAGGGACCTTGAATTCATGATCTTACTTATTCTGAAAATGACAATATGAATTAAATACTATATGTAAAACACAGTACAGGCCAGTAAGCCTATGTTAGGTTTTTTAGAAGATCTGCTTTAGATAGACATTTATGATGCAATTGGTCATTTGTAATCCATCCTTTGTCATATCTGCACTGTGAATGTTCCTCGTGTTATCTGCTATTGTAATCGAAATGTACACTTTAAACCATGTATGACTACCAATACCAACATTTTCGATTCATCCGACTAATAGTTTGAAGTTAAACGGAAACGTGTAACCTTCAATGTGGTTAACTTGACTATTGTTTTTTGTACCAGCTCTCGACTCCACAATCGATCATTAGCTTGCAGAGCATTGCAGAGAGCAGTCAGCCCGTCGTGTCTCTACCCGAGGCCGGATGGTAAAATCCAACCTCCAGCGGATCCTAAACAGTCATTGCTTTGCTCGCGAGAAAGAAGGAAAACAGTCTTTATCTACCATGGCGGATTTGAGTAATGCTATTTGTGACATGATCGGGAAGTAAGTAATTGATGAAAAATACCTCACCTAGCTAGCTGACTGCTAACCCGGATATGGGGGAGGGGTGGCTAATGAAACCTAGCCTGCAGCCACAGAAAGCGGAAGTAAAACGCATTTAGCTTTAAATGTACAGTTTATATGTAATGTGCATATCGCTCATGTCCCTTCGTTGCGCGTTTTGGTAGCCATTGTTAAATTGTCATGTTGAAATAAGATACGGGTATTCATTTGCTAGCCCAAGAGACGACATGGGCAGCATTAGCAAATCTTAGCAATGAACCTATTCGAACTTGTAGTACGTCACTGTAACCAGCTAGCTAACAGTTAGCATCAACATTTCAACATAATGACGTTGATTATCTTGATAATGAGAATCATTATATATATATATATATATATATATATATATATATATATATATATATATATATATATATATATATATATATATATATATATATATAAAACAAGTTTTAAGGTGACGTTATATACTGACAAGGAAAATAGAAAGAAGGAATAGCTAGTCATTAACATTTCTCGTCATCACATAACGTTAGCTAGCGTTAAGGTTCCTATACTGTAATGTTAGCATTCTGCATTTGATTGTGATAGCTAGCTAGAGCATCTTTCTTATCAACAATTAGCTAACCAACCATAAAATTGTTGAGATATTTAATATTATTAGCCAGCTGTGTTTTCTATTATTGTCAGCAGCATTTACCATTTATTTCCATTAATCTTGATATAAAAAAAATTGAATGGACGTAACGTCAAATGTTTGACATTGTAATTTTGTGGCCAAAATCGCCTGTTAAAACGGCGTACGGATTCGCCATTTAAGGAATCAATGAACGGAAAGAGAGCGAAGAAAAGTAAACACGTTAAAAATCCACGTTAACACGTTCCTGTTCACGTTGATCTCGTGATCTGACTGTGGCAGGTTCATTATTACGCAACTGACTCAGCAGCAGCTTCATGATGGCAGGACGACGACTGTACACAGTGATGCAGTGGTAACGTCACATAAATAAATAAATAAATAAATAAATAAATAAATAAATAGCTATTACCGGACGGAAAGATTATTGTCGTTTTTTATGTTAAAGTCTTGTGTCCTATTCCACAATAGCCTTAGCACAACAAAGTGAAAACACAGCAAATGAACTTGGCTGTTAAATACATTTACAGAAGGCCCTAAAAATATATTATTTATTACTACTGCATGTTGTATATACAAAGTGAGTTATCCAACATGGATTTGTAACCCAGCTATTTTAAAAAAGCCACACTTACCCTGACTCTAAAGTGACAGCGCTTAATATATTGTACTGTATTATTGTTTGTCAACTACAGCAAAATCTATTAGTCGTTAAAACATTTGCAACCAAATGTATTATAATACATCTTTTTCATTTTTCTCGTTACAAATTCTAAATGATTACTGGTTCCAATTACCTCTCTAACGTGAGGATTTGATGCCTTTATTATATGATGGTAACTGAATATTGTTTTCACTTTTGGACTTATTTTAAAACATCCTCATGGGCTGTCAGAAATGTACAGTATTTCATAAAAATAAATAATGATTCAAAATAAACGGATAAATTAAAAATGCCAAAAATTAGTTAGTAGCAGCCCTAATTTTGGTAATCAGTTAGTTGTCAAGTCATTGTGTAAGCAAACATGTCAAACATGTCCTAGTTTACTAATTTCCTTACCTTCTCAGTTCTGAGGATTTTTTTTTTTGTCTTTTGATACAGTAAACGGTATCTTCATGGTTTGGACAGAACCAGCTTTTTATAATGTGTTTGCACTTGAATTATGCACTGTCTGTGAGTTTGATGCAAAAACATTACACTATATTTAGGTGCTTGTATGTATGTGACCGATGCATCTCTTGATTGTTATGAGATCAGTTTATGTTTGTATGAAAATCTGCCATTTGGATAGCTTTGTCAGGGCCTTTTTATACCATGTGTGTACTAAGTCACAAGTACAGTAGGTTTACCCAACAGATTGGGTTTTTAGCAGCAATTTTCGGTTGGTTGCTTCCCACCGCATCTTGCTGCATTAGCGCACTGCTCTTTAAAAGGTTCTGGTAATGACTGTAAACATGGTGCCATTGTTTTGAGGAACATTAACTAAACCGTTTGAATGAGCAACCAGGCCTGCTTGTGTAACACATGTTTTGGATTGAGCACTCGGATGTTAATAGCTACAGTATATGGTAATGTTTACAACTTGGGAAAAACTAATTTTGGTTATCAGTATTTTATAATGAATTGCATCTGCAATTCAAGTCATGTGCCTAATCTCAGAAGATACAGTATGGGCACTATATTTCACCACATGAAATTAAATTGGTACAATTTTTCTTGGCACACAATTGCAAAGTTGGTCAAAGCCTATATTTGTCTGGAGTCCCATGACGAGGTACCTAAAATCCTTTGAGACATGATGAATTATAGAGAACCTTTGTCATAAGTGAATTGTGTTTCAGTGTTGTGATTATGTCCTTCTGTGTCTTCCCTTCCAGCTTGTCCCTGCACTGTAGTAGTACCCGCGGCCCGGGGCCTCTGTGGTGCTCCTGATGCCCCTCTCCCACCCCTGAAGATCCCAGGTGGGCGAGGGAATGGCACACGGGATCACACTCCTTCAGCATGTCTACTCCACTCAGTAAGTCGAGACACACACTAATGCAGAAAGAAGGGAAATCTATGGTTTTCTGCAGACAGAAATATGTCAAGAATAGGAGCTAAAACCATTTCCTTTCACCTGATCCAGTGTCATCTACGCTCAGCACGTCATGAAATCATCATGTTTTTTTCTTTAGATTTCAGTTTATGTATAAGCTCAGTTGCTCTGTTTGACCAGAGTAGCAGGGCCATGTGTGCATTTAATTATTTTGGCCACAATTCCATAGTAGTTGTCGTAGTCATAGATTATAATTGGACTATGCCATCTACACAATATTGACACTTTTAATGTCACCTACTGCTGTTTTCAGATGTGTTACAAGTGTTTGTGTTTGTGTTTCCAGGATCGAAGGTTGACTGTAACGGAGGAGCCAGCAGGGAATGGTCGCCCTGGGATACTCCACTTCCTAAGTCATCCCACCGTTACCAAGACAATACAGTGGGATGCTGTCCTAAGCAGCAGCGCACTCTATGTGGAGATCCCACTTGACCCTCTTCCTGAAGGCAGCAAGGAGAGGTGAGGCCTGTTAGCAACAGGAGAGACCTGAAGTGGAACAAAGCTTCAGGTCTTTACAATGGTACACTGTTACAGTAAACAGACACTTTACATGAGAGTAAAACAAGTACAAATATTTAGTTTTTTAAAAACATGATGGGAAAGTGATTGGACTGTAGATTTTCAATCAAATTTTTAGGCTGATATTACAGATTTAGGTTGTCTCACTTTCAGCTGAGAGGAAGCCAAATTAGAACATTTTAAATGATTATAAAAACACATTTTTCTTACAGGAGATGCACATGAGTCATGTTTTTGTGCCTGTATGTGGAGAGGTTGTTTTCTATTTTCTAACCATAGCTGCCCTCTGTTCTCCCTGCAGTTTTGCTGCTCTCCTGGAGTTTGCTGAAGAACATCTGAAAGTCGTTAGCGTGGTTGTCTGTTTTTACAAGAACCGAGATGATCGAGGTACGTCTTGTTTTTCTCAGCACACCTTTTCCATTCAGAACAACTTTGATAACACAATTATTTTGGCTTATGTGTTGTGATTCGTACTGCATCTTAACATCTGCTGTACCGACCTTATTGTTACAGCTAAACTGGTGCGTACATTCAGTTTCCTGGGCTTTGAGATTGTGAAACCGGGCCATGCCCTTGTCCCGCCTCGACCCGATGTATTCTTTATGGCCTACAGTTTTGAAAGGGACTCCTCGGACGAGGAGTAGCCCATTGGACAGCCCCTCCACCCCCTGCTTACTTCCCCCTTTCTTCCCATTTATGTTTGTTGATCCCATCCCAGCTTACGCATATAAACCACCGTCTGTGGTAAACCCTGGTGGTAGCTTTCTGTATTCATTTTCCCCATGCTTTTTGTGTTTTAAGGGAACATGTAAGATGTGCATCCCCTGTTTTCACCATCTATCTTTGTGTGTTTTATTATACTGCTTTCATTAAAAGTCGGTCTTGTCACCTAAAAAAGGAGAATGGGAAACTTGTTTTTTTTGGACTTACAATCATATTGCAGTTGTCATAACTATAAGTTAGGTCTCGTATAATTTCCATTTTTTTGTCAATTCTGCTTTTATTGATATTTCCTTTTTATGATAGATTAAGGTGGAGGATTCTTCATTTCTTGAATGTACAATAAAAAGGTCATCAGGTTTACACTCGGGTACTCCAGCTTTTTTTGATTGGCTAAATAATGACTTTAAATTAATCTTATTTCCTTTTCTATGAATTGAATTACAAATACATTTCAGTTGGACCAGGTTTATTTTCTAACATCTTTAAAAGTAATTTTTGAAACATTGCTTTTGAGTGACCGCCCCAATAATTAGTACTTCATAGCTGAATAGTGAATTTAAGTATGAATGCTGTTGCATGTGTCTGATGTAGGTGCTTCAGTTTCAAGTTAAAGATCCTACAATGAGTGTATTGGTACAACACTTAAGGAAAGGGATTAATCCAAAGTGCTTTTGCTTTTTTCTGCCTTGTATATTGGACATTATTGTGTTTTTGTTTTGGAGGTTGAAAAAAAAAAATGCTGTGATTAGATTTTTTTTTTTTTTTAGCATTCCTATTTTTCATAGTAGTGAGTTGGTTGTTCACCTACATAGTGGTACCTGTTGTGCTTCTGTGATAATAAAACAGACAAAAACTACGCTATTGTCTACTTTTTGCATTTGTTCAACACATTTAAACTAAACTAACTATTCTTACTTTGGGTTAGAAGAAAATCTGACAGACTTCTATCTTTTTCTTCTATCTTTATCATTTTTAAAGATTAAATATCGAGACCGTGAATTCAGCGTTTGTGTAAAACCTTGTATAGATAATTTTTCTGCCTCATCAAACTGCTGGAGATGCTGCTGAGGATTAGCCAGAATGGTGGATTTAAAAACACATTTGTCACACAATCATCTCTTATGCATAATATAAAAGCTATATAAATGCATTTTAAACCTAACAGTATATTATGAAGCTCATTTAATGGCCCCTAGACACAGCGTTACTAATATCCAACATATTCTGTGCGGCTCATTACAACTTCTAAAGAAAATCAGATCAATTAACAAAAGAGCAGCAGGGCTGACATCCAGAGCATCTTTACACCACCAGGAGGCTCTACAGGACACTGAACTACACATGACTATTCTACCGCTGATTTTAAAGTGGACGTAGGAACAAGTACCCATGCCTAGGGAGGTGGTAGTACACCCTCCTCACCACACAGGGGTGTTAGTGTGTGGTTTCGAACGGTGGGAGAAGTTTGCAGGTGGAGACCGGAAGTGAACAGGAGTATTGCATGAGGTGACATGCGATGGAAGATAGATGATGATGATGATGATGATGATGATAAGGGCCTGAAAGGGAAACATCAGTATTTTTCAACCTGGACCCTATTTTCCCATGTTTGTTTGTCTAAGTGACTAATGGGGACAGCAATTTTTTTTAATTGGTCCAGTATTGTGCGGGAGCGCTGCAAAACAATGCAAAAAGGGCAATTGCGCTCCATCAGTGTACATCCACTAAAATACCTTGTTTTAGCCCCTGACAGGATTAGATTGTTATTATATTTGTCTAACACCATTATGAAAAGGACCCTACAGAGAAATAAAAAAATTTCTTTAGGCTGCCGTTTGCTTGACCTGGCCTGTTTGTTATTGTGTCTAACCAAGTCTCGTTATGAAATCTCGCATGAGGTGACTTGTTGCTGGAAGACTAAAATGGAAACGTGAGTAAAGGATAAAAAAAAAACAATGGTCCGCGTTTGTGCATTTCCAAATTGTGTCAACAAAATGTCAAAGAACACTCCACGCAGCTTTCGTAGACTACCTTTGTTGGATAGGGACACACTGAAGTTGTGGCTTGTTGTGATACAAATGGATCCCAACACTCCTCTTCACACCCTGTGTCTTGCAGACCATCGGGTCTGCAGTGACCATTTTGACCGGGATGACTACTGCCAGTCAAAGAGAAGAAGAAATCTTATACCAAAGCACTTGTTCCTAAAGAAAAATGCTGTTCCAAGAGTGGAGAGACCTGCTGCAGACAGAGTGAAGGTAGTAGTAATTGTGTTGACCTGGCATCAGTACACAGAAAAGCATCGCAGGATAACGGAAAAAACAATCAAATAAGCCGAACAAGCTGACATTTTTTAATGATGTTGCCAAAGTGTGTGTAATGTCATATTTTTTGGCAGGGCCGGCCCTAGACTTTCCCTAAAACGGATTTGGTTTAGGGCCCCCATCATTTTAACGTATTGTGTTCTCACTTTGCATGGCACTGAACCAACTTTTGTAAAATGCTTATAAGCACTTTAAATAATAAGCATGCATTTAGCAGCAACGCTAACTTAAAATAGACTACAGTAAATAAAATATTTCTCTATTACCTCCTAACCTTGTGAATGGTCCTCATAACATTTTGCTTGATATTGATGGTTGGTTTTGTGTTGTTTTCATTTAAAATGTCTGAATCTCACCTGACTTTTATGTGTAAGATGTTTAAATGTTGAAAGGATATGACACAAATAAAAAGATATGATGCACAAGGCAACCATATGGTGAAGAACATGGTGCAGTGATCCAATGAGAAAGAAAGGCAAAAGAAGTTTAGAATGTTCAAATATGTATGTTCACATAAAACTGCCCCTAAAGGCAACATTTCTGTTAGGTAAAACGCAAACATTTTAATAGGAACCAAAACAGTAAATCAGCACTTAGTTTGGAGCACTAACTTTTTTCTTTGTTTGATTATTATTAACATATTAAAGTGGCCATTCATATAATTTGGTGTGAAGAACATTTGGGCTTTTCCTTATGATTTCTTATGAAGAACTAAATATAACGTGACAGTACATTCCAAATGTAATTACACTGGTCCAACTGAATACGGCCATGCATCATACAGATGTCCTTTGAACATTTATTTCCACATTTCCATCGTAAGACACTGTGAAAACTACAAAGAAAATAAACACATAAAATACAATGAGTCAAATATACTTCTTTCAGTCATTTTACAGGCACGTTTCCTTAACTAGACAGGCCCCACAATGTAGAGTCACAACAGTACAGAAAGTGCCTTAAATGCAAAGAAATTACAAGAAATATAACAAGGCTGAAATACAAAAGCACAATTTGGCACTCTTGGACCATGCAAAATCTTAGTTTGAGCCCGTACATTTTCCCTCTGCAGCCACGTTGGCTCTGTCTGTATACCTTGTTACCCACAATACAACAGGTGTGGCCTTTACTAAACTCTGGTCATTTGACCTTTGACTTCAACATAAAAAATAGCATTTGTAATAAAGAACAAAATGTACACAAAAATGTTTTTAATGTAAAATATTTTAGTACAATTTTAGATCAAACATCCCTTTTTAAACTCTTATTTATTAAATTTTAAGGTTTTTAATTACCGTATGAATTCACACACTAATGGAATTATCAAAAATATGCACTAACATTTAATCTCAGTAGCACTGTCCCTTAGACAGTTACACCAAATGTGGTTGGAACATCCACCATGCAGGCACTTAAAGTTCCCATTACATGGTGCTCTTTAATATGGACCTTAGTGGTCCCCTAATACTGTATCTGAAGTCTCTATCCCAAAATTCAGCCTTGTTGAAGAATTACAGCCACTAGAGCCAGTCTCACAATGAGCTTTCCTTAGTATGTGTCATTTCTGAGTCTGTAGATTTTGAGGAGGGGGGGGAGGCAGGGTGGAGGCTGGGGTGTGGCCTTGACCAACTGCCAATTTGCTCATTTGAAAGCCATGATGTCTCTCTCTCATGGGTGGGCCAAATTCTCTGGGCAGGCAAAGTAGAGAAAGGGATGTAACCTTGCTCCTTATGACCTCATAACGGGCAAGATTCCAGATTGGCCCATCTGAGCTTTCATTTGCTCAAAGGCAGAGTAGGATACCCAGTGTTCGGTTTACACCTATCGCCATTTGTAGCCACTGGGGGACCATAGGCAGGCTGGGGGAGCTCATATTAATGTTACAAAACCTCATAAAGTGACATTTTCATGCCTTGGGACCTTTAAAAACATATGGATGTTGCAGTCCCAGTTTGTGTTGACTTTTGTTCTTGTTTTGTTTATTGCTTGTGTTTATTTCATATCTAAAACAACCGTGAAACAGAATCCTGAGAATGCTTGTTCCGTAGGGGACAATAAATAGCCTTTCTTAATTCTCCATTTTGCATGTCTCTGAGATCATTGTTTTGTTGATATTTTGTGGCAAAACTTGCATGAAATGTTGTAGAAGTTACATGTTTATTTATTTATTGTCTTGTAAAAAAAAACAGAGACCATGAGGGGCCATAACTGCTTATTTTGCTTTATGGGTAGGATTGGCTCTGGGTCCAACACTCTAGCTCAATACTTGACCAGTTTCAATGAATAATGTCCACATTAATCACTTATACATGAATACATTGGAAAATAGGGTCCAGGTTAAAAAATATACCAAAGTTTCCCTTTAAGGTGAATCCTGCTGCTGATCTTGAGATCCTGTCTTGAAGAGTCTGTGTCAAAGTCTAGTTTAATCACTTAATTATCTTAGCTGATACTCTGCCTATATGGTAGCCTACATGGATGCATTTGTGTTGATTCAAGTTGCAACCATAGACTGTACAAATAGTGGATATAGCAGCAGTGATGTCACTCATTAGTTTATGGACTGATGTTTTGAAGACTCAAGTTTGGCCACATGGCCATTGCCATCTTGTTTTTTTGAGACGGAACTTGACGTTTTTTGACGGGAGGGGGGAGCTAGGGAGGGTGACTCGGCCAAGCCCTAATTTTTTTATTGTTACAATGGTGCTGTGCTAAGCTAAACGCTAAATAAGGAAAGTTGCTGACTTCTGAGTACTGGCGCCACTCATTTCAGAATAAGAATCAGAATCAGAATAAGAATCAGCTTTATTGGCCAGGTATGAGGACACATACAAGGGATTTTACTTTGGAGCATCGTTACTGACACTGTGCTTACACACAAAACAACCAAAAGAAAAATATACACACTGATATATGCACAATACATACATACTCTAAACAGAACAATATAGAAGTATGAGTGAACGAAGAGTTCAATAAAAATTGTTTAAATATGGAGCATAGTGCAAGGATACTGGGATAAATAGTATTATATTATTATGGACAGTTCT
Organism: Percina caprodes; assembly: GCA_013375575.1. Classification (NCBI taxonomy): domain Eukaryota; kingdom Metazoa; phylum Chordata; class Actinopteri; order Perciformes; family Percidae; genus Percina; species Percina caprodes. The sequence goes on along the minus strand of JABXJD010000137.1, from coordinate 294,936 downwards.
GAAATAGGAAAAAGAATGATGAATAAATAACAAATAAGAGAGATGTGAGAATGGGAATGATGAGTAAATAGAAAATAATAAATAAAAAAGTGAGATATGAGAATGAGAATGATGAATAATAAATAAATGGAATAATAACTTGAACCAGTTAACAGGTGCTGTAGAGACAGTAATTACTGGGTTATTGACCAGAATTTAACCTGACACTGTGGGTAATAAGTCAGCTGTTCATCAGAGAAATGGCTTGTGGGTAGAAACTGTTCCTGAATCTGTTGGTTTTGGCGAACAATGCTCTGTAGCGCCTACCAGAGGGGAGAAGCTGGAGCAGATTGTGTCCGGGGTGAGATGGGTCTGCAGTGATGGTTCCTGCACGTTTCCTGACTCTGGAAGTGTATAAGTCATGAACAGAGGGAAGGCTGGCATCGATGATCTTTTCTGCAAACCTAACTGTCCGTTGTAGTCTGCTCCGGTCCTTTTTGGTGGCAGATCCAAACCAGACAGTGATGGACGTGCAGATGACAGACTGGACGATGGCTGTGTAGAAGTGGACCAGCAGCTCCTTAGGCAGGTTGAGCTTCCTGAGCTGGCGCAGGAAGTACAGCCTCTGCTGGGCCTTTTTGATGATGGTGTCTGTGTTGGGCTCCCACTTCAGGTCCTGGGATATAGTGGATCCCAGAAACCTGAAGGATTCCACAACAGACACAGGGCTGTTGAGTATGGTGATGGGGGGAAGAGTGGGGGGTCTCTTCCTGAAGTCCACGACCATCTCCACAGTCTTGAGCGTGTTAAGCTCAAGGTTGTTCTGACTGCACCAGAGAGCCAGCTGATCAACCTCCCGTCTGTAGGCCGACTCATCACCGTCCCGGATGAGGCCAATGACCGTTGTGTCGTCAGCGAACTTTAGGAGTTTAACAGATGGGTCTCCTTTGCATGTACACAGAAAATCAGCAAACCTTTCCTTAAGCTACCAGCTAATGCTAGTGGTAGCTAGAAATGAGATAGTATGTAGGTTTAAGGCACTTCAGCAGTGGCTTCACTTTTATACCCGGAAGCATTTTTTAAGCGTAATTTTACAGTCTACGGTTGCAACACAGTAAACCACAAGTAAAAGTAGCCTACTCATTATGCAGCATAATGGCCCCTGTCAAAGTTATATTATTGCATATTGGCTATATCAATGACTTTTATGGGCTCATATTTTGTATGTAAATTTGTATGTAAATGTGCAAAGTAATTGTAGTGGTGTAGAAGTATAAAAAAGCAAAAAATGGGAGTGATTCCAGTCGTGCATTCGACTGTAGGGTCTTGATTTTGGAAAACGAAAAGTTACTTTACTCTGTATTGACAGGAAGACAGATCCTGGTCTCTAAGCATTGTCCCCAGACACATTGTAAGATTTTTTAGTACTGTACTGTACAGGCGTTTAGTTTCAGGGGGAGAGCTGTGCCTTTAACTGCAAACTGCTGGCTTAAACGTAATTTCGCGAGATTTGCTTGGCGCCGCGACCTCATGTGAGACACCTCCTGCGCGAGCCAGTCCGACGTTTCCTCTGCAGAGGAAAACGTAATGGAGCCCTGAACATTTTCATTTCTATCTCTATTGACCCCAGGAAAACAATATTCTTATCCAAATACTGCTTTATCTGCAATTTATCTGAGGCGTAAAAGGGCGGTGCAACAATGTGGATCCAGGTTCGCACTATAGACGGGAAGGAGACGCGAACCGTTGAGGATCTTTCTAGATTGACCAAAATTGAGTCTTTACGGTTGAAAATACAGGACATCTTCAGTGTAAGCCCACAACAGCAGCGCCTGTTCTACCGAGGAAAACAGGTACACGTCATTTTGTGTCACCCCTTCATGCAACAGTCGATTGTTGATGTTTTTGGCAAGGTTTGGCAGGGTTTGGTGCTAGTGGACAGTGAGTGGTCTCTGGTGCTGTTTCGGACCCATGCGAGCTTCCTGTTTTGATAGGAATTCGCCAATAGTTCTTGCGCAAGAGCCAGGGGTACGCGGCATGCCAGCCCCCAAGAAAAACAGCGGTATTACATGGATGTATGGTCATTATGGAACCTTATTGCTGTTTGGGTTTGCGCTGAGGAGACCTGCCTGCATGCAACAAATGCCTCATAGCCGTAGACATGTTTGTTTACATTGCCGCGCGAGAGAAAAGAGAACATGGCACTCTGTTTCCACATGTAGACAAGTGCAGTGCTAACCACAAGTCCATAATAATCACCGATCGCGATGAGCACTTGTTTAAACTAAATAACGACCGCTTGATTTAAACATGTAACAGCCACGTGTCCCAATATTTATAACTCATTTATGTTTTGTTTTTAACTGTTAACGATCTGTTAATATGTGGGACCAATAGATGTAAAACTGCACTGAGCCCATTATTAAGCCACCAAGCTTGTGTTATGATGATGGTATAATGGTCATTTTAGGGAGGAGGGGTCTCGTGCCTCCACGTGCATTGACATCTAAAAACAAGTGTAGTTGTGTTTACACCCTGGCGTCACTAGTGTACAGTTATAACAGACAAGGCTGTCTGCTGTAAAGCCTCTTTCTCTCATGGCCTTTCAGTAGTGCACATACTGGACAACACAGAATTGGAAAGATGAGTGTCATGCTTTATAGGCATGCTTGTATTTAACCCAGGACTGTTTGCAAATATTACTTCAGTATCAAATGATTTTGATTTAGGCAATGTTTCATTATTTAGTAATACTTAAACTTTCCATACTATCAGTGTGATATTTTCTATCAGTAATGGATGCAAAAATTTTTGTTTCACAACAAATTCACATTTAACACATTTAATTCCACCAAAATGAGGTAGATAGTAAACATGGTTTAGATTAGATGGTCCGATACCATTTTTTGCTTCCCGATACTGATTCTAATACCTGAACTTACGAGTACTGCTCCGATACCAGTGGGTCATATAATGTATAAACAACCTTATACTACTATCCCTGTATGGATGTGATATGATTTCTATTTTTGTTGTACAGTCTGGCTCAGGTTAAACTCTTTGTGAAACAGGAACAAACACAAACAATGAACGTCACAGAACTTTATTTTATTATCCAGTTTAACAGTCAGTTATAACGGAAAAACAACATAAATAAACTAATTTAACGTATATTTTCTTTAGGGCATTATTATTACGTGGTATTGGATCGGCACATAAACTCCAGTACTTACCGATACCAGTGTTTTGGGCAATATTGGAGGCCATACCGATACTGGTATTGGTATCAGAACATCTCTAGTTTAGATATTTCTGCATATTCCACCACGCCAACAATTCAGTGTAGTTTGGGTCTACTACACCTCATACCTGTCTGATTACATCAGTAGTGCAGCCTGTAAAAATCCTCAAGAGTTATTCCCAATCTTTTAAGCACTTTGCATTATGATTCATGATTCATTTTCTGTCACAGTGTAAGATGTCAACTATAAACAAATACTGGTGCTATACATTTTGTGGTAGTTCCACACACTGTTGAATCATGTTGTGTTAGAAATCTGACAATTTATATATTACTGGAAACAGATGTTAGTGTAACTTTTCTTTCTCTCACAGAGTGATTGAAGAAAGTCTGATATTATTTCAACAGCTAGGACATACATTGGTATGAAAACTGAAAGCTGCCGTCCTGACATGGACACGTGTTTGAATGTGTCATGGCAGATGGTTGCATGCAATGTGATTTACTTACTTCTTGACACACACACACACACACACACACACACACACACACACTCGTGTTGTAACTACACGTAGATGCAAACAGTATTTGCACCCTTATATTTAGTGCTGTAAATGTGATAATAATGTAATATGATTAGAAGTCTGTATCATTCACTATTTATGTTCTGTTTGTTCAAATATGTGAACATAAAGTAAAAGTATATAAAATAATAAAAGACAGACTATTCCACTTTCTATACTGTGTGAAAGGTTAGTGAAAGCCTGCAATGTACCAGCTGTTGTCAGTAGTAAGTAGAAGATGCTCACTGCTGACAGGACACTTCTCATGATTTATTTAGTATGTAAGCATAATATTACAATGCTGATATTAACAGTATGATTTAGCCAAGAAGTTAAGCCCACAGGAAGCAAACAGCCCATTTAGTGTGTTGTTTTCACATTGTTTACATTTTTCACACTTTCCTGCATTCATGTGTGTCAGGCAGTATTATAGGCCAAGACATTTCTTTATAAATGGTTTTCTGCATGTTTAAGTTGTCTAATTTACTTCCTGTTGTGTAAGTTAATGATAATGTTACATTCAAGAACATTCAATTCGGAGTCATACGGGCTGCTTTTCACAATGAGTTGATTTTCTTCTGTTTGTGTGCTACACTACAGGGCAAAGAGAAAGAAACTACTTCAAGAACTGTTTGAGAAATGGTAATCCATAGAATGCCATTATACCAATATTTATACAGCATATGTTTTTTTTTTGTAAAACAATGGTTTTCTTGGCAAACCATTATTATGAAAATAGATATTTTGTTTCACTTCTTGCACCAGTGCCCTTGGATGCATTTCCCTTATTTCTACTTGTGAACTAGTAAAAAATATGCACAGATATTCTGAGCAATTTTTATAAATCAACATCAAAACACCATATTGACAAAAAACAAAGGAAGACTGTTTTTCTTTCTACTCAAGATTTTCAGCAACACTAGTAGCTACATTTTACTTAATTTATATTTGCTTTATTAACAATAAATTATCTGTTATGCTGGAGTTGTCATTTTGGGACTGTTGGAGCTGTGGTTGCAAATGCTAGGCCCGTGTAGTAAATTCTGTGCTACCTTCATTTCACTGGAAAGTAAGTGGGGAGGGTTGATTAGGGGGTTTCCATATGTTAAGTAATGCATGGAATGAGCCAATGACACGACGCAGCAGCAGCGTACACTAGCTAGTGCCCTTACATTCACGGCCTGCACTCTGTTAGGATTTAGACTTGTAGCAGAATAACTCAGTCTAATTCCTTTTCAAAATGGCGTCTTGTTTTTCCCTCCAGCTCACTGCGCACGCTGCCTCTCCAGTTCAAAGTCATGCTTGCCCTTGACTCTGAAGGGTCTCAAGCCAGCAGCCACACAACTTTGCCTCAGTGTTTGTTTTTATGGGTTTTGCAATTTGCCTGTGCATCTCTCTTTCACTTTGAGCAATGTCTCACGTCACTCACATTCACGAGCAGACGTACACACACACACACACACACACACACACACACACACACACACACACACACACACACACACACCTTCCACTGTCCATGCAGCCTTTCTGCTCAACGCCCACACTCACTTTTGCACTAGTAGTCCCATTTACTAATTTAAAAAAAAAAAGGTTTGGCCTGTTTATTAAGTGGCTTAAATATGGCTGTCCTCCACTGTTAGCTGTTGCCTATTGTTGGGCTGTAGGAAAGCTTTATTGGCTTGCCCCCTTTCAAACAGACAGTTGCTGTGACCTAGATATCGCCACAATTTGATAATACATGCATTGATGTTGTGGCTCCTCAATTGATGGATTTTCTTTCGCCATTGCCAAGCGGTAGAATTTCACAGAGAATTTCAAGTGAAGCAGAGTTGGCTGCAGCCATGCATGTACACAGTCACACCCTTCTTTGACAGATAGGCTGGACAAAGAGCAAAGACAAAGAGAGGCACTAAACCCGACTACGACTGCAGGCTTTCTGACACTCCCACATGTTTTCAAAGTTTTACCACTCCTTCTCATAGTAGCTTTAGCTTGCATAGTGGTCAAATGTCCTACCTGTTAATTGTCAGCTCTTACACCTGCATTGGGAATAGTATGGTTTGTTTAGCTCAGATTATTAGAAGACTGCCCAGGTTTAATTACATAATTGTCTGACATCTTTGGTTTGGTTTCTTGCGTCAATAATGGCACGTTTGCACTTAATAAATGTATAAAAATGAAAGCACAATCTGTGATCTGAGTGTAAATAAAAGGGTTGTCTCATAACCAAATTAAAAAAACAGGATTACAACCTGCTATGGGTTAATCTGTCAATATCAATAGACATACTAACTTAAATGTATTTAACATAAAAAAATAAAGAGAGCTTCAGAAGGAAGCAATAACAACCGTTGTCACCTTTCCATGTAATTTATGCAAATTAACAGTGGACATTTTTGACAACAGATTAAATGTCTGTGTAGAGAATGAGGACTAAAAGTCCAACGATGGATGCTTGGTAGATGGCGAGCACACAGACACACCCCATGTCATTGTTTTTGTAAATCTGACCTATTTTGCGTAGCTCTTTGCTAAGACGTCCTGTGGGCGGAGACAAGGACGATGAAGAATTTCTGTAGGAGTAAGGGGTTTGGATGGCCTGTGCAAAAAGACGCTAATTTGACCTCAACAGCAGCATGGGCCTGGCTTGGGTTTCACACCTTTAAGCTTCTTTTTAGAGACGTACACAGAGAATAAATAGGGCGCCATGATTTCTTTGTCTTTAAATTTGGGTCTGCCGTTACTCAATGGGATAATGTATTCTATCACTGCTATGCAGGCATAGCGGCATAGTTACTTTAATTTCAGAATATATTCAGTGCTTCTTTTTTTAAGATTATTATTTTGGCTTTTAATGAGTCTATATCCACAATGTTTTGCCGGATGTCTTTAATTTTGACCGGCTGTCCGTTACCTTCCGCTTTCTCTGTGTTGACATTCTAAACTCCTGTGGGTTTATGAACACTATGGTTAACTGCTGATCTCTGCAGGGTTAATCCAGACAGCTAGCTAGACTATCTGTCCAATCTGAGTTTTCTGTTGCACGACTTAAACAACCTCTGAATTGTACACATGGTCCACCAAAACAAGTTTCTTCCCAAGGCTATTTTGTAGAGGCACCGTTGCTCCATGCTATGCTTACCAATGCTAATTGGTTTAAAGAAATGCCAATAAAGTGTGCATTTTTCTACCATCCTGTAATGCTGTGTGGACTCACCAGACCCTCCTATGCAGCACTGTGGAGGAAAGTCTGGCAATGTGAGAATAGCCTTTAATTGATAGCACAGCTGAAGATTGTAAGGATAGAGGGGGAACAACATGCAGCCAAAGGCCACTGGTTGGAATAGAACGTGCGGCCACTGCGGTAAGGACTGAGCCTTGCAATTAGGGCTTTTGATGTCTTTTAAATTCAATCCAATGAGACCGCCTGTTGGCAAAATTATAAAAGTTAAAGCAAAATTACAGCCAAATCTCATCCTACCCGTTTCAAAACATAAGCTTAAATAGAAATAAGGTAAAATTGTATCTCGGCCCGACATGTTCAATATGTTTTTACAGAATCTCTGAGCAGCCTCAGGTTCTTACTGACATTGTACTTTGGTTCCTGTTACAATAAGAAAATTAGTTTTTGAAAGACTGCCTGTTGAAATTAGAGAAATAAGTCTTGATTAGAGGTGCTCATTTTATTCAACTATGTGACATACACATGCAAGCACACACATACTGTTTCTATGCAAAGGATTTTTTTTCACTCATTTGTTTTTGCCTTTTTTTCCCGCAAAATCTTCAAGTTATGTGTCTTGTTTGTCTAAAGCTTTGTTATGATCTGTGCTCGGGAAGTCTCCCTCTGGGACGCACATTTCACTTTGTCACATAATGAAGATACCAAATTCTGCATTATTTACGATGAAGGAGAAATGTCATAGCCTTGATGATGTTATTCGTCCTCTATGCTAGAGAAAGTCAACAAGCCAATATTTCTATCCAATAGATCTTGACCTCCATGAATATATGAAGCACATTTCTGACATTGCCTGTTTAGATGGTGATTCTTTGTTTGAAAGAATATTCAGCTGGTTATTACCAATGTTGGGCTGTAGCACCTCGCAGTGAGAGGCTGATCACACAATGAAGGCGTTGGTGAAAGCGGGTACTGCTTTAATATCTTTTGTGAGGTTTGATGCGGTGCAAGCAATTGTACTGTTGTTCTGATACTCAGCTCTGTCTGCGTAGTTCTCCATCCATCAAGACTGTACTTCTCAACAGTGAGGCTAGCTGCTGGAGGTCCTACTAGCAATCTCATTGTCTGTTTAGGATGTTTTCTGTTGTGTGTTTGCGTTTCTTTTCTTAATGCAGTATCGAGTAGCACAGGACAGAGGAGGATAGACAATTACTGAGACTAAATTGAAGACAGGGAGACAAACAAAGAAATGCTGAAATACACTATCACAAAAAAACAGACAGGTGAGTATAGCAACAACTGTGCAGCTGTGTGTGCACCATTGCTCCTCTGATCTCAATTTCATGAGACTATTAAAAAAATGGGAGGGATGGGGAAATTGCGCTTGCTCCCTCTACTGCTCTCCTGCTACACCTTCAACCGCTCTCCTCCTCGCTGTCAAATAACGAAGAAGCAAGCGAGTGAGAGTGGCGGCCATACTCATCTCTCTAGTACAATGGGCTTGTGGGGTTGAGCGCTGAAATGAATAGCTGATGTCTGTAATGAGTTGGCGTGCCTGCCATAAGCTCCATTCCTAAGGCAGTAGCTGTACTGTATACTTAACAGTAGATCGCTTGTGGTAGAAGAGAAAATATGGGTTTCTAATGGGCCCTCATGGTTTTTTCAAGAGCTTGTTTTTTTGAAAGAACAATTTTCTGATGCCCGTACTCCGCACTGCCTGAAAGGGTCGCGCTAATGCTGATGACGGTGGTGGCGGGTTTGTGTCAACAGAGATTGTATACATGATTCAGGTTCATGGGGGTGGGGGGTGGGGTTGCTCTCTTTTGGTTGTCATAGCAACGCAGTCATTTCTTTCCCCCAGCTACATCTCCTATCACTTGAATTCATGTGTTTATTTTTTATTTCATTTTTTTTGTAGACAACTGTGTGGGCTACATATGAGTAGAGCTGCAGATCATCATTAATTTCTATTGGACTGGATATGTAAACCAATACAAACGTGGTTAGTCAGTAATTCCATTGTTCCCCCTTTTTATAAGAATTAAAGAGGTTCACTTAGATATACTGTATAGTTATATGCATTTAATCACTAGCTAAACATCTGCTCATTTGAGAACAGATGTTGTTGCTGTGGATTCCTAAGCAATATCCTTAAACACCACTGGTGTATTTAAAGGCATGTGGATTTATTGAAGTGCAGTGCAACAATACATAATCATTTTCTCTCACTGTGCTTAATGTTGTCTTCTGTCTTATGTGTTCTTTGTTTGTCCTTGAGAAGCAGTGGCGTGTAGCCTAGTATTTGTCTAAGGGCACTCTATGGCGCAGTGGTTTTCATTTCACACCATGTGGATGTCTATTAGAATGAAAAAAGTTTAAAACAATTTTTTTTTAGTTTAGTCAATTTATTGAACATGTTAAAAAACCATACAAAATAGAACTTATAAGCAATAAAGAAAAGTAAAAACGAGATTATCAGCAACCAATAAGCAACTCAAATGACATTGTTCATGTTCAAACAGGGGTAGAAAGAAGTAAAGAACCTTTCTAGTCCTACCCTTAATTTTCATTGTTTATAATATAAATTCAAATCTCATCCATAAGTGTCAATGTTTGACTCAGTCGGCTTGAACAGATCAGCTGTTCTAGTCAAAAACAAAATAATGTGGATGGATTAATCAAGAAGCCCAGCAATCCACAAAAATGAAATCACTGGTCATTATAGCCATTTAATATTTTGTTTCTGAATAGTTTTTTTTTTTTTTTTTAAAGTTTGGATAAAGTTTCAAATGTTCTTATTGGTATTTTTTTAATATACAGATTCCTCAAACAGCCCCTGTATCCTACTAGGCAATTGTTGATTATTTGCTCTGAACATTGTTTGATTTGTTTTGTAGTCATCAAATCTTGACATTTTGACAGTTTTTAGTTTAATAAATAATGCGTTTGTTGGTTCTCTGTATGTCGTTTTATGTGTATTTAGTATAGCTCTTTTTTGGAGGATGAAGACTGGATGTGTATTTATTTTGTATTTATTATTTCTAGTTCTATGCAGTTTATCACAAGTTTCTTCTCTATGTTGGTTGATCGATTTCCAAATATTATTAATTTTGTTTTGATTAAATTCAGTGTTAGCTCATTTTCATCAAACCAGATCTTCATCCTGCTCAATTCATTTTCCATCGTATCCAGAAGCTTCCAGAAGCTATCATTGAATAAACAATTTCTTTGTAGAAATTTCTGCAATTTTCCAAATACACCATTGTTGGGCAAGTAGTTGCCTACATGGTAAACTAAGATACAATTATTGCTGCAAAAAAATTAACAACCCATTTGAGGACTGATGAGTAATGAAAATAACTGTGTTGCAGCACTATACAATGATGTACTTTTTCATCTGTAAAGCTGTGTCTGTCCATACATGTCAGTGTCTATTTGTTTTGTTCTTTTTAGATGGAAGATGGCCAGACACTGTTTGACTATAACGTGGGACTCAATGACATCGTCCAGCTGCTGATTCGCTCACAGACCGACCCTCCAGACAGCCACTCCACCAAGGACTCCTCTGGTGTGGCCTGTAGTTCAGGACTCCCCCCAGACTCCAAGTCAGAAAGCCACAACTCCCCAGCTCCTGCCTCCCCCGCTGCTATGGAAATCTCCACAAATATAGACAATGACAGCAGCAGCGTCACTACCCGCACTGTTAACGAAACCAAGCCGGACACCAGCGCTACTAGTAACTCATCCAGTACCAAAAATGGGTTCAAGTCCTCCAGTCCAGCACGGGACACCCAGCCCCCTACATCCAGCAGAAACACACTAGTTAACCCGGGAATTGGTGTGTACAAGGTGAGGATGATAATGCTAATATTTTGAAAGTATATACAAGGTTTTGCATGGAATAAGTCAGACTCTTAAATTACTCTCTAAATTACAGAGCATTTAATGCCCACCAAGCCAAGTCACTGCCAGAGATTCTCGGGCGGGCACTTTTATGTATCTTGTGCTCCACTGCTCCAAACTCCAAATCACTCACTGAAGTAAGGAGTGGATGGGTTTTATTCCTTTATATTCCTTTATAGATATGTATTTAATAATATACAGCGGTTTGGAATAGTGCCATTTTGAACAATAATAGGACTACCACGACTATGATTTGAGTTTCCCTCGTGCATGTGGTGAATTCTTTATTTATTTATTATTATTTTTTTTTTTCTCAATTTTACTAAGCAGTTCTCCATTACTTTCTCCACTGTCTTGTGCTGTAGCACCTCAGCCTGCTTTCATATAGTATTCCAGCCAAATCAATTCTTCCATTCTCATTATTTAACTGCTCTGTCTTTAGGTCAGATACCCTGCATGCTTTTAATTAATTAGGACTAATGACATTTGCACAAGCATGCGGCAAACCTAGCCAGGGAGGCAGATGCCAAACCACACATAAGAAACAGGTATTTACAACCCTGTCACTAACTATCTTACAGATTATAAATAGACAGCAGTCAAAACCCATACGTTCGTGAGTCTACTCTACAGTATTCTACTGAGCTTTGCCGGCTGTCTGGCCCACATGTCTGAGAATTATGTGTGGGACTGGACACTTTTTGATGCCAAAAGTCCAATCCAGCATGCAGGAAGATCAATACTGTAACTAAGTAGATTGTAAATTAGTCACATGCCTTTACAGGCTTTAAGCATTCACTGCAGACTTTTCACAGAGGAGCCACACAGTGCCACAGATTAAATTTATTTCAAGAATGCATCTCAAACATTTGTGCTTACAAGAATTTAAAGAACATCATGAATCTCACTAGGATGATAAATGTTAAATTAATGTTAATTACTCTAGTGTTTACTGAGTTCCTCTTAAGTCCCAGGGTGCTGTTGGTAATGGTTTATGTGACTAGTCTAACATTCATTTGCATAGCTTAAAATATGAATACACCTGTTATCAATATGTGGTAATGTAGTTGTAGGTGACAAAATCTTGACTGACTAATTTCCTAATAGAGTCTGAAAGTTGTTTTTCAAACTGCATTGACAACTATAATAATTGGCTCCCAAGGGTAGGAAAAACATTTTAAAAATCTGATACTTTAAATAAAGCGATACAGAGTATTTGATGTGTAGCAAATGGGCTAAAACATGGTATGTTTCTTTGAACAACTGACAAATGGGATCAAAAGAGACCAGGTGTTATTTTTGTCTTTGTGTCTTCTCAGATTAACGAGCTGGTGGACTGCAGAGACGTCAGCATCGGTGCTTGGTTTGAGGCCTGCCTCGAAAATGTGACACGCGCTCCCAAAGGACAGATAACGCCCACCAAGGGCAAGGTGGGCCGGCCCCCAAAAAGGACTAATGGAAAGCTGGAGGCCGAGCAGGGACAGGCCCACGGCCAGGGCCAAACCACAGACAGTAACAGGAATAATGTTGTGTTAGGCTCTGCGAGTAATGGAGCCTCCACCTCGCAGACAGACTCTACAGCAGCAACAGAATCCAAGGAGAGAGAAGAGGATGTCATTTACCACATTAAATATGACGAGTAAGTAATGGCTTATTATGCTGTGTTCATACTGCAACTGAACTGATTGCACAGTTGAATTTTGTATTTTAGCAGACAGCTGAGTGCACAGTGTCAGTGCGGCAGCATTTTGGTCTGGTGAACAAAATCCTTTTATAGATGGTAAAATGCTGTTTAGGATTGGAATATGCACGTTCTGTGGCTCAAAAAGGATAGTGTGAATGCGTGCCTTCATTGCATATGCTGTTACAGCACAGTATAAAATTGGGTTTTGTTTTTGCTAGTTATCAATGTATTTGCTTTTGCTGCTGTTGTTAGGCATTCTTCATAAAAAAAACTGCATCATACATACATGGTGTGTGCGTGCGTGCGTGCGTGCGTGCGCGTGCGTCCGCGCGCTATTGGCTGCAAGCATCAGTAATGGTGGTTTGGCGTTTTGGGAATTGCAGCCTCTGCCTTCTCCTGGCAGTTCAGGGGATGAGAGGGGGTTTGTGTAGTTGGTGCTACAATTTGGACTCTAGCTCTTGCACTCTCCTTTTTCAGCAAATTCATTCAGAAGCCGATGTTTCCATGGTAACTCATGAGTTCTCAGGAGCATTACTTCTTTGCATGCCTCCTTTAGCTTTGTCTGTAATTGCTGTGAACATGCCACCGGTGAGACGTAGCCTCCTCGCTGCGACTATCATCGCATGTGCCTGTGCGGTTTCTGTCATGGGAGGTTGTGCCAGAAAATTTGAATCAAGGGTTGTTGAACAGTAAATGTGTGTTTCCCATTTGACATTCCAAAATCCTTCAAATCACTAGCATTGTGGTTTGTTGTTTCATCATTTGCAAAAGGGACAGGAGTGTTCCTACAGGGACAATCCAATAATGCACACCATTTTGTTTCCCCGTTTTTATTTATCTGTTTGTTTGTTTATTCAGATTACTGTTTTTGCCTTATCTAACTGATTCACTTAATTTCATAGCTGACAGTCAAGGGAGGCAGGGAAGGAAACAAGAGTGAGACACAAATGACAACACAGGTCCCATGCCGGTTTTCACCCCGGACATAGCTGTAATATGTGATTTGCATCTTCACCAACTGAGCCACAAATACAATCACAAAAGTCTGTTTTAGTGACGGCTTGTTTAATGTACTCTTTTGCTTTCTGCTAAATGCGTAGTATCCCTCTCCGTCCTGAGCGCCATTCCAGGTTTCTTCCATCATTTTGTTTGCCAGAGAAAAGTGGAGGGTGGGTAAGATTTCTCTGCCTTCCTACGCACACACGTGCACACACATTCTACCCATCAAACACCTGCCTGCACAGTCTGAGAATTGAAAATCAGCCCTACAAAATGAACCACCATTTTTTTTGCATGAGGCTGTTGAGGCTGTTCTGGACAGCAGTGAGTGAGTGAGAGAAAGAGAGAGACAGACAGAGAGCAAAAGAAGACTCAGATATGGTTTCATGGTTAATTCTGGGCTGAGCTCAACATATGTTTAAGATTCTCTGTGGAGAGAATAACAACTATAGACGTAAAATAGGCAAACATAATTTATGTTCATGTAGCTTTCAAGTAGACCATTTTGCAATATGGACATTTGAATAAAATGAATGTCTAGTTAATCTAAAAAAATATATATATTTAGCTTTTTACTTAACCGTAGTGCAACCATTACACAACAGGATTAGTCCATGACAACATCCAGACAAGTGTTCAGAATCCACGGTTATTAGTAGCATTATCGTCCCCTGAGATTGTGGTCCCATGGAAACCAGTTTCACATGTCACAGTAGGAAAGGCACAGGTGTAAATAGTAAAATTGATAACGGCTGAATTAATTCCATTTAGCAGCTTCAGTTTCAGGGTCCTGGTATTGTGCATGCTGGCTCACTGTCACACCGTCTGGTTAACTGGAACCCTTAAATATAATGTGGCCATTGTCAATGTTATTAGTAACACCTGTGTCTTTCTTACAATAGCAAGTAACAAAAAGGCGTATTGCCATCTGGAGCTCTTCACCTCATGTGAGAAATACAGATAGATAGTCCGGATAGTTGTATGAACTAAAATTGGTGGTTTGGGAAGGTTTTGCTTAAAAGAGAGGCTTAAGCGCTTCTTAAATGGGCGCTGTCTTCTAATTAGCCAGGATCAGCATATGCAATGGAAGAGATCTTACATGCATCTAAAGCTGGGGCAGTTGGCCTGCCCTTATCTGAGCAGAGTTGCTATCTGTGTGCAGCTGAGAGAGATTTATTTGCTGCAGTTAATAAGTGACAATGAAATAAAATCTTATTTCAGTTTAGTTTCTCTTTCTCGCTCACCCACTCTCCATCTCCATTTCTACACAGAGCAGTCATTGTTTGATGAGCAGTACCAAAATTCAAGATAGAACTGTAATTAAACATTGTGAGCTATGGGTCTGAGATTTTTCACAGAGGACATTTTGAAATGTTAAAGTAGAAACAGGTGAATTTAATGGAATTTAATGATGACTGATTAGCTGATTGTTAATGTTATTAGTAGGGCTGGGCAAGTTAACGCGTTATCGCGTTAACTAATTAATTAATTAACGCAGGCAATTTTTTTATCGCGCATTAACGCAGTTTTTATTATTTCTTTTATTATTGTAAAAGTCTGTTGCTCACAGGCTTTTATTGTGTAAAAGTCTGTTGCTGACTGCTACCGCGCGTACAGGAACTGGAAAAGAAAAGAATTGGCGGATAAACCATGGGAGAAAAAAACCAACAAACATGCAGAAGGGTACGGAACTTTTACATGGTAATTTTCATTTTAAAGTTCTTCCAGATGGCGCAGTCGTCAGAACCAAAGTGATTTGTAAATACTGCGAAGTTGAATTTTCTTATCACCGGAGTACTTCCAGTCTGAAACAGCGGCGCGAGGCTTCGGCAGACTACGTTAGATGCAGCGTGTGGGAGAAGTAGAGATAAACAAAGGCAAGAGAAGCTAACAAATGCCATAGCAAAGTAGAGAGCTACAGACTGCAGGCCCAGTAGTGTTGTGGAGGACGTCGATCTGAGAAACATTATGAGAATCGCAACAAATGACGGCAGGTATGAGATTCCCTCAAGACGCACCATTTAAGTTGAGATGTACACTAAATATTTTATTTAACTGCTACTGTATAAACAAAATGCTGGTAAGTGTTTGCAGAACAAATGTTATGGCACTTTCGTTCATATGGCAAAACAATTAAAATAAAATTGCACTATATACACTACTTTTGAATTCATTATTGCATTTTGCGTATAACAATGCGATTAATCGCGATTAATCAGGGAAATTATGCGATTAATCGCGATTAAAACTTTTAATCGTTGCCCAGCTCTAGTTATTAGTAACACCTTTGCTTTTCCTACTTTGACACTGTCACAAGTTACTGCTATGAAAAGGTTGTTGGTCAACTGTGTAAGACCCTGCCTCATTACATATCTTTGTCACCACTGTGTTCACCATGCAATTCAAACTTCTACATATTAACTGCTACACTAAACAGATTTAATTTAACCAAATTTGAGAAATCATTTAATAAAAAATATTTTTAATAATTAAAAATATACTAGTATGTTACTTGCTTTTGTACAACATAAACATGACGTTATAAGATTGTTTTTACCATTAAATATTTATATCTTAAGCTTAAAAAAACATTCTTCAGGTTCTAGTGTTGCCTTATTATAGCATACACTACAATTAGGTAATGCCTACAAGTTATGTTAGCTTACATGGATTTTGGGGAAATGGAGATTGGAGTGAGTTGGAGAGATTTCTGTTGTCACATAATAATAGGATTCAGGTTGAAAATCAGAAAATTGGCCCTTTTGAACACCTGAAGTTGTCTTTGGATGTCTGCCACATGAATAAACTTTAAAATTTCTATTCCTAAGATTCAAGTAATTAAGAAACATATAAACAAAAAGTTGCAGCTTTATATTTTGGCTTCAATTACTAACAAAACGGAGGTTAAGTAAGACTTTAGCAATTATATTTAGCATGTTTAGTGTAAAGTATTTCTAACTTGCCTGCTTATCAGCAAATTGAGGATTCATCATTATCTCTGTTGCCTTTCTCCCTCTTTACAGGCACCTCAGCTAAGCACACAAAGCGCTAATGATGGTTTCACAACAGAAGAGACTATAAGCTGTAAGAGCTAAATAAGTCATGTCTTTATTTCACTACTGATGAAATAGGTGCATTATGCATTAATAAGAATGTTGCTGTGATTTTGGTTTCTTGTTTACCTCCTCTGCACCTGAAAGTGTTTTTTCCTTCTTCCCACAACTGCAGTGGCACTTATTTTGGGTGTGTGATATTTGCAGGTGGAATATCTAGCAGTGTTTAAGAGGAAAACAGTGTATCCTGTTGCTTAAGAAAGCAGTATGGCCTGAAGGACCAAATGATCATGCACTTTACTAGTAGAGTCTAGTAGAGGTTTGGGAGTTTGCAAGAACTTATTTAAGAACTACCAAGACACGTTTCTTAATGATATCATTTTATTGTGATGTATGAGTGAATATTTTATACAAAAACTAATCCATTTGTTATTAGGCCAATATGTTTTGCTGCAGATAAGAAATAACATGAAATTGCAGTGCAGAAAGGCTAAATGAGGTTTTTGGTCATTTAGAATGAGTAAACCACCATACACAACTGGTCATACCAGACCAAGTAAGGTTGTAGCAGCAAAACCTCTAAAGGTAGCCTATTTAATTGCACAAGAGGGTATTTTATTGCTTATCGTCCAGAAATGGTTTAAGGGACATTGAGGTCAACTGAGATTAATGGGGTGGCCACCACACACCGCATATTTGGTATGTCCTTGAAAGCAACATCCAGACATAGTAGCCTCCCTCTACCCATCAACCATGAAGTACTGATGTCTTTTGTTGAATCACTGCCAACATGTTTGCCAGCTGTTTTGGGGGCCAAAATGATCCCACACATTACAGACCAGTGTTTTCTGTTCTTCTGGTTGTTGTGTATCTGGTCTGAACAGAAATTAAGAAGAAATTTAGTTTACAGTTGTATTTTTCCCAAATCTTAATTGGAGTCATAGTTTTGAATCAGTTAGTAATTGGGTAAAAAAATAAAGAATCCCAAGTAGTAATATAATATATTACTACAACATGCATGCATTTTATCAGATGCAGGAAAAAACAACCTAGATAAAACTAGCAAAGGCTTTTAAATGCCTGTTTAATTGATCCGAGACATTGGACAGTCATGGTTCCCCATTAAGATGATTGTAATGCATTCATTATGAGATTCTGTTGCCTTACATGTGTATAATTAAATCATACTCTACTGTCGCAGTCAGTGTCTACCCCTAAATGTCCACACTGACTAAATAAAATGTTGTTGATTTCATAATAAATCAGGCTTCTGTAAGGTGTTTGAGTTTGCAATATTTTATTTTAAGTTATTATTCATTTCATATAATTATCTATTAATTTACTATCCGTTGGTGGATGTTCAAGGGTCTAAAGTAGGGCCAGTGAACAACAGTACAGAGTGTGAGCTTGTGGGGTCTTAAACTCTGGTACTTCTGCTCCCCTTGTGTTGCTCCTTGTTCCCCCTTCTGTTCATGCTGAGTCCCATTGTGCTCTAAGGTTGATGTTCCTTGTGCGTGCGTGTGTGCGTGTGTGTGTGTGTGTGTGTGTGTGTGTGTGTGTGTGTGTGTGCTTGCGTGTGCACTTGCATGTTGGTGTGTGTATTGTGTGTGTGTGCTTGCGTGTGCACTTGCATGTTGGTGTGTGTATTGCTTGTATTGTATTCACCCCACCCAACCCTACCCAAAACTGCAGTAATCCCTTGGGCCTCAAAAATAAAAAACCCTACACTGGCCCGGCCTCCTCTTCCTGGGAGTACGATAGTTGTGTGTTACTCTTACATTCTGTAGGTCCTCTCCTTTTAATTTACAATGGCTTAAAATATGCAGCATAGGCTTGTCAGTAAGAAAGTAAAGCACAAGTAGTGCATATTTGCGCAGGATAAAATCTTCAAATGTCTGGTATTTAAGTTCATTCATGGGAATCATTGGTACTGTTTCAGTGCAGAGCAGACTGTCTGAAAAATACCCAGACACAGGTTTCCCACAAAAACAAACACACACTGCACTTCACAATCAATTAAATAAGGTTGATTAATGGTGTTCGATATGAGCTGAAGTGCATTCAAGTAGTAATTAAATGGTAATTGAGGTTAAAATTATTACATCCTGCAGGTGTGAGTTTATCTATTACAGCAGCTTCAAGTGTTTCTCTGCCAAACAGAAATGAGGGTGTGGATTTTTAATTATTTTTTTTTACTGAGTAAGATCCCACCCTCCATTTCTGTGTATTGCATATGCAAGCTAAACATGAAATTGACTGACTGCATTTCCTAACCACTTTTTTGTTGCATCTTTCTGGTATTTGTTAAATTTAAATGTTTAAGTTAGTACAACATCTCTCTCTCTCCTCACTCACTCACTCACTCACTCACTCACTCACTCACTCACTCACTCACTCACTCACTCACTCACTCACTCTTTCTCTCTCTCACTCAATCACTCACTCACACACACACACACACACACACACACACACACACACACACACACACACACACACACAAACACTGCTCGTTCATGCAAACAATTTTCTACTTCCAGCTTCACCTCCCATTGTGCAAGCAAACCTAAGTGTGCCAAAATGTGCTACTGGTTTTCCTGTTAAAATGTAATTCTTGTATATTTGTTGTCTAGTCTTATTTTATAGTTCTGAATTCATACCAGTCTGTATGGTAAATATGAAACTAGGTAGCCAATAGCTTAGCACAAAGACTAAACAAGGGGAAATTTGGCTCTGTCCGGATGTAACTAAATCTTGGCCAGAGGCTGTTAACTTTCTGTGGTCTTTGTTGGATGCCTGGCAACCTCACGTTGACGTCGAATTGGCAAGACTAGCATTGTTATTGTAAGGAATTAATAATCTCTCAAACTCCTAAACAAGTCAGATTTTTCAGTTTATTATGGGTTACACCCCAACGAAATAGTTGCTCATATACAATCATATGATACATTCATGTAGTCAAAAGGGAAGTTTGAGACAAAGCTTCAAAACAGTAAAGATATGTGATATTTGTTTATTTTGGCTGTTGGTCATCTTTAGTCACCTCACCTTTTGTCACTGCATAATTCTTTGCTCCAAAAACCCCCCACTATATTAGGTGTTAGACAAATGAAGGCAAATGAGAGGTCTAAATTCACATTTGAATAAACTTATATAGGTCTGTAACACAAGTTTCTTAAAATCAGCATTTGGCTTTCTGTGCATAATCCAAATGTATTACAGCTTTTGCCTTTGTGTGCTTGTGTGAGCTTCCATTGTTCCATTGATATTACTTATCAATGGAACAGTCTGTGCCTTAGTGTATTGAGCAGTTTAATAGTTAATATTCACAGCCATCTATTTTTACAGAACACACTGTTCTGAGTTGCTGTTTTCTGCTGAGGATTTTTACACCATTCACTTTTGTTCTCAAAGGATTTACTCCTTTAACCATTAAAATACAATTGATTGAAGTGCTCAGTGGTAGCTCAGCCCTTCCCATGGCCCATGTAACTAAGGTACAAAGAAGTGAACACTTTTAAATTCCCAACAACAGAGACAGGTGAGAAATGTGGCTGTCATGAAATGCATTTTATACCTAGAGTAGATAAGACAACAGTGTGAAAATCGAGGTGCAGGCATACAGATTTTATGAACCTCAACCACTCTTGCTTCTCTTCTTTCTTCAGTTACCCAGAGAACGGTGTGGTTGAGATGCGACCGGTGGATGTGCGGCCCCGTGCCAGGACCTTGCTGCGGTGGGACCAGCTCCAAGTGGGCATGCATGTGATGGTCAACTACAATATGGAGACACCAGATGAGAGGGGCTTCTGGTTTGACGCTGAGGTTCAGACCATCAACCAAGCCTCGCGCACCAACAAGGAGCTCCGAGTCAAGATCCTCCTGGGGTGAGGATCTTCCTTCCTAGGTGGGAGGGTGATGCGTCGGGAATAGGGGGATTTTCTTTATTAGAATATCGGCTTGGCCAATTATTGTTTTTGTTGCTTACCAAGATAAAGTGTAACATTTGTCTTTGTGACTTCTTTCCATCTCTCTGTAACATGCTTAGTGACCAATCTTTTCATCTTCCCAATCTGGTTTTCCTTACAAACCTCTCTCTGTCTCTCTCTCTCTCTCTCTGTCTCTCTCCCCCTCTCGTTTGATTCTCACCCTCCCTCCAGGGGTCCTGGAGATCTAATCGGGGATTGTAAAGTTCATTTTCTGGATGAAATCTACCAGGTGGAAAAACCAGGTGCCCGTGCACTCTCGGCTTCAGATGGACAATTTAAACGTATGCACCAGATCACACACATACACTCATGCACACACAGTGAAAATGGTGGCAAAACATGTCCATGATTTCTTTGAAGGTATATTTTAGAGCGGCCATACCATAAGACCATCTTTAAGTACATGCGCATGCAGGTATGATTGTTTCCTTCTTCCAGGGAAGAGCGGGCCGGAGTGCAAGCATTGCAAGGCTGACCCCGAAGCAGAGTGTCGCTTCTGCTCTTGCTGTGTGTGTGGCGGCAAGCAGGATGCTCACATGCAGCTGCTGTGTGACGAGTGTAACATGGCGTTCCACATCTACTGCCTCAACCCGCCACTGGCCACCATCCCAGATGACGAGGACTGGTGAGACAGAGTGTAGCTCAGCAATTAGTCACAACGTCCTGCACTTCACAATCAATTAAAGAAGGTTGATTAATGGTGTTTGGTATGATGTGAACTGCATTCAATTGTGGTGATTGAGGTCAAAATCAATATAAAAATATAGCCGCAAGCGGTGATTCGTGGGTTCAAACCTTTTTTCTTAATAGCGACTTCAAAGTAATTTCACACATGTGGTCCAACGTCGTTATAAAACACATCCTGCAAGCTTTGTAACGATTGGACAAACGGTGCACTTTGCTTAAGATGTCTACAACTGATTTGTCAATTTATTTTCAATTCAGTGTGATATGTAGCTCAGTCCAGCTCACGGCAATGTGAGAAAAGTAGATGACCAACACAAAAACAATTGCTAATAAAGCCGCTAGCTGCAATTCCAAGCTCAAAACTGGATTTGCGTCATTTCACGTCCAGTTATTGTGCATTTAAAGCGCTCCCTAGTGGTCAATTTGAATGTGAGTTACAGTGTATGTGTGAGGTCATCATGTAGACATTTCCTGTAGGTTTTGTGTTGATTGGACGGAAGACCACAAATAATAATATTAACTAAAACCGACAAACATAGAAGGGCTCTACCACTTTGTGGTTTGAACCCTAATAATTACATAATGCAGGTGTGAGTTTATCTATTGCAGCGGCTTCAGCTGTGTTTCTCTGCCAAAACCCAATGAACAACAACAAACACAAAACTGCAGTAATCCCTTGGGCTTAAAAAATAAAAATCCTATACTGTGCCCCGGCCTCCTCTTCCTGGAGTACGATAGTTGTGTGTTACCCTTACACTTTGTAGGCCTGCTACTGTTGATTTACAATGGCTTAAAATATGCAGCATAGGCTTGTCAGTAAGAAAGTAAAGTATAAGTAGTGCATATTTGGGCAGGATAAAATCTTCAACTGTCTGGTATTTAAGTTCATTCATGGGTATCGTTGGTACTGTTTCAGTGCAGAGCAGACTGTCTGAAAAATACCCAGTTTAGACACAGGTTTCCTACAAAAACAAACACACACTGCACTTCACAATCAATTAAAGATTAATGGTGTTCGGTATGAGCTGAAGTGCATTCAAGTAGTAATTAAGTGGTGATTGAGGTCAAAATCAATATAAAGATTTAGCCGCAAGCGGTGATTTGCGGATTCAAACCTTTTTTGGTGATTGAAGTTTAAATGATTACATAATGCAGGTGTGAGTTTATCTATTGCAGCGGCTTCAAGTGTTTCTCTGCCAAAAAGAAATGAGAGTGTGGATTTGCTAAAAAAAAATAAAATAAAAAAGGCCTGCTTACCTGCAAAAAGCTAAACATG
The DNA here is from genome assembly GCA_013375575.1 of Percina caprodes. Lineage (NCBI taxonomy): Eukaryota > Metazoa > Chordata > Actinopteri > Perciformes > Percidae > Percina > Percina caprodes. The sequence continues at coordinate 272,378 of JABXJD010000137.1, read as the reverse complement.
AAATTGACTGACAGCATTTCCTAACCATTTTTTTGTTGCATAGAGTATTTCTGGTATTTGTTGAATAGAAATGTTTAAGTACAACATCTGTCTTTAGGGCACTTGTTACCAGATTTTAGTGTCTTTGCCCTCTGGCTAATTTAGGTAAAAGCTTTGTTGCTGCTGTTATCACACACACACACACACACACACACACACACACACACACACACACACACACACACACACACACACACACACACACACACACACATCCACAGAAATGATTGCCTCTCATTCTGCCAGGTACTGTCCCACATGTAAGAATGACACCAGTGAGGTTGTTAAGGCCGGAGAGAAACTCAAAGCCAGCAAGAAGAAAGCCAAGATGCCTTCTGCAACAACTGAGAGTCAAAGGGACTGGGGAAAGGTGAGACCCTAGGCTGCACGCTCACACACACACACACACACACACACACACACACACACACACACACACACACACACACACACACCCATCCACACCCATCCCTGGCATCCCAGGTAAGAATTTGTATTAATGTGCATAAAGAAGCCAAGAAAAGATGGAAAAATGTTCAAAAGGCATCAAATGACAGATTAGACATTCGTATAATATGTCACAAAAAGTTAGATTTTATTTCCATCATTTACACTTTCAAAATAACAGAAAACAAAAAAAGTTGGACAGAAGTTATTTTCATTAAATTCTGTGCCCTTTCTTCTCCAAACGTATCTTTGCTCATTCCGGCCAAAAGGTTTTATTTTAACCTCATCGGTCCAACATTTACTTGCCATTTACTTCCTGCAAACTGGTTTGTTTTGCAGTGTATATTTTAATATATTGTGTGAGTAAGTAATCTGTGTGTTTGTGTTTGTTTAATGTGAAGTTTTGTGTGTACCTTCTTTGAAATTGTTTAATACTGCCTGAATTAGAAGCTTTTTTTCTTTGCTCAAATCAAACAATCACATCAGAAGTTTTTGATCCAGTCAATAATACTTAATATCTACTTAATGTTAGGCCAGGCCTCTAGAGGTGATTATTAATGTTGGTTTGAGTCATAGCAATTTTTTTTTACAAATGCTTACATTTTTAAAAATATTAATGTGTGTAATTGATAATCAAGCTCTTGTCAAATTCTCAGAACATAACTAATGAAGTCGTTTTTTTCTCACAAGCGCAAAATTATATTTAGAATTTTTACTTGGCAAAAACTAAAATAATCTCATACTAGCTGCTGAGGCTCAAAACAAGACAGATGAAGACTGCTGACATGTATTTACAATTGTTTTTAAAAAAACCATCTGAGTCTTTTCATGGCAACACTTTGAGATATTGTGTGGCTCAATTCCATCAGGGCCTGGCTGTCTCCCTGACACTCTGGTCCATGGTGTAATGTGAACAATGCCATTAAGCATGACTTAGCCACTTTCCTGGAACTGCCAATGGAAAATAACTTGTTTCTTTACGTGAATGCTCCCTTTCTCTGTGGACTAATTGAAAACAGTCTGGCTTGTGTGTTTGGGCATATTTAAGTGCTGTGAGTCACGCAGCATTTATTCTTGCAATTTTATAACCCTTAAATGAAATACTTCTTTCTTTGTCTTCTCACTTTTGAAATCCTGTGTACCTCCTAAATAGAATTTTGATGATTTTTCTGAATATAATACACAGCAGCTCTGCTCCTACACACTATTTGCATGTGATCTAAAGGTATTTGCACTCATGTGGACATGCTATTATATTTCTGTTACATTCTTTGTTGTCGTCCTTTATGTGATTGTAGGGTATGGCCTGTGTGGGGCGTACCAAGGAGTGCACAATTGTTCCCTCAAACCACTATGGACCCATACCCGGTATTCCTGTTGGAGCCACCTGGAAATTCCGAGTTCAGGTTAGCCGTTTGTATAGTGCACAAATGAATTGGGTATATTCTGACCAGTGATAAAGCAGTTTGTGGTGTCTCATCCTATACTTAACTCTCAATATTATGACATTATGGATTGTATTGTCATATCTTTCTATAATATGAAATCTATTATGTCACTGCCCATATCAACAATGGCTTTCCTCTGTCCATTTCAGGTGAGTGAGGCAGGTGTTCACAGGCCGCATGTTGGTGGTATCCATGGGCGCAGTAACGATGGCTCCTATTCGCTGGTGTTGGCTGGGGGCTTTGAGGATGAAGTGGTGGGTTATTTGTATTTTTCACCAATTGTTTTATTATTCTCCTTCTTTATTGTTACTTTAATAGATTTAGATGAGGAAAGTATGAAGTAGGGGGATTTTATGTGAGTATGCCGATCACTGTGTTATGGTTACATTGACCTGCTGTAGGACCGGGGAGATGAGTTCACCTACACAGGCAGTGGGGGTCGTGACCTCTCAGGAAACAAACGGATCGGAGAGCACTCTTTTGACCAGACCCTGACACACATGAACAGGTACGACACATCAAGCGAAATGGAAAGCTAACAGGTTTTTCTGCAGTTTTTTTTAAGATAACTTATAGCTAGAATAACTTCTTAACAATCAATAACTGACTTTTCATCAACATTCCTAATCCTTAGTCAGACTTGATGAACATAATTCTGTCTTGTCTTTATAACTCTTGGATTCTGACTCCTGCAGGGCGTTGGCCTTAAACTGTGATGCACCTCTGAATGACAAAGACGGGGCAGAGTCTAGGAACTGGCGGGCAGGAAAGCCAGTGAGAGTGGTACGCAGTTCCAAAGGTCGACGCATCAGCAAATATGCTCCTGAGGAGGGAAATCGCTACGATGGTATTTACAAGGTACAGCCACACAATTTTGTTTTCATTATTTTGTAGTCTAAAACAGATCTTCTCACTTTAAGTAAAGCCACTACAAAGACGCCTTTACAAATATGGACGGGCAACAATGTTATCGTACCATGTCCAAAATGTAGGGAAGCGGAGCAGTATTTAATGTTATTCTGGTGTGTAATGTGTGAATTTTAGGTGGTAAAGTACTGGCCAGAGATTGGGAAGTGTGGTTACCTGGTGTGGCGGTACCTCCTAAGACGGGACGATTTGGAACCAGCACCATGGACACCTGAAGGACTGGAGAGGATCGAAAAACTGGGCCTTGCTGTTCAGGTGTGTTTGGGTGGGTGTGTGTGTGTGCGCGTGCGTGTGTGTGTGTGTGTGTGTGTGTGTGTGTGAGATGCGCAAGATAAAGCTGTTTTTACACATAAGGCAATTTGCTTCTTGTTCTTCGCCTTTAAACTTTCAATTCATTTGTGGCCAGGTTAGCTCAGTTAGTAGAGCGGGTGCCCATAAATAGAGGTTTACTGTTTGACACAGCATCTGCGGGTTTGACTCTGACTTGTGGCCCTTTGCTGCATCTTTCCCCCCACTCTCTCCACTTTCATGTCTTCATCTGTCCTGTGAAAATAAAGGCCTTAAAAGGCCCCTAAAAAAATAAATAAAAAAAGTTCAATTTCATTTTAACGTTGGCTGGCTACATTGCGTGTGTAACAAATGCGAATCAGATGTTCCAACACTACACTTTAACTATAATCAATGAAACTGGCTACCCTGGGCACGAGAGCAGCGCGTAGATGTGCGTAGGCTTTGTGGAGTGTAAAATTAGGACAGTCTTCTATTTATATATTTTTTTGCGAAATGGATCATAAAATGTCTATATTTCTTTTAAATTAAACTACTGATTACAAAAAACGACATAATGACTGTGAATGAGCGTATTTGCATTTTTTTCTTCTTTTTTTTGTCATTTTGAGTTTCTTTTTCTATTTCTTGTTTCCCTCGTCCTTTGATAACAGCTGACAGTAGATTGAGTCACCACCCCCCTGGAAAAAATCGTAGGGGAATTACTGTGTAGTATGTTTTTCATGTGTTTTACCGCATTGTCTGCAGTACCCACCCGGCTACTTGGCGGCCATGGCTAACAAAACAAAGAAGGAGGCCTGCGCCCGACCTGGTCGCGGAGGCCGGACTAAACACTATCCCGGGAGAGGGAGGCCACGGAGACGCAAGATCAAGGAGAAGGAAGAGAATTACGAGGAAGAAGACGACGAGCAGCCAATGGCCAGTGTGTATGAGGAGGAGCCACAGAGTAATGGAGAGCAGAAGACAACCAGCGATAACGGTGGGTGCTTTTACAGATGAATCTCTGAGTCTTGTAAGAAGAGGACAGGTGAGAACCATGTGAGCAGTGAAACTTCTTTTAAGATGGCTTGTAATTATTTGATATCCCACCAGTGTCTTAAATGTAAATGTTCATTTACATTATTGTTTTTAATTCTCCAGGAGTGGCTGCATATTTCAGTCTTAATTCTGTGTCTTTACCAGAGTTGCCACCAGTGGCAGAGCCTCCCTCTAAAAGGGTGAAGATAGAGGAGACTTTCCAACTGTCAAAGCAGCAGCAGCAGTTAATCCGGGAGGACACAGCCAACAAGAAACTCTGGGATGAAGCAATGGGACACCTTAAAGAGGGACCGGTATGAATCCCAGTACAATGTGACATTCTAACACATCTCAGACTCCTCAACACTGTGTTTTACAAGACATCTCAAAGTAAACACACTGTAGCTGTAGCTACATGTCACCGGCAGACAGTGTGTTCTTAGCAGTGATTTTAGAGAGTAAGGACCATACCAGCATCTAACTGGATCAAAGTCACTGGTTTACATGCTGTTTAATGTGCTGCAGCTAATTAGCTATCTAGCCTGTAAAAGGGCAGTATCACCAACATATTTGTAAAAGTTGTTTCTGCAGTAGGTAATATAATTTTTCTGTGTTTTTCCTTTCTTCCTTTATCACCTTCATTCCTTTTCATGTTTTTCTGTCTGTGTACATATAAAGAATTTCCTGCGGAAGATGGAGCAGATCTTCATGTGTGTGTGCTGTCAGGAGCTGGCCTACCAACCCATCACCACCGTCTGCTCACACAATGTTTGCAAGGTGCATACTGACTGGATGTATTTATTTAAACAACTACTTCTCAAAATTCCTGTTGTTGTATTTGTGTGTAATATTCCTCATGCCATCCTCTCTTCCCAGACTTGTCTACAGCGGTCGTTCCGAGCGGATGTGTACACCTGCCCTGCCTGTCGTCACGACTTGGGCAAAGACTACGTCATGACCCAAAACGTGACGCTTCAGCTGCTGCTTGACCAGTTCTATCCGGGCTACAGCAAAGGCCGATGAGATAGAAATCACATTTATAAGTAGAACCCGTACATACATCCATTCTGTGCACCCATGTATACTGTCAAGTACCTAGAGCTCCACTTTAAAAATGCATTGCGTAAACATATTGTACTTACCCACGGGCAAATGTTTATTGCATATACAGCCATTTATGTATACAATCATTTACACACAAACAACCTCAGTAGACACTGACCTCATCTGTTGAACCTGGACTTTCTCTATTAACATCACCAGCCTGAAATTCAACCGAGGACATTTTTTAACCTCCTAACCCCTACTCCCTACAAACGCACAAAAGGAGCCCCAATTCACACCCACTAGCCACCTCAAGATATTGGCAAATTTTTTTGTTTGCCCTTCCACTGTTTTCACATATAAATTGACATTTCATATCATGAAATCAGCCCTTAGACTCCTGCCAACCCGTATGCATTTTGTGTACCATGTATGCAGTTTTACACCAAAAACACTCAGCTGAACTGTTTCATATATGTGCATTATTTCAGTCAGCTGGAAAATAAAGGCTCTAGTTTAATATGTTGACTTAAGAACAGCAGGACGTAACACCCCCTGCACAACATTCAGAATGAGCAAGTATGTCGGGACTGAGAGTTGGCCTGTTAAGTAAGGCAAGGGAAAAAAATCAGGAAAGTCAAGAATTAATATGTATTTATACATTAAAAAAGAAGCACACAACATTGAATGCCTTTGAAGCACTTTATCAATGATAAGTTATTCAAGAGCACACGCTAGAATTCTGCGAGCTGCTCATGTCATTTGGAATTATGCCATTGCCAAAACTTGAGCTAATAAGAATAGCAAATGTGTCGCCAGAGGTACTTTCAGTGGATCTGCAGAGAACAAATATTTGGCAGCCCTGTTGGGAAATGTCTGGGTCCAACAAAACAGCATCCTTATAGTGAACGCAACAATGATCAACACGTACAACTCTCTCTGATTTTATGAGAAAAAAATAAATAAATAAGGCAATTACTTCATTAACATACCAAAGACATAAGGCTGTAGAGCAGGCCGGGGACAAATATCTACAAAAACCTGCTTTGAAGAAAGTCATTTCTGGTGAAGAATCGCGCCTAAAAATTTTATTCTCAAACAGGACCTTAACCAAATGATCATCTTTCTTTAGCAAGACACTTTTTGTTAGCTAAAAACAAATGTACAAGAACACATACTACTAGATCTCTCTCATAAGTGTCGTTGAATGCTCTTACATTATTGCAATTATGTATTACACATTTATGTTAAGACATTTATAAAGGAAGTTCTCACATCTATGTATGGACTCTCATTCATGGTTCCACTTCTTCAGTCAGATGACACCAACTGAACTGTTCTCGTACATTAGAGAAGTATGTTCAGTTTTTTCCCCTTTTAATTTATCTCGCAGAGAAATGATGTAATGAAAAGTAAAAATGTACATGCAGCGCAACTGAAATGCTTGAAAAGCGTGAGGTGTTCTTTTCAATGACGCTGAGAAGGGCACACTGATCCCTGGTGTTACCAAGCAACCACAATCAAGCAGGACTTTACACAAAGATGGTTAGCATATTTTGGGCTCAGCAGATATTCATCTGTTATTGTTCTCTCTGTTATATTTAGTATATTGTTAACTGGAGAGCTCTAGGTATCCAGCATGATCTGCTTCTCCTTCATTTTTTAGAAAAGTGGTCTTATGGATGATTACACAGCCAGGATGATGTGAACTTTAACACTGAAAAGCAGCAAAGACAGGAAACAGAAATGGTTGAGAGTTACTGATCAGATCTAATTGTTAGCTGTGCTGAATACGTAGATCTTAATTACGTAAATACAGAAACAGATTTCTTGACTAGTTCATTTATGTTAGATATGCTCGATAACATAGTGTTTATATGGTTTCACATATAAAATTGACAAATGACAAAAGCATTATCTTGGCTTGGAATAGTGGTTTTTATGGTTTGTAAGAAGATTTGTGTGGATTAAATGTGTAACCTAAAAACAAAACGGCAACATTAGGAACTCATTTGTTTCACCAGATCATAAGGTCTATCTTACCATGGTCCACAAATTTAAATGAGCAGTAGTTGGCAGCTGTGAACTAAATACAAACAATACGTTGCCTTGAAACACAACTTTTTAAGCTACTTTTGTATGCTTACCTTTTCTTAAATGCAAGGCCATGTGGAATCTGAGGATGCAGAATTTTCTTCACATTTTTAACAAATAAAGAAAAGAAAAACGCAGCATGTTAACACGTAACATGTTCCACAGATTTTTATTCTGGATCACCGCTGAAAACTTTAAAAAATACTAATAATAATAATACTCTGCAGATTCTGTTTGGGTCTGTTACTATCCGAGGATTCAGCCTCACAAGTGAGAAACTCCTCCCTCCATATATTGGAAATACACTCAGAAGTTTAACATAAATTACAATATAAGAATTTCTTCACAACAAGGAAGAACAAGTTATGATCTTACAGAATAGGACTATGTTATCTTTTCTTTTTTATCCTTTATTGCATTTTTTTACAAGACCTTTTGTTGTACATATTTTCTCAAATATTTTCATAATCTTTTTTGACTATTGTTTAGCTGCTGGTCTATTGCCACAGGTTATGTAACAACTGGACCGTTAAAAGCTTATTGTTACCATGTGATGATGTACATTGCACCCACAAATGCTCAGTTATCTTGACGTTTTATCTGTTTGAATTGAAACACCACATATACAGCCCAAGTTAATTTTTTTTCTTCTGTTTTCTATCTTGAGTGGCTGACACAGATTTGCATCTTCTCCAGTGCTGTTATGGTACTTTAAAATGTCCAGGGTTGGCAGGCCTGATAGGAACTGAAACAAAAACATCCCACAAGATCTGGACAGAGGTCAACACTTGAGTTGGTTTTGTGGGGAAAGGTAGCCCTCGTTCATTGACTTAATCACGTTCACCTGTAAGAGGCTTTGAGGCGTAGCCATGTTTAGTGTAGAGCTGGGACAATGGCAGATTACACGCTGCTCTACTCCTCAGTTTCTTTCTGTTCTGTTGACATTCAGATCCCCTTTCATTGGTTGGCTGTTTGTTTGTGGTAATGTCCTAGTTTTGTTCAATCATTCAGGATTTTCTTCTCTCTTTTAATCAACATGCAAGTACTAATGCTACTATGGTCTTTAAAGCTAACTGTGATGTGCATTACTTCCACTGTTGCTCAATCTTGTTCAAAGATTATTTTCTCCCTGCATTGACTGGCAAGCTTATAGTCCTTGTTTATTTCTCTGCTGTGACTTTCTCTCCCTTTCCTCTCTATCTTCTGCCCTCCGTGAACCTACAGTACTAACACTTTTTTAGACGTCTTGTGGACGCTTGGCTTCAGTGCTGTGTTTTTATTTTAATTGCACTCTATTGAAGAAAAAGAAAAGTCGCATTTAATTTTTCTAGAATGCTTACTATTATTGATGTCTGTATGCCATTTTTCTACCATTTTAGTTGCTTCTCTTATTTTAATCAGTCATTTTTATGTGGCAACCTCAAACATTTGCAGCATATTCCAGTCTGAGGAGTTTCTTTGCTTCATATTGTGATCTGAAATTTTATACATGTCATAATACTTGATATGTAACTAATTAAATATTTGGATTCCAGAAAAAAAAAAAACTGCTTGTAATTTTGTCCTGTATCTTACAGATTTCATTAGGCTGATGACTTCTATTTTCAGTGTAAAATGTGAAGTCTGTAACAGGGAGTGACACTAATGTCCGCAACATGAAATTCTACACAAAGTGGTCAAGCAAACAAACCAATTTTCCACTCCTAAATTAGTGATGTTAATCACAGCTCTCTGAGTAGGCTAACAACTTTTTTTTTTCTCAGAATGAATAGTAAAATTCCCCAGGAAAAGCATTACTGACTTCTATTTGCAGAAACTATATACTAGATATTGGGTCTAGTGGCAGAGAATTTTTCATTTCATGATCTTAATACAAATGGTAAAATGTCTGTCCTCCATAGACACGTTTCTTTAACCCATTAAGTGAATTTTTCAGGCTTTAAACGACTTACGCCATCTGTCAAAAAGTAGTGGAAATGCCATTTCAAATTAAAGCAGGTCAGCAGACACTGCCGACATGGCATCACAAGCATGTACACATTACATTTCAATATTTTCCAATTAAACAGCAATAGCCTTTTTATATTTTGACATGTCAGAGTGGATAAAACACATGGCTGAAGCCCATTTAGCCGTTTCAGGGTCCTGGTATTGTGCACACTGTCACACTGGCAGTGTGGGGAATCGAACAGAGCCATCGTTAATGATATTGACACCTATGCTTTTCCTACAAATCAAAAATGGCTGAAAAAGAAGGCCTGTACAATTTTGCCTTGAGGTCCTTCCTGATTGCACTTCTGCTCAGGTTGAAGGTATGCAGATGTGGAAAGGAGCGAAATATGTACTTATGAATACTAAAAGGGGAACTAACTTAGGAACCTATAACGCCACATGGGGACTTGCACCCCAGGATATTAAAAAAACAAAACAAAAACCCCTTTTAAGGGCAGGGTCGAAACCGATGAGGCAGCGACAGTAGGTAAAACAAATGTTTTTTTATTAACAAAGATATGAAAACTAACAATACTACAACTCTAATGAAATACAATAAACTCATCAGTGGGCTAGGGTTTCAGTGGGGGCAGACTATGGGAAAAGAATACCCCGTCTCCCTTGTCTGGGAGGGCAACAAAAAAAGGCAGATGTCAGTTGAGGGGGACAACTTTTAATCACCGGGAAAGACTAACAATGGGGACCCTTTTCACCACCTTAAGCAGGGAACCACAACCAGGGAACTGCGAAAGGGTAACCTGACCCAGCTGAGAATGCACCTGGGCAGGGGGAGGAGCTAAGGGACTAGTTCTGGAGTTGCCTTCACAACTCCACACCTCATTGTGGTTCACTACACAGAGCAATGTTGGGAATAACATGAAGTCACTAACTACTGTACTTAAAGATTTCAGTTGTTCTGCCCTATAAAGGTGAAACAAAGCTAACAATGGAAGACCCACCCCCTATCAAGCACACTGCATACACAAAAAGGTCTAACAGGCCAAATCGGGCTCCCTCAGTTTTTAGAACAGGTTTCCTGGGGCCATGCATTAAGCAGCACGTGTGTATGACTAATGGATGCATTAAGAGAACGACTGCACAGCCCTGCTGCTCTTTTGTAAAAAAAAACCTAGCATTCTGGTTAACAATTATCCCACGCCTCAACCCACAGCAGTCAGTCTCCACCGGCCAAAACATAGTGATCAGAGCCGTTTGATTAGTGACTAGCGACATCTAGCGGCTAAAAAGTCATGCCTGCTGCTGAAGTTTACACTGCACGTGGACTTACCGTGTCTTCTGTAATTGACAGACACTTTAGCGCTCAAGTTATGAATGAGACTTTACCTGTCTTTGTATATATAACTATGTATTGATTTTACAGACTTTGCCTATAATGTGCATTTTTTTCATTGTTTTCGAATGACAGCTATCTCGAGATGCTCCTCTTTCAGTGACAATGGTGACACAATCACAATAAGGTTTATAATACTGTGTGTGTGGGCGCGCCCGCCCGTGAGCAGTAGTTCCAAACCAAAATAACAATTTGGTGTGAAATGCGACCAGACAGTTACGTCAGGCTGCGCACATTTGCATCGGAGGCACGCAGGGTGGAAGTGAAGTCAACGGCACAGCAACGTTAGCTTGTCTTTAGCTAAGCAAGCCAGACATAGTAGTCGGTTGTCTTCTTTTTTTATAACCTACAGGGTTCAGATGATATCTGACACTTGGCGCAAATGTGTCTCTAAAGTAAACCTAGATTTGTTTTTAATGTCTGGTTGTCAACTTGCAAACCTAGCTGGTTAGCTGAATGGCTAGTGATAATGAACTGTTTTGTATCCAGATATCAGTGTTACTTCGGCTAATGCTCATTTAGCCATCTTGCTGTCACTGACATCACTCGGTGCCCTGACGACATGAGATGTCTGCATACATTTTTATTTGCTAGATATTTAATTGCTACAAATGATTCATTATGGACAGCGAACGCAGCAATTGCAGGCCCCAGATTGGAGACAATAGCAAGCTAACCTAGCTAGCAAGCAGTCGTGGCTGCTAAGCTTGCTAAAAGCTGTCTTGTCTGCAGTTGCACTGACACCGTCGAGGTATGTTAACCAGCCAAACTCTGCCTCTGGTCTATTTGTTTTGATCTTAATTTGCACGTGACAAGAGACGGGACATGATAAGGGTGTGTGCTGTAGGTTTCTCTATGACCAAGCATAACAAAGTTTGTTTACTTATTGCTGTTACCTTTAGCTAGTTGGCTAATAGCTAACGTTAACTTCAAGCTAGCTCGCCATTGACCCAGGGAAAAGGAAAAGTTTTCAAAGATTAGGTAGGGGTATAAAGTGAGTTTAACAGATTGTTTGTTGTTCAACACAATCACATTGTGATTAACATTCCAGTGTTTAGAGCATCATGTGGCTGTAATAATGTGAGCACCTGCCATGATCTTAGTTATGCTATGTATGAAAGCTCGATCTCCCTGTTGTGATTTCTTTTGACCTTGCGATATAAAATTCTTAGTAAGCACTGTTTAATTGTCTTTGTTTAGTTTTCCCTTGCATCAAAACTATGTTGGTGTTGTTTGCAACATCAATGTTCACCATAGGTGACACCTGTTACCCACTTCAGGTGCCTGCACCATGGATCAGGTGGATATGACAGACCAGATCACAGCAGCTGGTAGCCACCCGTTGTTCCACAACCAAGACCTGGTTGTGACTGACCAAGATTCTGCACCCCAGAAGCCCAGCTCTGAAATCATGTCAACACAATCCAAATGGATGAGCAGCTGCACTGAATACAGTGACCTGATCATAAAGGAGGATAGGCTCAGTAATGGCACCAGTGAAGTTGAGACTATGGCAGCATTACACTGTACTGGCTACAGTGGAGCTGTAACTGCTGAGGAAGACCGCCTTGCACTGAGCAATGATGGCATGCCAGAGTTTTCTCACAGTGACCTCTCTCTGCCTGAGGTGTGCATTTCCACCAACAGCAATAGCTTTGAGGAGGATATGAACTATGAGGTACAGCAAGCGTATAGGATATTCACTGGCTTTCTCTTGGACAAGCACAAAGGGATCACCAGTCCATTCCTCCATCCCATTGGCCACCAGGAGGCCCAGCATGGTATTGGAGGGGTCCGGGGCCGGGGTCAGGCACAGCTCAGGCAGTCCATGTGCTTGCGGAGGATGGAGGACAAGTTTATCAACCAAGAGTATGAGACCATAACAGAGTTTGTTGCAGACTTCAGGCTGATGTTGGAGAACTGTTATCGCTACCATGGGGTGGACCACTGGATCTCCAAACAGGCTCAAAAGCTGGAAATCATGCTAGAGCAGAAGCTTACATTGCTATCCAGGTAAACATAATGTCATTACACCGTTGAAAATATTGCTTAGCTGGCAAACCCATTATACAGCAGTGATAATACAGGGCCTAACAGGTCTTTTCTATGTCATGTGTATCATTAGTTAATGTTGCTGGGTAACAAGCATTTGTCTGACAAGGTTGGCTCACACACATTTACTGTAATATAAGATGCAGTTTTTTGAAATAGCAGTATAATTGCTTTAGTGTCACCTAGTATTTCTACATAGCATTAATGTGAAGTGTCTATAATAGGGTTACTATAGATGCCTTTATACTAAATATAGTATTAGTATTATAGTATTATCAATGAAAGAATGGGATTCTTTCAGCACAATACTATGATCTCCCAAAGATGATTTGGGATTTACTCAGTAACTTGTTTTAAAATGGCCACAAGCTAATTCTTTATGCATTTTGAACAAATATTTGGCTGTTGGGTTACATCAGTGGTACAGATATTTTTTCCCCCTCTTCTGTCAAACCAGGACTCTGCGAGAGAGGACAACCTTAGCAGTGACTTCTAAAGGACGTTTTGGTGCAGAGGAGGAACGGGGTTCAGGGGGCACCTCCACAAGGAGGAGATTGGCACCTCGTAGCCTGGCTACCATCATTGTGGGTGGGCATGAGTCTATCATGGTCCAGGCCCTACGGCTGGAAGAACAACAGAGGGCGAAGGAGGAGAAAAGGTAAGTTTATTATTTACTATTTACTCATCATTCCCATTCTCACATCTCTCTTATTTGTTATTTATTCATCATCTCATTTCCTATTTTTAGAACTGTCCATAATGTTCATACTGTTCATATAATAACATAATACTATTTATTCCAGTATCTTTGCACTATGCTCCATATTTAAATTTTTGTTCTGTTTAGAGTATGTATATATTGTGTATATATTAGTGTGTATATTTTTTGTTTTTGGTTGTTTTTGTTTTTGTATGTAAGCACAATGTGAGCGAACCATGCTCCAAAAAAAATTCCTCGTATGTGTCCTCATACCTGGCAATAAAGCTGATTCTGAATGTTTGAAAGAGATTAAAAGATGCTGTCTTGCCAACAATCTACATATGTTTTCTGACTTTTCAGGCAACGTGAGCTTGAGAAGAAAGAGGCAGAGGAAATGTCAGCCAAAGAGGTGGAAGAATGGGAACAGACTTTGCTGTCACAGGCTTCCCCCCATACTGTGCACACACTTTGGGAACTCCCTGCTATAGGGCACTTCCTCTGTCTGGCTCAGACTGCCCTTAACCTCCCAGAGATTGTATTTTTTGATCTGGAGCGGTGTTTGCTGATGCCCCGCTGCAGCTCCCTCCTGTCAAAAATCATGTCTTCCCTGCTGTCCCCACCCCAGCGTAGGGTCACTCTGCACCGCCGACCTGCCCTTCCTTACCGCCGTTGGGAGTCAGAACTAAGGCAGCGGGTCATGGGCTGGTATCGAGCTGTTGGTACCTCCAATGATCAGTCAGGTCGGGCTGAGCAGCTGGGACTCTGCCACCAGTTTTTCAGCATTCTTGGGGAGGTGAGTCCTTTGGAGGAGAAACCCTTTCACTTGCTGCCCTTCTACCAGCGAGTATGGCTTCTGAAGGGGCTGTGTGATCATGTGTATGAGACACAGAAATATGTGCAGGATGCTCTCCTGGCCCAGCCCATCCATGAATGTAGAGAGTCAATTTTGGGCTATGACAGCAAGGAGAATGCCTATATACATTTTCCACATTTCTGTGGAGCAGACCTGAGGATCTACTGCCAGAGCCCCAGCACACCCCCAGTTTTCCCTTTTCCTTCTGTATGGGTCAAACGGATTGATATAGAGCCAGGGACAGAGGGAGAAGAGTCAGATGGGATGAAGGAAGAGGGGGTTACAAGTGACAGGGGGTGTTACGGACGCTCAATGGACACAGAAGAGCCTGCTGATTTAGGAAAGGGGAGAGCAGGGGCACTTGGGGGTTTAAAATGGGAAAATGGGGATGGAGAGGAAGACGAAAGGTATAAATTGTGGTCACTGAAGAAGGAGGAAGGGTCTGAATCAGGGTCCACCGATGGAGACTTAAAAATACACACTAACTCCTTATCCCTTTCACATACTAGTCCTATTGGAGGAAGTGGTGTGGGAATGATTATGAAGCAAGAGACTGTAGAGTTGGAGTATCAATCCAAGCGACTCACATTAAAACAGGAGCAGGGCTTCTCATTGGGCTCAATGCGCACAATTAAAGCAGAGACACAGGAGCCCTGTCTGAGTGTAGGGGAGCACAGCTACACAGGCAGGTCACCTGCTCGCTTAGTGAATCTGGCCTCCCCAACCAAACCAATCAAAATGGAGGGAGGAAGTCCCAGTAAGGAACATCAAAGGTCTTCCTGTGTGGATTGTTGTAAAAGCAAAACTAGTAATGTTAAATCTGAGGAGCACGACTGCTGCTGTGGCACATCAGGTCCAGCAACACAGTTGTCTTCTGAGAGTTCTCAAAACTCAAGTGAAGAGAGAGTGTATGACAAAATCTGGACTAAAAAAAAAAGGCGGAAGAAAAAGCAATGGAGGGAACAGCTGCCAAGGGTTAAAGGAGACCAGAAGCAGCTGCAACACGTGGATAGGATGAGGCTGTCCCCAGCTGGGACTACCAAGTCTGCAGTGCAGAGAGTGGCCACAACAATCAAAAGAAAAGACAAGAAGAAAAAACATAAAACGGGTAAGAAAAAGTGATGAAATGATCTTAGATTAATAGTTTTTTGGTATAAAATCAAGCTCATTTGTGTGCATTTGTAGCCACAATGCCGTATTGGATATTGTCCTAATTTTCTTTAATGTTGCATTTTTGTGTTTTTCAGTAATAACTTGTTGGTTCAATGGTTATGTCGGTTATCTTGTTGACAGGAAATAAGCTTGAATCTTCAAAGAAAATTAAAGATGAACCTCCAGTTGAGCCATTATTTAAGGTAGTCACACTCTGAAATACATGCTGAAATAAACATTTATTTAGCAGTCTATTTTAATGCTGTGTCTAATATATAAAATGTATAATAACTAATACTTCAAAGGTTATTTATAGTCATGATTTAAGTCTCGCGATTCTTCTCTCCCTCTTTTTTCTTATCTCTTTTTCTTTATCAAGATTTTTTTTACTTGATGTGTTATTTCTCCTCTGTAGTTGGTATGCACCAGTCTTGAGGAGTTGCGAGAGCTGATCAGTAAGACAGAAGATGAGCTTGATGACTTGGAGAGCACTAAAAAGAGATTGGTAGGTGGCAATTATAGTTCTACCAAGAGAATTTACTCATATGCTCCAAAGCCTTCTGTATTTGATTCAAGAGGTTTGTCACACCGGTTATTCAAGTACAAATGTGTGAAATGCTTATCCTGGGAGGCTCCATTAATGAAGAACAGTAAGTAGTAAATGTAAAGGTACATATTAAAATATAATCAATTATAGTATAGCTATTCTTAGTGGCAATGAAAGAAAACAGTAAATATAAAAATACATAAAATAGAATGGAATGAAAATATGACAAAATATGAAAAGATATATATATACACACATACATATATATACACATACATATATATATACACACACACACTGAAGCTATGTGGTGAAGTGTTTTTTTCTCGCATCTTAATGTTGGTGACTTGACTAAGGTTTTCTTTGCATGTTTGAACTGACAGGGTCGGTGGTATTATAGGAGAGAAGCAGTGAAAGACCTCCACAGCACTCTAATCAGACTACTGAATGAGCTTTCACCCTGGGAACCTAAACTTGTTAAGGCCTACCAAAGGAACAGGTACAACTCATTTGACATTTTAGTATTTTTTTTTTTTTTTGTCAAAGCAATGTCCTGATAATAATTCTTAGTTAGTGACCAGCACAAAGCATAATGACCAGATTTTCGATTAATAAGCTCTTTGTGGCATAAAATCATTACTGGACTGTAGACAAATTTTTTTAGGGCTGCCCCCTCATAGTCGTTTTGTCAACTAATTGGTTGTTTTGGTCTTAATTGGCTAAAAATTCTTAAGTCGCTAAGTCATTTCTTATGCTTTTTTCATACTGAATGACTTATTTATAATACACTTGTCTGGTAAACCCAAGATTTAAAGTGATGCTTTTGCCTGATTCTTTGTGCAGAAACTGAGTTTTACAGATTTGACGACAAAATAACTAATCTGTTAGATGACAAAATCATATTGTGGTAGTTGACTAAGAATTTATTTTATTGATCACTGCCCTACTACCTTTTCTTCTCTTGTGTCTATCAGGCTTCGTTTGAAGAAGGAATTTGATGATTTTAAGAAGCACCCAGAATACAATAACTTTGTGCGTGAGGAGTGTATTTCATCATCATCATCTGACAACGATGATAATGATGATGAAGATGAAGAGAGGGGTTTGGGAAAGGATGTGTGTTCACTCTCAGATCATTATAGAAGATCAGAAGAGGAGGACCTGGAACATATGGTTCCTAGAGGTCTTTGGAAAGGAGGTAAAGTATTTAAATAACACTTGAATTTTAGTTACTGTAATGTAGTCATAAAAAAAAGTTCCTAAAGGATTCATTTACACAGTTTGAGCTTATTTAACTGTCCTAGATGGATTTAAATAAATGTGACTTCCGGTCTGTTGATCCTGTATAGATAATTTGATCAGTGCATCCCTAACAGCCAATTCTATTATGTTCTTAGCTAGTACCAGGGACTATGTGGCTGAGTCTGCAGGAGAAAGAATGGTGACGTATGTACCTCCCAACCACCTAAAACACTCTTTGGCCAGAACAGAGAAGCACATCAGTCTGCTGCCAAGAAGTCAAACTGGCAGCAGTAGCATTACTTTGACCTCTGACTCTGGGCCACAGTCTAGATCTGAACCGAGACCATCAAATCAATCCAGGGATTCAAACTCAGCATGGGCAGCAAGGGTGCCACCCCAGGCTTCACTGTCACCCAAAACCCCAATCCTCTATCCCACCACTGGACTACCTAAGGGCTACACGCCCATCCCCACCCTGCTGGCTAAGAGTGTGGGAAACAAAGTGACCTTAATGAAACGGCCTGCTGATTTTACAGGGACCAACAATGTAGATAGACACAGCAAAGGTTCTTTGGTATCCCTGCCTACCTCTGCAGTGACTACCACAAAACCTTCAAAAGCACAACGTTCTCCATCCAGGTCCCAGCAGAACTCCCAACAAATGCAGGCACAAGAACTACAACAGACAGAAGTACTGAGACACCCAGGAATGCCTACAGTCATTGCAGCTCTTCCTAAATCACCACAAGCCAAACCTGTACCAAAAAAACCTGTCCAAGTGGTGTACAAAGTACCTGAGAGGCTGGGTCACCTTGTAAGGAAAGACAGCAGCAGCCCGGTAAAGATTCATCCTGTCGTGGACCAGAACGCAGGGGAGAAGATCATGCAGCAATTGGTGATCCTGCCGTCTAACCTTCTCATTCACAAAACTGATGAAAATGTGTCTTCTTTACATACACAATCTAAGGGTATTCAGGCCCCAGTTTCTAAAGTGGCCAGCCCCTTCTGTATGTCCACCAATGTGCCTGGGTTCACTATTCCCGAAAACAGAATCCCTATTCAGCATGTGGCTCCCCTAAAAGATCCCAGGACAGTGAGCACAGCTTCTCCTTCTGTTTCCCCTCATCTGAAACAGGGTGCCCTAAACACAGCAGGGCTAAAAGGCGTACAAGTCTGCAGTCCCCAAGTTAGTACACCACAAGATATCCCGCCAAACCCTTCACCCATCACAACTCCCTTTAGTGCAATTTCTTCTGAGCCTCATAAATCTACAGACCCTAAACAGGAGCTCAAGACTGTGTGTATTCGTGACTCACAGTCCATCCTGGTAACAACTAGAGGAGGCAACACGGGCATCGTCAAAGTCCAGACATCCTCAGACCAGAATGTGCTTGGTTCTGTGCCCACCAGTCCAGTCATCACCATCTCACCTCAGTTTAAAGCCTTCCTCGTATCCAAGACATCACAGACTCTCTCTCCTTCTTCTCCCGCTCAGACTTCCCCTTGCACCATCCCAGCAGTGACAAGTATCTCATTGGCCCAACATCAGAAGCAGGTTCCTTCCGTATTAAAGCCCCCTTCCACTTTCACAACTCCCATGCCCGCTGCAGTCACTGGTAGCATTCCTGTTACAGGCCCAGGAAGCCCAAATGCAGGTACTACAGTTGCTGTTAGTCAAGGCTCCAACACCTCAGCTGGTTCTACAGTTGCAACAAAGATTGGCCAGCTAGCACAGACACCTTCTGCTGGTTCTCATTTCCGAGCTTCATTAGTAAAAAACACTGTTGTTGTCCCATCACTAAGTAGTTCTGGTGGTGTGAAGCGGGCCAGTACAGATGAGAGATCCCAAGTTACTAAATTCATCCTAGTTTCTCCCTCTTCTTCCTTCGCCTCAAATGTATCCCTTTCAAAAGGTACACCCTCATACACAAAATCACTTACCAGTTCAAGACTCATGTTCATCAGTCAGCCCACAGCAACATCATCCACCACCTCTATGGGAAGCATTCCAAAGCAGGCAATAACAACAGGGGCTAGTGGACAGCTGCTGACTACTTCATTATCAAGTCAAACTCTAAAGATGGGATTAAGCACAGGCCAAACTGTTGTCAACTCAGAAGCATTGTCCAAGATCAAGAACATCACTCTGCCCTCAGGTGGGTTTGTTTGATCTCATGTCTGCTGCATGGCCGCAGGAACTAGGGGTGCGGAGGGTGTTGCAGCACCCGCTTTGTGAGACAAACTACAACCTTAATTAAAATAACATACATTTACATACATTTATTTTAATGAATTGATTATTGATATTAACCTACTCCCTTTCATTACAATTAAATGTAATTTAATTTTACAATTTGGTTGGGAAGAGATAAACATAATTTGATCAGAATGAATCTGCCAATTTTGCCAAAAGCGAGGCGTGCTGCGCACCTCTGACACTCATTCGTGAGTGACGATAGTTGTGGAAACTGTCCCGGCGGGTCAACAGTACAGAATTTAGCTTGCCTATAACATGAAAGCGAATTTTGGGTTTCTTCATAAATCAATCACAGGCTAAAAAACCTAATAGTTCTAAGTCAGAAAATAGCAACTGTAGCTGAAAGAAGTAGCAGCAGCACCTCTACACCTGTCACTCCCACGGCAACCCTGCTAGCAACAGACGATGAGGCACCTAACTTTTGATTTAATTTAATTCAGTGATGTGTTTTATACCCTTGTATTTTGTGACTCAGTGGTTGTGCTTATGGTAGGCCTATTCTGTACCATTGTCGTAGCTTTGTGCCTAAATCCTGTGTTACCAATGCCTAGTTTTTCCCTCTTTTGGATTTCATTGTTGTTTTAGTTTTTCCACTTGTGTAGCGCTGTGATGGATGCAGTGTGGTGTGTGGTGGTTGACTTTCGTGAAAATGTCACACTCAAAAATTTGTCAGCACATCCAAGTCAAAATATGTTCCCGCGGCCATGGTCTGCTGTGTCTTGTGTTTGATTCAGTATGGAAAGATTGCAACAATGGGACATTATCAATGTGTACATTAATTATAGAATTCATAATGTAGTTGAAAGAATGTGAAGATGCTACAGTATTTAGTAGTTTAAATATTGTTTTAAAGCGCCAATACTAATAGCCTAAATTCAGCCACATTATCAATCTAATGTAGCTATTGAATAAAATATATCTCTTGTGTGTCTCCAGGGGTTCAAATCCAGTTGTCAGGAAAGACAACAACCATTGGACAGACCATAGGTACCCTGTCACATTCTCCTTCCAAGAGCACAAGAATGTCTGTCTCAGATACAGGCCGTCCAACAGCCACCACCATTGGACTGGCCACGGTTACAAGTTCAGATACCATCACAAGCTGTTCTGCCCAGCTTACCTCTTACGCTTCTCCAACCACCAGCTCTCAGCTCCAGGGTATCCCTTCCTTTACCATGATCTCCCAAACATGCTCTTCCACATCCACCTCTACTGCTGCCACGTTGCCTGCAGGAAATGTGATCAAGAAGGAACTTGGTATGCCTTTGAGTATACTGTCCAGCAACTCTCCTGGTCAGGTAACTACTACTGTGCAGAGTAGCCCAGCCCAAACCTCCACGTCCACTCTTGTCCAACAGCTTTCAAAAATCCAAAGTAGTGTCGGTGAGGAAACCATTTTGTTATCTTCTTCTCAACTTGCTCTCAATAAAAACCCCATCTCCTCTGCAACAACTGCCAATACCCCATTCACCACTTCTGCTACTGGGACAATCCAGCAGAGGATAGTCATCAACACCTCTACGCCCCTTGCTGCTGGCACACAGATTCTTCTTAACAATGCACGCTTCGTAGTCCCTCCCCAGGGTTTGGGTCCAGGCAGCCATGTCCTTATCATCTCTAGCCCTGCACCACAACAAGTGCCTACTGCCACTCGATCATCAGTACCTTCCCAAGGGGTAAGTCATGTCACTGTAGCCCCTCGAGCACCAGTATTACCCCAATCACTAGCCAGGTTGCCTGGTGTACCAGCCGTAAGGTCTCCTTTTATAGCATGCACACCTGCTGTTGGTCCATCATTGCTAGCAACCACTACAAATGTGACGCCAATTCAACTAACAGGAACTTCTGGCCTGGGCTCAACGTGGTTAACCAGTAAAACAAATGTAGTGTCTGCTCTGCCTATACCCATGCCTGCTGAATGTTCATCCACCATTTTGCCTGCATTGTCAGCCCCTCTATCGCCCATGCCTGTTTTACCCAGCCCATCCGCTGTTGCCCTGCACAACCCTGTCATATCAGTTCCCACACCCCTGTCCTCAGCTGCATCTCCTGTGATAGCAGGCACACAAGCTTTGCATTCTTCTCTTCCTGCCCAGCAGGTGGTTTCGGTGACAACTCCGGGCCCAGGCATACAGCCTCAGCCGACAGAAGTTGGTATTGCAGCACCCTCCACTGCTCTATCGCAGGCACTAGTGCATATGGGACTAAGCAACAACACATTAGTAAAAAAAACAGTGCCTGCCATAATGCAACCAGTGCTTGCTGGCACAAGGAAACCGGTATTGCCAACAGTTGCTGTCCCACCAATTGTAAGTGCAATGTCTAGGATGCAGATGTTGCCCATTGCTACAGTTCCACCAATCGAAAACACTGTTAATACCTTGGAAACAGCACCTGTGGTCACAGAGCCTTCATCCAGCAGCACTGTAATAATCACTCCAGCTCAACCAATCACAACAGTGAAGACAAACAACACCATCCACCCACCTGTCATTCTGACCAATCAAACACTTGGTAAGCACTCTCTGCAGACCTCATCTTTAGGTATGCATACCAATGTAGCATCCAAGCTACTCATTAGTCCTGATGGCGCTGTTTTAAATCCAGTTCAGTGCCAGGGCAATGCAGTTGAGTTGAATGCCTGCCCTAACCCGATGGATGCACTAGTGCTTTCCCCCAACAGTTTCACTGGATCACTACACACACATGATTCCTCTTTACAGCCTTCACAGGCAGTCCGTAAGTAAACCAAACTGAGACTGTGCCAGTGAGGACTTAGACACAGGCTTTCAGCTGCTTAGTTTTGCCAGGGCTCATATCCATTGCTTGTAGTAATCCTGGGTTTAGGTGAAGAACTGCTTTCTAGCTGTAGTTTGACTTGTAACATTTAGGATACAGTAGGTCATACACTCTGGTTAGATCATCTTTTAGGCAAACTGTATGCTCATTCAAACATACTGGAAATGTATACTGTGATGGTTTTCTCAAGTGAAAACTGGTGAGGTTGCCCTGAGATGAATGTTATAGACTTACTGACTTTTTGTTTACTTTATGGCCAGTAATGGCACCTGTTAAAACAAAGCAGTAGACCGGGAGGGTAGATTAAAAGAATTTTCACTCAAGCTTTTATAATGCGTTTCAATGCCATTAGATACTGCTTCAAGAAGTAATAATTGGGATACTGTTCATTAGGGGTGGGAATCTCTGGGCACTTCACGATTCGATTTAATTCCAATTCAGAGGCCAACAATTTGATTCTAAACAGATTATCTATGCATCTCAATGCAACATTTTTTTTATGTACATTTCCATGCGTAATTAAAAAAATATATACATATAAATCTGAGTGTGTTAGATTTTGACATACATTATTTGTCACAAGTTTTAATAGATTTTTTTTTAGTCTACTGGGGTTTTTATTTTGTAGTCATTCCATGCTTAAGCCTTAAACATGCTTGTGAAAGTCACCTCTCACAGTAATCTTCCATGTCAGAGGCTCAGTCATCCCATCCTCTTTCAGTCATTCTGTTTTCTGATTTTGTAAATGTCTGGAGACAGTAACTTTTAAATAAATAAAAAAATATTTTTTTTTAATAATCGATTATTAACTTATCAGAATCGAGCATCGAATCAGTCTAGAGAGAATCACGATGCCTTGAAGACTAAATTTTTCCCCCCGCCCCTACTATTCATTGGTACAGCTAGCTAACTTTGTCAATTTTAAAATTACAACTGTTTGTGTCCAGATTCTGTCATATCGTCCTTTTTTCAACTTTGAAAACTACATGTTACTTTTTAGAAGTATAAATAAACTAATAGATGAATTTGTACTACATGTTTGAGCCCATATAAAATGTTTTGAAGTCACATTTATTTATTTTTACCATATAGATTTTTCAAAAATATTTACTAGGTACATTTTCATTGAACAAATGTGGACGTTACTGCATAGGAATAAACAATGCAACTGTCCCCAACAAGTGTGTTTGAGCTGCTTCCTTATACACCAACTCTTGTGAATGATTTTTTTTTATTTAATTTTTTTATTGAAACAACCCACAGTATATACATTGTGTTCGCTAATGTGAATAATTTTACAAAGTGAGGGATAGAATAGTTTTACATATTGGTTTATTTAGCTACAAAACATAAGGAACCATATTGACAGTGACATTAGAAGAAGTTTAACGGTTGTTCTGCAGTGTCTTCCTTTTGTCTTCAGACATCTGTCCGTCTACTACAGAAGTCCTTTAGGGGGAATAGGGTGGAGGCAGCGGCCCTGTGGATATTTTTTCATAGGCTGGAGGAGCATTTGGAGCCTGGAGAAAAGAGGAACAAATTCATCCATATGAAATGGCTAAACATTTTGAGAATTTCCCACACTGAAAGGGTCACATACAGTACTGAATACTCAAAATTAACTATTATTCAAATACACAAATTCAGCTTAATTTCTAGAAACTTTAGGGACTCTGTGTGTTTTTTTTTTGTTTTTTTTAAAGATTATTTTTTGGGGGCTTTTCCCTTTTATTAAAGCGACAGTGGATAGACAGGAAAGGGGGAGAGAGATGAGGGTCAACACGCAGCAAAGGGCCGCAGATTGGCTTCAAACCCAGGCCGCTGCCGGACTCAGCCAACATGGGGCAAATGTTCTTACTGGGTGAGCTAGAGGCCACCCCAACTCTCTGTGGGTTTAAAAAATCTTTGTATTGATGGACTCAACAGTGGGTACAGCAAAATTAAAATACTTTTCTCTCTTTTAGAACTCGTAAAGGCTGCAGTAATAAAGGATGGGAATTGTTGAAGGACATTGTACTTTTGCAACTTCATCTCACATGTGAGGGTGCTGATCTGATTCTCCCTTCACGTTTTTCCTGCATACATGGATACACATAACTCCCTTGGGAATGAAACATAATACCTACTCCTAGTCTGGTGATACAATAATCCCCCTTTCATGCATCCATTGCATCAGCCTCACATGCTCTACACTGTGTTCAGAGCCCTAAGGCTTTGTACTGAACAGCCTCTGTCGGGTACTGTACAGAGTTTGTCTACCCAGGTGTTAACTGTTTATTGGTGATATTTAAAAAATGAGAGCTACACTTTAAGTAAGCAAAATAATGTACTTTCTGTTTTTTGACTCTTAAAAAGATTTTTCCTGACAAAAATACTTGACATAGGTACAGGGAAATATAATAGAGGGCAAGTAAAGTCAGTCATGGGGTAACTTCTTGTCTCTCACCAGAGGTCGAAAGCTGCCGAAGTCAGTTAGAGCCATCTTGTTATCGGCGGAAGATCCTGCCTCTGAGTACTGGCCTCCAGTGTGACCTGGTGACCCCGATCTAGGGCTCTGCAGGAGTTGTGAAAAAAACAGCAAGAAAAAATTAGTTTAGGGTGATATAATGGGGAATACCCCATTTTCACATGAATATAGCATATTATGTCAATGGAAATCACTTTATAGTATGTATGGAGGTTTGCAGAAACGTTTAATACGTATTTTTACTAGTTAGAATGACAGATCAATTCATGCTTTAAATATAGTTTAAATTAAATGTCAAGGCTATGCCTCATTAAATGAGTATGACGGCCTCACCCTGATTATTTTGTAGCCACTCCTCTTCTTGAAGTACCAGCATCCCAGGATGAGAAGAGCTGCCAGGATGACCACCAGCAGAACTATACCTACTGCCCTGTGGTTCACAACACAATTCATAGAGAGATTTTTAGTTTATCTTATATTATTTTGGCAGTTTAAAAACAGTATTATGGTATACCACAATATAGCTACAATAGATTCATATAAGGAAGATGAGAATACAGAAAGCTATGGTACAACTAAGGCATTGATAACTGATTTTCACAATAAAATAAATACACATACTCCTCAGCTCTGACGTATCCTTGTCTGCTGTTAGCAAAATAAATGTTGAATTCTCCACGAGGCATCCCGTCTGTACAAGTAGGTGGCATCAAGCTGAAAGTGAACAGAAAATTCACTTATAAACTGACCAAGTAGTAGAAACATAGTTTTATAAAACCATATCTATTTCAGCGCATCAAATCATATTCACCTAACATCAAGTAAATAAGTTTAAAGAATGGCCTATACAATAATTAAACTAAAGTATCATGTCATGTGTCAAACCAATCTGTTGTAGTTAACATTAAATATGAGTGTCAAGAACATTATTCACACGCCAGGATGCATGTACATAGTCCAGGCACACACCACCATGAAGCTGTGCACTGTGCAATTGATTTGTTGTTCTTTAGAATATAACTATTTTTAGTTTTGTAACAATAACAGAATAGTTACTATACTAAGATTTTTTAATCATTGTTTTACATACTATACTATGCATTTGAACATTCAGATAAAGTTCAATTTGTTCTGTTTACTGAAATAAAATGGACTACTTCATGGATTACTGCCCTCACAGAGCCACACCATGTCCTGTTGCATTTTCATCTACTCTCTCCTAGTGTTAACTGATGCGCTCTCACCCAGTGCTAATAGGCACTGAAGAGTAGTCTTATAACTGGCTGACCAATGCTTGACAAATATAAGAATATATAATATAATATCATATAAGAATGGGCCTCCATATAGCCTACACATGTGTTTGTTAGTGAATAACGAAAATGTGTATTATATTTAGAAAAAGTTTAATTTTCAACTAAATTTAGGTTGCATAAAATGTGTAACATCTGGGCAATGTAAATGAAATTAAGTATGAATCAACAGGTTGTAAGGTAAGATAGACTTACTTGAAATTAAAAAAAATAATAATTGTAATTTGACAACATCACCTGTAGCAGTAGATGTAAAGTATTAATGCCATGCCGGTCAGTCTACTGCAGCCTTAAATCTATTTGTCCTGTCTAATCAAGTAATAACAATTTAGATTTCCGCTGACAGTAATATTCATTAAAGTTAACTCTGCAATACAAAATATTCAATAAGGCTACATCTGCTAGAAAAAAAACACACCATCATCTTACCAAATTGGATAATTAGATGGCAGAGAGCAGTTCCTCTGGTTGGGATTCCTTCTCAGACAGACGTGGTCCTTGAAGCTTTGTGTTACACTCCTCAAATATCTTCCCTCAGTATGCCGGAGAGCAGAGAGGGGCAGAAAACCCTCATGACCGTCACGGGTTAGAGGCTCATGGCTTAACCCATTGAAGCAGAGTAATTACCGTGAAACCCCGCGGCCCTGAACGCAACATTATTATCCACTCGTGAAACTACAGGCATCAGCTGCTGGCTTTTCATTAAAAAAAAACTGTGTGTGTGGTAGTGTTATTTACAAATATCCTCATCCAAGAACTACAGTAAAATATAGGCCTATAGTTCCACCCAATAAATAATGGAAATAAGAAATAAGAATCCTGAACGCCAAATTTAGAATGCTATAGCTTGATATTGATATGAAAATGAAGATTGTATCACAAAATATAGACAAATACCATAAAAATATTATTGGGTAATGGGCATACTGCACAGTTAAAAAAACTTTATATAAGCTATTCTCTTATGAAAAACTTAACAAATTAAAATACATTAAATATTAGGCCATGACATCAAAGTGATAGGCTCATAGATCATAACAAAAAGCAAAATACTTTCCAAACACTAAGCAATAAATAATGTTGTCTTTCTAAAATAATTGTACTCTCAGTGGGAAATACTAGACATGTTATCTTCATAATATTTCAATTTGATTTATTTGATTAATTCACCTTCAAAAGATAAATATTAAAGAAATTAATGGTAATTATGATCCTGATCATTGCCTAGACCGGCTGCCAAACCCTCAGTCTACTGGCATATTATAACTGAGAGAACTTGTAATAGTTTAGTGATATAAAACCAGATCATGATTTTTTTTTTTTAAAAAGGAAAATTTCTGCCACCACACTCTCATAAACAATACCGTTGCTCAAGGCAGTTGCTGTTGCATATCCATATATTGAGCAGTTTAGTGACATTTAAATCTCCAAAAAGTAAGATATTTCTACTCATTCAATCTTTGAAGTGTCAAGTTGATATGGAGTAAAAGGTGCTTAACTGTGATTGGTACAAAATAATGAAGTCTGTCACTCCATTTCAAAAGATGAAAGGATATCCAGATGACTTTTATTTCCTCAGTAGTATTGCTGTAGCATAGAACATCCTGAAGGCATAATTTTGTTTGTTTCTGATTAGGAATCAGAGTCTCATACTTCCTTTGCTCCTGGGTAATAAAGTCCATCCTCTGACTCATGTTGCAGCAGCTCATTATAAATTATAAAATGGCTCTTATTGTTTTTGTTTGTTTTCATCCTTCAAGCTATGCAACACAAGAACTGTTAGATGTTTTTCTCAGATGATCAAAATAGAAGTATCACAGTCAGAAAAAGTGTAAGCTGAACAACGAGGGATCAAGTCTGGAAGATAGGAAAACTTTGCTTTACTCTGCAAAATTATTTAAATGTTTCTCCACAAGAGGGAGACCAAAGCCTGTTTATGGAAATTGAGTCAGTATGGATTTGTCTCAAACTGTAGTACTGCTTCGATGCTTCACCCAGCAGTCCTACATGTTGATCTTAATCTTTTAGATACTTCAAATTAATGAATATTTCCAATTGGCCTTCGAGTTTCTTCACCACTACATTGCTGAATAGTTTGGAGCATGTGAAAAGAAAACATAAGAGGAGGAGACGGCTTTGAGTAATGCTGGGTAAGTTTTTATGAGAATCAGTCAGCTGATTGGCCGATTGTTCTGTGTTGATTGTGATGACAGCCTACATACGTCACCTTTCAGCTGACCAAAGATTCTCTAAACCGTCTCTGACAAGACCAATTTAAAAAAGAGGAGAGAAAAAATAAGCTTTTGTAGGTCAACGCGGGGGGAAAATTACGTTTGGTTTTGTAAACACCACAGACCAAAATGATGAGAGGACTATTTTATCATTACAAGATTTCATAATTTTCATGTAAAAAACTTATCTTTGGAAAAGAAGATGTACCATCGAAATAACACTCAATGATCCTAAGAGGTTCCAATGATTACCAATGGTCATAAACGTTAACGCTAATAACGCTAGCTCCTCACCGGTTTAGCGAGTTATTCCCTTTCCCTGTTGTTCCGGTCGGCATTTTGAAAGGGAGAGAGAGATGGGGGGTAGGGGGATAGACAATGAGGATCCCCCCCTTGTTCCTCGGTTGTTTTCACTCTAGAAAATTAACCGGTAACGTTACCCGCAAACATAACCTCCACAGTCTATACAATTCTCGCCTGGTAACGCAGGTTGCTCCCCCATAACTTTACCCAGGGAATGTTCACCGTGAGAAAGAAGA
This sequence comes from Percina caprodes, assembly GCA_013375575.1. Taxonomy (NCBI): domain Eukaryota; kingdom Metazoa; phylum Chordata; class Actinopteri; order Perciformes; family Percidae; genus Percina; species Percina caprodes. Next base: position 243,579 of record JABXJD010000137.1, on the reverse strand, counting down.
AACCCCCCATAGTCCTCCCGACTCACAGGAGCTGTTTGAACAGTGGGACGGAGAGGGAGCTCGAGACTCTTCAGCAGCTCCAGCTCCAGCTGCCATCCTACTCCTACTCCTGCTCCTCCCCCTCCTGTTCCTCCTCCACCAGAACCACTTCTCTTTCTCATCACATCCAGAGCAGAGGTAAATAAGCCAGATTCAACAATAACAACCTCTAATCAGACAAGTCGTTTACCTTCCTGAGTATTTCCGGTTTGTCAGACACATCGGGCAGCCGTTGGGAACCGTAAACGGGATCAGAATCATTCTGATTTGTGATGGGGTCTTTGCTTTGTACCCCAGCTGCCTCCTTGGCGTTGGGTCGGGGTTACGCTTCCTAAGGCAAGTCCGAGGTTTGTGAGCTAGAGAGAGATGCGTCGACGAAGGCCATAGTAAGTGTGAGGTGAAAATCTAAATCCATACACGACCTGTACGATAAAAAGAGCGATACTAGCTAGTATGCTAACTGGTTTTGATGCACTCCCGGTGATGCTAGCTTAGGCAAGTTGCAGCGCCTTGCCAGTTAGTTAGCATACCTTAGCTAACTAACGTTACACCTCCAGTTGTGGCTAGCCGGCTAACCCCGAGTTGATTTTAGTCACTTTAACAGACGTTGCTCTGCTGTTAGTCCTCTTAGCAAGTCTAACGTTATACAACGTCAAGCTAGTAATAAATGAGTAATAATACAGTCACATCTGGTGTTGAGATAAGCTAACGTAATTTCGCTGTTATGTGTTTGGACATCCCCGGAAACCTTAACTGACACTGTAACAAAAGAAATAATTTGAGATAGAACTACAAGGTTTCTGACTAGTAACGTTAGGTCTCAGCTACGACAATGAATCTAAACATCTCAAATACGTGTAGAGATGCGGAACGTTAGAGATACACAGAGAGAGAGACAGAATCGTTGTAACTTTTTATCATAATTAATTTTATCAGATAGCAAGCAAGCTAGGTTTGTCACCACTCGAGTCAACTTGCAATGCACGACACACTGCATTCGTAAGAGAGCTAATTTTGTTGATTGTATGTTTCTGCAACAATTACATGCTCTTGAGCAGGTTGAAATGTCCCAGCCAAAAATGCACACCGCTGTGTGTCTATAAAGAGGAAAAGGAACCAGGCAACAAGATGGTTTAGGCACCAGAAGCTGCTATTAATCAATAACTTGTAAAGACATGCCCAGGCTTGCTATAAGGCCGGTATAAATTGTCTAGTCAGAGGTGTAGTTATGTTGGCAATGTAATAATACTCATGAGCTGAACATTTTTAAATCCCCCATCCCAGAAAACTGTAGTTATATGGAAACATCTTTGGCTATTTCTTAATACTCATAATCCTAATAAACAGTGCTGCATGTAATGGCAGCCATACCTTCTTGACAGTGTACATTCTGTAAAAGTGTATGTTGCCACTTTTTTGTCTTTGCAGTATTTTGGAGATGTGAGGAATATAAAGAGATTGGTGATATTGAGCAGCCTGTGCATTGACACGACCTCTTGACCTCATCTTCAGCATGAATGGTGATATGCCTCATGTTCCCATCACTACACTTGCTGGAATTGCTAGCCTGACAGACTGTAAGTGCAACATCATCTCTCTCTCTCTAACGCTGTTCACACAGCCTAAACACTAACACTCAAACCAAGATGTGGCAAGGTTACATGAATACCTCACTGCCAAAATGTTATACTATGTGTAGTGTTTTTTAGTGCTTCTAGTATAAAGTGTAGAACATACAAGAAGCTAAACACTCGTAATTGTGATGCTTCTTGCTACTGGGGATTTCAGCGCAGACAGAAGTGAAGTGACTTGTGTTCTTGAAGATGGGAAGTGGTAGGCTCACAGGCCCCAAACCAGTTTTGATGAAAGAAAAAATTAATATCTGTTAAAAGATTGGCACATTATACATTTCACAAAGATATGATTTATTGCAGAACTATTGTATCTCATTGCATTAGATTGTAAAAATGTAACTTGATGAGCGCAGAGGTCAATTGGCCTTTCTTCACTGTAATGTTGCAATATTGTTAAGGCCTAGCTTTTTTTTTTTAAATCATGTACAAGTTTGGCATGTATTCTGAGTCCTTCAAAAATGTTTTTCTAATTAGAAATGTATAGGCAAGGCAAGGCAGCTTTATTTGTATAGCACATTTCAGCAACAGGGCAATTCAAAGTGCTTTACACAAAATCAATACCCAAAAATGTACATGTAAAATATATCAAGCTGAAGTAAACAAATCCAAAGTGTACATTATCTATAAAAACAAAAACAAATCAGATTGTATCATTGACTTTTGGCATGACTTTCAAATACAGTGGGCCAGTTGGATGTTTTCAAATTTACAATTCTTATATGCTCAAATATTTTCACATACTAATCTTTTATCCAAAATCTTTTAAAATATTTTTGCTTATACTGTTTACTTTCTTTTTTCGTCCAACCTAACTTGTCCATCCATCATCCTTTTAGTATTGAACCAGCTGCCATTGCCTTCTCCTCTCCCTGCCACCACTGCTAAGAGTCTGCTCTACAATGGAAGGATCTCTGAAGAGGTCAGCAGCCTGCTGGTGTGTCGGGACGAGAATCTGGTAACTCAGCTGGCACATAGTCTTAACCAGGTCTCTACTGAACACATGTAAGTAACAATCACCAATTTTTCACATCTTTCGAGAATTGAAATTTAATAGAGGAAAGCTTGCCAGTAGCTTATACTACTACTACTACTGTACATTAGGTTTGTAACTCTAAACTCTAAAATTAGTTTTGAATTGGGGAAAAAATCATTGTTTTGTCAACTTTGTTGTCATTATAGTACTAAATGTAAAATAGTAAATGTTTTACAAAGCGTTGTTTCACTGTTTACTTTAACAGTGAATTCAGGCATTGATGTTTTAATTTCTATAATCACATTATTGCCACTGCTTTACCAGATAGTTCAGCTCATGTTGTGGGTTGTCCAAATCATGAAGGGCTTGTCTAAACTGCACTGAAGATGGTAATTGAGACTGGTAGGAATAAGAATGCATTAGTCAAAACTGGATTTAGGTCCAGTGGGCAGCTATTGGCTGCAATATGACTGTGGACTATACTTTTCTTTGCTTTCCAGAGAGTTGAAGGACAACTTGGGAAATGATGAACCTGAGGGTGACATGCCAATGCTTCTACAAACTTTGCTGTCCAGGAACCCCAAAATCTTCAGGGACAAAAGTATGCCAACCCAGTACAAGGTTTGGGGTGGTAAGGAGGAGGAAATGAGCTGCGGTTGACTTTTCAGTTGAGCCCAGTGCATGCTCTTTCCCTGGCTGTACTCTTGGTTTTCACCGTAACTAGTTATTTACTTAAACATTTCCTGGATCAGATGCGATACTGGTGCTTAGTTTTACTACACTTGTGTTTCCCTAACTGGGGGCAGAGCCATTGTAGCAGGAAAAACATAAAGTGAAACGTAGACCTTTTTAAGTCTTTTTGGTAGTGACCACACACTCAACCCATTAAAATATATGATCAAAGATTATTTAATTAAGGATTATTTATGAACAATCATACATGAGCCTGTTTAAGCACTGAGCAAGATGTGTTGATCCTAATACTTTTTTGTAATTTTAGCCAACAGTAGAAACTTTGTGCTTCTGATTCGGGGATATACTGCGCCATAAATGTGCTTAATTCGTACTTGTCACCAGACAAGCTCAACATAAACTCGCACTTTGGTAAACTCACCATTCTCTTGCAGCTATAACCTCCTCCTTCATCATCCTGAACTCAAAATAATGTTTGTGGCAATACATTTTATTTTCAGAATTAAAAGAATACAAGATCACACCACATCTCCAATTATATGTATACTTTATAGTGTATATATTACTGAAGTATTGTGTAACCCTATGTCACAAAGTTTACATTCCTGAGGTACATAAGCAAGTTTTGTTGCTGTGGAATTGTGTATGACCAGCTCCTTGTTTGTATGACCAAAATAATAGATTTTTTTTATTCTTTTATTTTAGGTGTAATGCAACAGCCAATGATGCAACAGTATAAGATGTCCCAGAATCAGGTTCATGGGAGTCCAGGATCAAACTTTCAGCAAACCACTGTCCCCCAAAGCCCTTCTGGGTAAGACAGTGCCAGCATACAGTCAAATGATGAGGACTCGGAAGTATCTGTACTTTTACTAAGACTACTTCTTACTCCTTCACAGATGCTTTACATCCCCACAGTCTGGATCAGGTGCTCGGTTCGTACAGAACAGTCCTATACCCAGTCCCTATACTCCTCAGAGTCCTGCAGACTACATGCAGTACAACCCACCTAGTTATTCTCAACACCAACAGACACAGCAAGGTAAGTACAAAGTCAAGTCAAAAAAATGTGTCATTAGCTGCCTGCCACACCTCTGCGAGGAACAGAAAATAGCAAAGGGTTGATTTTAATGAATATCGTAGAAGAGTTGTTGAATCGTCATTATCTGTGCATTTGTACCAAGATCAAAAGCTGGGACTTTGCCACTTACATGGTATTTTGTATAAACCTAGTAGGCCACAAGTAAACCGCGTAACTAATCCTTTAACATCACTAAATTTTATACATACCTATGTAGATTCAGGTAATAAACTGACCCTTTTGTTACTGTAAGATGGTAAAACTACAGCTGAACAGGTGAAAAAGAAGGTATCGGTCAGAGGGATGGGAGGCATTGCACGTCACAAATAATTTAAATGGATATTTTATTTTGCTTTCTGTTTTAGTTAGAAACATCCATGACAACAAGGTCTCTGGTCAGCTATCAAGTACTTCATCTAATCAGAATGCGAGACTAGGCTCAGATGAAGACTACATCAACATGGCTCACAGACTGGGAAATGAGGTAATGCAGACAATCAAGATATCTTGAACTGGATCTTAAACTGGCAGATGCGGACTGTTTAAAGGGATGATAAATGTCTTGTGTTCCAATAGGAGAATAACCCCTCCATGAGGGTTGCCGCGTTTCCAGTTAAATCACCACAGTCTGTGTGTTCCCCTGCTGGGAGTGAAGACACTGCAAAAAGTATGCTGCCTTACCAACAACCAACAATTCTTCATTTGGTGCAAAGATTTATTGTGTGTACTGATTTTTCCTTGAATTTATTTGTGTTTCAGCAGGGTCCAGGCCTCCTCTTATCATGCAGTCCCCTCCACTTGATGTGCCACCAGGTGCAGCACCTGACCGGCTACTCACCTCTGCCGACCGCAAAAAGAGGCAGAAAGAAAGGAGTAAAGAAGAAACTGAGCAGATGGACACAAATGCCTCGTATGACATTGTTAGTTCTCCATCAAAAGAGTCTGCCAGGCTGACTTTAAAACTGTCCAGAGTGAAGTTTTCAGACATGGATCAATCTGCAGAACTTCCTCTTAGGCCACGTGTCGACTCAGACCATGAAACTGATTTGATGAATAATAGTAATCAATTTTCAAGGACTGTCCAGGACTTATCACACACAATTGGTGCCGTGGAGCAGGATAACTGTCAGCAGGTCCCTGTTCGGCCAAATACCAAGGAGTCTGGAGTCGTCAGTGGGGTTGTGTTTGATGATGCTGAGATAGACACACTTGCAGAGATTGAGAGAATAGAACGTGAATCAGCCAGTGAGAGAGAACGGTGGTCTAAAGAAGTCCAGGATAAAGGTATGGTGTGTCCGCCTTTGCCCTGTGCCTTCTTGCATTTTAGTCATGGCTAGATTTGTTTGTGTTTTTAGTAGATCTAAGCTACGTTTTTCTTTATTGCAGATAAGCCACTGAAGAAACGGAAGCAAGACTCATATCCTCAGGAATCCGGAGCTGAGTCAAGTGACGGGCCTACTGTACAAGGGGGCAACACTGACAGCAAGTTGACACCCAGGAAGACAAATGCTGCAAGTAACGGTGCCAGTCGGCCTGCTTTGATGGTCAGTATTGATCTGCAGCAAGCTGGCAGAATGATAGGACAGCCTGTAGTGGTCTTGGAAGCACAGAAGCTGTGTGAGGACCACCTACGGCAACTAAAGTCAAAGACGGATGGAAAGATAGATAACATTGTTGAAAACAGACCTGGCCTCATCAATCAGCATGCTGAGAACCCCAGGAAGTCTGGCTCAGGAGGGCAACCAGAAACCCCCAAACAGAAGCAGGAGAGTCGACGTGAATCCAAACACAGACATGACAGCAAAACTATCAGTGGCAAGGGACATTCAGTTGACAGACGGCCAGACGCACCACGTCAGAAACATGACAAGCATTCAGACTTGCGCAACAAAGAGGAAAAGAACCACAACAGTCACCGATTGCATTTCAGCCAACTTGAGACTCCAAAAACCCTGAGCAAGATGGAGCGTAACTCCAAACATGGAGAGGACAAAGTCAGGGATAGAGATAGGGTTAAGGACAAAGATAGAGAAAGGGATAAGGACAGAGATAAAGATAAAGATAGAGAAAGGGCTAAGGTCAGAGATAAAGAAAAAGATAGAGATAGGGATAAGGACAGAGATAAAGAAAAAGAAAAAGATAGAGATAGGGATAAGGACAGAGATAAAGAAAAAGATAGAGATAGGGATAAGGATAAGGACAGAGATAAAGAAAAAGATAGAGATAGGGATAAGGATAAGGACAGAGATAAAGAAAAGGATAGAGATAAAGATAGGGATAAGGACAGAGATAAAGATAGGGATAAGGACAAAGTCAGAGAAAGGGATAAAGATAAAGACAGAGAAAGGGATAAAGATAGGGATAAGGAAAGGGAAAGGAAGCACAAGATGTTGAGGGAAAATTGCAACAGACACTCTCCTGACCGGCATACTAAACCTGACAGCCCTAGAGTTAAGCAAGACGGAAGCAGAAAATCCACTGACCTCAATGGTCGACAGAGGACAGACAGTTCCAGCCTTCAAAACTCCCAAAATAAGAAAGAGAGGAAAAGTGGGGATGGCAACATTAGTTGCCCAGCTGGAAACAAACCGCAGTCTTTGGAGACAAATCTTAGTGAGTTCCCCTCGTACTTGCTGGGTGGCAAGTCAGGAAGTCTGAAGAACTTTGTGATTCCTAAATTGAAACGGGATAGAAAAGAAAAAGATCCCCAACTTCCAGAGCAATTGATAGAGGGCTGGAGCATTCCCCTGGTCAGGCTGGAGAGAGTGTCATTGGTTGATAACTTAAACAAAGGAGCTAAACCTGTTGTTGTGCTCAACAAACTCAGTATTGATGAAGTGAAAAGAATCATTAAGGAAAGCAGGAATGCACCTATCTCCAGATCCAAGAACTTCTTTGACAAATCAGGGAGAGGTATGATTTACTTTGTTTATTAAATATGTACGCAAATCTGTAGGGGATGGATATATGCAATGTGATTGTGTCCAGCTTTCGGATTGTTGATTTACTTTAAACCACTGTTTCTTAGTTGTATTTCTTTTGAAGTATAGATTATTCTGTGCTGAAAACTAACTTACCTCTTGTGCTTACAGAGAGGTTTTTTTGCGAGAAGACAAACAAACGAAAGCACAGCATGATCAGTAAGAAATCCAAGTACACTGAGGTGGATGAAGATGAAGATGATGAGAACGATGATGATGATGATGACTCTGACAATGAGTGTCAGTATTAAACGCTAAAAAAAATCATAATTGTCGACCACATCAGACACTTTTGACCAAGTATTGTTTTACCATGCCGCAATCCTGAAGATTAAACAATATGTACCACAAAATACTTTATATTATAGTTATTACATTTGATTTATTTATTACAGCCATATGTTGTGCTTGAACTTGATATTTTCTGAATTATTATTTCTCTGTTATTGTTACAGCTGCAAAGAAAAGGTACAAGAAACATCACAACAAGGCATGGAAGCTGGAAGAGAAGAGGGGTTCTGGTGATCACCGGGGGTCCGGTAGTCGCCACCGTGAACCAAGTGAATCGGATGAAAGCTGCCCACCACCAAGCCAGAGTGATGGTATGTGTTTTTTGCATAGGCTTGCCAGTGGGCATAGGCAAAAGAAAAAAGATAAATAAATATTGTTGACAGCCTAGAGAGTGTTTTTATTTGTCTCTAAGAAGGCAACATTATTTTATGTCCATTATACACTTAGACAATAAACACCAAAATGATCATTGTATCAGAGAATGCAAATTTTGATTCCTGTTTCTGACGGCTGTCATTCAGATTATTTCCACTTGAAACCAGTGATCAGGTAGACCTATTCCCTAGATGGTTGGATTACTACACCCAAGTCTTTCCGTATTAAATATTCACTGCTTTAGGGTGAGTTGCTGCTGCCAAGGATTTGACTAATTTTTTCTTTTTGTTCAGCTGCCAGAAAATCAAAGAAAAAGGAGAAACAGAAAAACAGGAAAGCGTATGATTCCAAGCTGACAACCGAGGGTATTGTGTTACCACTTTGAGTTATTTTAAAATATGAATGCATTTTAAAATTAAATATTTTAATGAATCAATTTGTTTGCATTTGTTTAATAGAAAAGATGGATTCCTCCACATTTAAAAGATTCACGGCCAGCATGGACAGCATTATTGAGAGCCTTGAGGATGTGGACCTCACTGCCACAAGTAAACATCAAGTGCTGCACAGTTTCCAAAGTTCATGACATATGCTGAAGTGTTGAGTTTAAAAACGTTAACAATATAACTTTGTGCCCTCAAACAGGTGAGGATGAGATACCTGAAGAGCTCTTACTTGGAAAACACCAGTTAAGCGAGCTAGGCAGTGATTCTGCTAAGATCAAAGCTATGGGCATCTTTAACAAGGTTTTTGCACTGTCACATGATTACATATTGCTGTTGATTTTAAGTTGTTCCCGAAGACCATCAATTCACAGCTGCATTGTTGTGAAAGTAATAAATCATTTGTTATACCCATAGCTTTCGACTAATAAATTGGTGAAAATGTTGAATATCCTGGAGAAGAACATTCAGGACAGCGTCAAACTTTCCACACTAATGAATCATGTAAGTTGAAGTGATGTTATTTTTCTTACCTGATTTTTGGTTTGAGCTTTCCAGCAAGTTTTGTCCTTTTGTTTAGTTTTTTTTACTAATTGTTTTTGAAATATGTAGGATAATGATTCCATGGATGAGGAGCGGTTGTGGCGTGACCTTATCATGGAGCGGGTGGCTAAGTCTGCAGATGCCTGTCTGACTGCACTCAACATCATGACATCTCCACACATGCCCAAGGCTGTTTATATAGAGGATGTGATTGAGAGGGTGTTGCAGTACACCAAGTTCCATCTGCAAAACTCTTTGTACCCTCACTATGACCCGGTCTACAGAGTGGGTCAGCACAGTTTTCTTCTGTTCTTCTATATTCTACAGAATATTGCAAAGCTCTTGATCTCAAGGAGTTTTGTTTTTGTGTGCGCAAAGTTTGCAAATTGGCAAGCTGATTAGGCCGATTCATGTTGATTATCTTTGAACCTATTTAAAAAATAGCTCTAAATGGGTGAGCACCATTGTTAAAAATTGGCGTTGGTAATTTGCTGCTGATGTTTAAAGTGGTTTACTTATCTTTTATTCAACTCTCATTTTCCCTTTATCTTCCTCACTTAAGGTGGCATGCATACTTCAAAGTCCAAGAGAGCAAAGACTTCCACCCACAAACAGAAGGTGGTAGTCATGCTCTACAACAAAGTGTGTGATATTGTCAGCAACATCTCAGAGCTTCTGGAGATCCAGCTGCTAACTGACACCACTATTCTCCAGGTGAGACTCTCAATCTGGTCTGACGTCATTTAAATTCATGACCCCATTTACCCTTTGACTCTTGATTTCTAACATACCTGACTGCTTTTGTGCCTGACTTTTAGGTCTCCACCCTGGGTATTACACCTTTTTTCGTGGAGAATGTCAGTGAATTGCAGTTATGTGCGATCACACTAGTCACAGCAGTAAGTGCCATGGCATCCAATTTTCGTATTATTTTAGCAGTGACTTTTACTATTGCTTCAGATTGTTTTGTTTTTTTTCGATAACATGCTCCTGCACATCTTGTTATGTTTTGATTAACTTCTTTGAATTGTACTCTTCCACAGGTGTTCTCTCGTTACGAGAAGCACAGGCAGCTCATTCTTGAAGAGATCTTTACCTCCCTGGCTAGACTGCCTACTAGTAAACGCAGCTTAAGGAACTTTAGGTAACTACATCTTAAATTAAAATTTGCTCAATAAAATTGCATGAATTAAGAAACTGATCATTGACGTCCTCTGCTACGATACTTATGTCTCATAATCCCCAGGCTCAACAGCACTGATTCGGATGGAGAACCCTTGTATATCCAGATGGTCACAGCACTAGTTCTTCAGCTCATCCAGTGTGTGGTTCACCTTCCCTCAGAGAGGGATGCAGAGGATGAACATAATAAGAAGGTTACTACAAAGGATTAAACTCATTTAAACCATATTTATCTAATAAGGTGTTTCGATTCAGAGATTGTTTGACATATTGGGTACTTTTTTCTAGATGGATAAAGATGTCTTTATCACAAACACTTATGAAACTGCCATGAGGACAGCTCAGAACTTCTTATCAGTGTTTCTCAAAAAGTAAGTAATTGATCTGAAGACTATTAAAGGGGGACATTACAACTGAGTGTCCTTACACTTTCTTCTACTGTTTAAACACATATTATAATAAAAGATTGTATTCTGTTCGTTTCAGGTGTGGTAGTAAGCAGGGAGAGGAGGACTACAGGCCGCTGTTTGAGAAGTTTGTTCATGACCTGCTGTCCACAATCAACAGGCCTGAGTGGCCTGCAGCAGAACTGCTGCTCAGTTTACTGGGTCGGCTGTTGGTGAGTAGCATCCCCCACTCCAAAGTGGCATCACCCATCATCTGTCCAGCAGAAAAAGCTGCTAATGTTTGTTATTGTCATGACACTTCTCTCTACTTCTTGTGCTCCAGGTGCACCAGTTCAGTAACAAGCAGACAGAAATGGCGCTCAGGGTGGCATCGCTGGACTACCTCGGCACTGTCGCTTCTCGCTTGCGTAAAGACGCTGTCACTAGCAAAATGGACCAAAAGGCTATTGACCGCATCCTTAAAGAGGTAGACTAGATAATTACTAACTTATTTTAACAGATGCAAAGTAACAGATAGTGATGAATTGCTTTTGAGATGCTCCTGTCTTATTGATCTTACAGACTGAAGGTAGTGATGAGATCCAGCAACTCCAGAAGGCCTTGCTGGACTTCCTAAATGAGCACATTGAGACGGATCCATCTCTAGTGGTGAGTGTTTAATTTTTGTATAGCTGTGTATTTTGTATGTATCCCTAAGGACTCGATGCTCAGTGTACACATGCAGTAATAGGCACCTCTTGTACTCCTGTTACTCGAAACTGCCAAATTATGTATTCCATGGTTCCTTGGTGTCAAACTGGTATTGAACTCTATAGTTTGCCTTAAATGTTCAGCGTTTTTGATTACATATGTATGTATTTGTTTCATATAGTTTTCCAGGAAGTTTTATATTGCCCAGTGGTTCAGGGACACTATAAGTGAGGCAGAGAAAGCGATGAAGTCTCAAAATGACGATGAGGACTTGAAAGGTCGACATCATTCCATGGACGATGACTCAACTGAGGAGATAATGCAGAGGGCTGAGAAACGAAAGAAATTCCTCCGCAAGGTCATGAAGACGTCCCCATCACATTTCAGTTCTCTGGGGTAAATACTACTTGACTCTGGATCGCTACACCAGTTTGTTACACTGTTTGACTTTTTCACCAATCCTGGTGTTAAATGGTCCTCTTGACTTTTCTTTCAGGATAAACTCTAACACAGTGGACTATGAGGACTCATGTCTGATTGTCAGATATCTGGCCTCCATGAGGCCGTTTGCACAGAGCTTTGATATTTATTTATCACAAGTAAGAGGATTAATTCAAATGAACGTCTGTGAAAGATTGGATTGCTCTGGCTGTCACAAACTTTTTTTCTCTTACTGTTTCTCTTGTCTAGATTCTGAGAGTGCTGGGTGAGAGTGCCATCGCAGTCAGAACTAAAGCCATGAAGTGTCTGTCTGAGGTAGTAGCTGTGGATCCAAGTATTCTGGCACGGGTAAGTCATCCTATATTGGCTGCTACACATCACTCAGACGACTGGATTGATAGCAGTAGCACAGATTTTTTGTTTGTTTTCTTTTACCGATAAAAACACAATTTAAAGTCAAATAAATTAAGTTTTTATCTGTCCTAACAGGACATTCTGTTATAGCTTTTAGAGTGTTAGGGTGGTGTTTTAGCATTACCAGGCAAGTATGCCAGTTTACCACACTCATACTTGCAGCCAGAAGATTTAGTAATGTTTATCTGTGCTTTACTAATCTTCTTTGCTTTCCAGTTGGATATGCAGCGCGGGGTTCACTGTCGCCTCATGGACAACTCCACCAGTGTGCGAGAGGCAGCCGTGGAGCTACTTGGCCGTTTTGTGCTAAGTCGACCGGAGCTTATTGAGCAGTACTATGACATGCTCATTGAAAGGATATTGGTAAAAAAAAACTATAAAACTTCCCTCTTCACCTCTATTTAAAACCTTACTGTGAGCTTTCATACAGAAATGTAACTATTTTTAACCAAATGGTAAAGTTAAAATCACCTGCCCTTTTAGGGGTTTGCGGAAAGGAATAGGCAACATGTATCATAAGACAGACTCCAGTGGAAGTTGACTTTAGCAAACTGACAAAAAAAGTTGATTTAAAGTGCAAAAGTTCAGCTGAGGTTAAATAATCTTTTTCCCACACTGCCACCTACAGATCAAATTAAGAACTTCAACCATTTGGCAGTTAAAAGTACAATTGAGCAATGGATTTATTTTTGTCAATATTGAGCTGCCCATTTTATCTTTCCACAGGACACAGGTATTAGTGTAAGGAAGAGGGTCATAAAGATCTTGAGGGATATTTGCCTAGAGCAGCCAGACTTCCACAAGGTCACCGAGATGTGTGTCAGGATGATCCGAAGGGTCAACGATGAGGAGGGGATCAAGGTTTGTGTTTATTTTTTGTGAGTACTGATTAAAAGTGTTAGTTTTTAGTTTTTGATGTACATCTTATATACATACATATGTTTTACCATGCAGAAACTAGTGAACGAGACATTCCAGAAAATCTGGTTTACCCCCACACCCAGTCATGACAAAAATGCCATGACTCGGAAGATCCTGAACATCACAGATGTGGTGCGTACTACCTAGGCTTATGACAAAAGTTCATCATCCAAATAAGAAATATTTTGTTGTAATCTGACTCATGTCGTGTTTTGATTTCATCCCAGGTGTTGGCATGTAAAGACACAGGCTATGACTGGTTTGAGCAGCTTCTCCAAAATGTGAGTTAACTTGTATGGCTGTTTGATGTTTCAACATCATCTTGTGGGTCATTATGATAGCTAAGCTGGTATGTGCATATGTTGTCAGGCATCTTATCTAACTTCTGCATGACTTCTGTTTAGTTACTGAAGTCAGAAGAGCAAGCTTCGTACAAACCTGCCAAGAAGGCCTGTGTTCAGTTGGTGGACAATCTAGTGGAACACATACTGAAATATGAGGAGTCTCTTGCAGGTAATAAAAATAAGTGTAATGGTACTGTATGTTTGCTTACAAAATTTGTATTGCATTGTTATTATGTTAAACATTACTGTGCTGCGACAAATGTCAATGTTTTCTGCTTTAACGTTTCAGACTGTGAGGACAAAGGGGATAACTCAGGTCGTCTGGTAGCATGCATCACCACTCTCTACCTGTTCAGCAAGATCAGAGCACAGTTAATGGTCAAACATGCCATGACTATGCAGCCCTACTTGACCACCAAGTGCAATGTAAGTGCAACATCATTTTGTCTGTTAGTTTTACTTGTATCAGAAATTATTTGTTGAGTCTGTTGCCCACAGGACAGAAATGAATAACACCAACTTTTATGTTGTACTGTTGAGCCATCTAGTGGCAGCTAAATGAAATCAACACAGGATCTGTCCCAATACCCACACTTTTGCAAGTAGTGCCTACTTGTGTGACATGTTAAGATCACAACCGTTATGGAGGTTTGTCAGAGCCCACTGGGACACATTTGATTAATAAGGACATCCCATCGCTCATGCAAGTGCTGGACATGGCACAATTAAGCTCAAAGGTTTTGCTGAAACAATTCAGTAGTATCAACCATACAGTATTACAGGTACAATCAGATGATGGTAAAACACACACATTCAAGAGTTAAGGAGGAATGCAATTAATAAAGCAATTCGTTGTTATACGGAAGTTATTTCCCACCTCAGCTTTGGACTGAGCAGCTGTCTCTTTATTGACATTTCAGACTCAGAATGACTTCATGGTGATATGTAACGTGGCAAAAATCCTGGAGTTGGTCGTGCCTCTGATGGAACACCCAAGTGAGACTTTCCTCACTACCATAGAAGAAGACCTGATGAAGCTCATCATCAAATACGGCATGATGGTCAGTGTCATTTATAGCTTACAGCTTTCACAGATAGCTCTTAAAAAGCATGAACAAGGTGAATGTAAAACTACTCCTCTGAGCATACAGATTTTATTTGAACATAATGTTATATTTTGTGTCTGCTTCCCAGGTGGTCCAGCACTGCGTAAGCTGTCTTGGTGCTGTTGTCAACAAGGTCACGCACAACTACAAGTTTGTCTGGGCTTGTTTCAATCGCTACTATGGTAAGGCTTATGTACTTTATATACAGCCATTTTTAATATAAACATAAATGTCCTTATACCACAATTATTATAAACCTTGATATGGAAAATATGGAAAGATCACCTAAAATGCCCCAACATTTTTGATAACATGTTGATGGGGCTTGTAATTATTAACCTGTTCATTTACCTTCAAATGAAAGGTTACATTATGCTCATGTAACTGCATTATACTCAGTCTCAATTCACATCCAAATATAAAATTGTATTGAACACACACCAGATAGTCTTTGTTTGTTCACTGTAGAAGAACAAAGTTAGCTTTTATTGCCCACATGTATTATTCCATAGGAGCGCTGGCAAAACTGAAGACACAGCACCAAGAGGACCCCAACAGCTCCACTCTGGCTGCTAACAAACCTACTCTCTTACGCTCACTCTTCACTGTGGGGGCTCTCTGTCGGCACTTTGATTTTGACCAAGAGGAGTTTAAGGGTTCTAACAAGGTAAACACCAGCAATGTGATGAAACTATGTGAGCATGACTAACTGTTGAACCTGTTTTGATGGCTCCCACTATCTTCCACTGTGTGTCTTAGATTGTCATCAAAGACAAGGTGTTGGAGCTTTTGTTGTACTTCACCACTCATAACGATGAAGAGGTCCAGATCAAGGCCATCATAGGTCTAGGTATGTTGCACCTCATGTCAGACAAACATAAGCACAATTACTGTGTTTTATACTGTAATTTCTTGTTTTCTGTTTTTGTCCTTGGCTTAAGTTTTTCTGAATGGATTAAAATAATTTTCATTTCTCTCAAGGCTTCCAGTTCATCATGCACCCAGAGCTCATGTTTGTGCAGGATGTGAAGGTTCTGTATAACAACACTCTGTCAGATGAAACCAGTTCGGTCAATCTGAAGATCCAGGTGCTAAAAAACCTACAGACTTACCTGCAAGAGGAGGACTCTCGAATGCAGGAGGCCGATCGCGAATGTAAGTTAAACAAATCCATTTTATACTTAGGTGACTAAGGTTAGAACTGTATGTTCAGCAGTGTTAATCTACATTGTTTATCATGTAGAACCTCCTTTGAACGATTCAGCTGATTTTTTAATTTTTAATTTTTTTTATTTAGGGAAGAACCAATCCAAGCAGGAGGATCTGAAAGAAATGGGGGATATCTCATCAGGCATGAGCAGCTCCATAATGCAGATTTACCTGAAGCAGGTGCTGGAGTCTTTCTTCCACTCACAGTCGACTGCTCGGCACTTTGCCCTGAATGTCATTATACTGACTCTCAGCCAGGGCCTCGTCCATCCTGTACAGGTATGTTCACAGTCTCACCCAAAACTAAGATATAAAGTACCTCTTACAAGCAAGATCTGGTTGCAATTTTCTTTTATCTCGTTGTGGCAACTTCCTCTGGTGTCTTGAATGCATCACGAGCTGATTTGGAACAATTGTTTTTTTTTTTAGTGTGTGCCGTACTTGATTGCCATGGGAACAGACCCTGAGCCAACCATGAAGAACAAGGCTGATCAACAGCTGGCAGAGATTGACAAGAAATACTCAGGCTTCATCCATGTGAGTGGCTTTCTGGTTTATGATTGCCAAGATGAGGTGTAAAAGTGTATAATGACGGTTTGCTTTAACAGCATCTATGGGCAATAGTGTGTGTATTTTATTATGGTGGGAGAATTTTAAACAGTTAAT
This sequence comes from Percina caprodes, assembly GCA_013375575.1. Lineage (NCBI taxonomy): Eukaryota > Metazoa > Chordata > Actinopteri > Perciformes > Percidae > Percina > Percina caprodes. The sequence continues at coordinate 227,146 of JABXJD010000137.1, read as the reverse complement.
GCTTCACTACACTTTAAAGGAAAACATATTGTTACTTAATATTACAGAAGCATAGAAACATATTTCTTTATATATGTTTCTGTTATGTCATTATATAAATAAGAAAACATGTATAACATCTCATATTGTACTGTATTGTAGTTTAACTTCAACTGATCCTAGACCTGTAGTCTGATAAAAAATAAAATACAAGGTTCACAAAAATCATCTTCATCATCATTTAATCTACATACATGCTAAGTTGTATCTCTCTTTGAATTCACAGATGAAGGCTGTAGCAGGGTTGAAGATGTCTTATCAGGTGCAACAGGCCATAAATGGCTCTAAAGACGCAGTGATTCGAGGTTTTCGTCACGATGACTCAGACTCTGCTCTCTGCTCTCATCTATACACTTTGGTCCGTGGGAACCGACAACACAGGCGGGCTTTCCTCATTTCCCTGCTCAACCTGTTTGATGACAGCTCTGTAAGTTCACTTTTCTCCTTCTCTTTGTGTAGATGTGTAGGCTTGTGTGTCTCCAACCAGCCACTATCCAAGCTTCAATACTGGTTATGAAGTTTTACATTTTGTACCTTGTAGAAAACCGAGGTGAACATGCTGTTGTTCATAGCAGACAACTTAGCCTGCTTCCCCTACCAGACTCAGGAGGAGCCTCTTTTTATCATGCACCATGTAGACATTACGCTGTCTGTCTCTGGTAGTAATCTGCTCCAGTCTTTCAAGGAGGTGAGAAACTTTGTTAAAATGTGTATATGACTTATAACTTTTAGTTGTTTTGTTCATCATGGAATAAAAATCCAAACTTGTGTAATATATCCTCTGTATATTTGGTCTGTGTTTGAGAGGTTTTGTTCTTTGTGCAGTCTTTACGGAAAGAGCCTTTACAGGAGGAAAAGTGCATGGAGACAAAAAAGAAAAAAAAGAAGAAGAAGAAGAAGCTTCAAAGGAGAAAACACAGCTCTGATGAGGATGATGAAGATGATGAGCAGAGCAGTAGCACATCCAGCAGCAGTGATGAGGATGATGAGGTGGTCCACAGGCAAAAAAAACCTGCGGCTTGTGATTCTGACGGTGACATGGACGATGAGGATGCAGTGATGGACCGTCTACCCGAAAACTCCATTCCTCTGCTGGACTTTGCCAGTTCTTCTCAGGGCATTCTGCTGCTGCTGGTGCTAAAACAACATCTGAAGAATCTGTATGGCTTTTCAGACAGGTAGGCCACAGCAAAAATGTCAGTAAATAAATCTTTCATCAACTCTTTCTTAGTTCAACACAAACTCAACCAAACTTTTTTTTTTTGCGTCACAGCAAAGTCCAGAAATATTCCCCGACGGAGTCTGCCAAAGTATACGACAAAGCAGTTAATAGGAAATCTAAGGTGCACTTCAACCCTCGACAGACACTGAATTACCTGAAGAGTGACCTAGCCAACATGGATCTCAGCCACGACACCAAGAGGAACATTGTGAAACAGTATTTGGATGTAAGCATTCAGCACTATGTTATGAGTTTATGTATGTATTTCTTTTAGTCTCAGGAATATGATGATTATGTCTGCTTTTATCTCTTAGTTCAAGGTTCTGATGGAGCACTTAGATCGTGATGAAGAGGACGAGGAGGGTGAAGCAAGTGCTAATGCCAGAAACAAAGCCATTACATCACTGCTGAAGGTCCCAAAATCTTTGAACCACAACCACAATAATCACACTGCTCGAGCAGAGACAGACGAGGAGAAGAGTGAGGATGAAGAGCCCCCTTCGGTAGGAATTTAAAAACTCTGTCGAGATCACCCATATGATTTCCATGTTAACTCACCTGTAATCAAACTATTTCTGCATATGAACTGTTAACTCTGGGCATTAGTGAGGTCATGTGGATATCACATCCCATTTAAGGTATATAACTGAAGGGTGGATGCGGGTTAATGAGAATGAGAGGAGAAAATGTTATACTCTGTTTAAAATATATATTCTGTATACCTAAACAGAATGTCAATATGACATGATGTGACCTTCTAATGCCTATCACCTTCACAAACATATTAACAGTGCTTATGGATTTTACATTTCTCTTCATTGTTGCAGAGAGCAGATCAACTCTGCTGGCATTTCTACTGCAGCTTCTGTTCACACATTATCCCAACATGGAAAATGTCTGTAAGATTTTTGTGTAATGCTTCCTTCTATCCACAGCGAAAACCAAGGAAAGGCAGAGAGTCCACAGAGGATACAGGTCACCTGAATGAGAGAGTAAAGGCCATGGACGTCATTGCCATCTGCTGTCCCAAATACAAAGACAGACCACAGATTGCCAGGGTCATCCAGAGGATCAAAACTGGCTACAGTATACACTGGATGACTGGATCTTATTCTGGGCCCTGGGCTGAAGTGAAGAAACGGGACGGTCGCAAAAAGGTGCCTTGGGTTGACACTATCAAGGAGTCAGACATTATTTACAAGAAAATATCTTTGACAAGTGGACACAAGCTGACGAACAAAGTGGCACAGACGTTACGGGCGCTATACGCTGCCAAGGACGGGGACTAAAAGAATGAATCAACTGAAATTATTCAGACAGACAGCCCAAATCTATGTGGATCCAATATGTTACAGAGAGAAAATGAAACATCTTTAGTTTTAAGGACCAGATGGAGGAAAAGTATTGTAAACACTGATCTGTCTTAATACAGACATGTTTAAGTTAAACACAAGAAAAACATAAGAAGGAAATGTTTAGGAAAACATTGTGTGGGAGTTCCTTCGCTGTTGTGCAGCAACTTCGTTGTTTGATTTTTACTCCCACTGTATCATAGTTTAACTAAACACATGTTTATATCTGAACATAATTCTGTAAAAAAAAACAAAAAAACTGAATGTTGGAAATTAGTGTATTGATGATGATGATGTTCTTAATAAAGTGTTTTTGGAGTTTAAACTAACATCAGATGGATTTATTCACTATTCATTGTTGACCTGAGCTCCAGGTCAATAATAAAGCTCCAACAACTTTTTTTTTCCTTGCTTTGAACATTTTGTTGTTTACCCACACTGTGTAATGAAGTATCTTTGATATAATTTATTTATGTCAAGAGCAGTGCAGTATCTGTGCCTATATGCAGGGGAAGTTATATTGTTTTTAATATAGATTTTGATGTTATAATGTAGAACACAGCAAGAAAAAATTGATCCCTCGCTCTTCTGGTGGAACAAATACTGCAATAAATTTTTCTTATGTCTTTGTTACTTGTTTTTGCTTTTTTCCCCTCGTCAAAATAATTATTGTACCATTTTCAAAGTCATGAGGCTTATTTCTTTTGGGCTGTACTGTGATTTCCTCACCTGTGTGACAGAGATCAGGGGGAGTAAAGCAAATCTTAAAAATGTTTTGGATGGCAAACAGGTCTATCCGTGGCTCTGAAGAAATAATACCAGATCTTCTTGACTGGTTACTTAACTCTCTAATCACAGGGCAAAGTTCACCATAACAGATAAAACCAAAACATCATCTTGCCATTGTGATTGTGACCGTGAGGAAGTGCACATCTAACACGAGGTGGCACGTAACTCTCAGACTTAGCCCCACATTAGTAGTTGATGTACTGTGCACAATTTCTCTTTTCACTTTAAGATTTTCTGCATTTCGGTAGAGAATGATAGATCTAAATCATACGGTACTATTAATGGAAACATACGGTATAAGTTGCAAGCACCACGTCTTGTACTAACGTTTCCTATATAAAATCAATTTGATCAAGATTCATTTTGAACAATCTTTATAACTAGTGGTTGATTGTATGTACTGTATAATACAGACATTTTTAACTTAAAAAGGGATCTCAAAACATTTACACCATCCCCAATTGTATGAACGTGTGTGTGTGTAGTATATGAGAAGAAATGTAAAGCACTTTGTCCGGTAAGGTAGAAAAGTGCTATATTAATACAGACCATTTAACAGTAACAACAAAGAATAAAACATACTATAGGTTTTATATATATGTTTTGTTAGGGGAATTATATTTTTTATATTTTTGCTGCTAAAATGATAAAAACCAACTGACTATATTTTTAGGAATGGAAAAAAAACTGTAAGAATGGAAATTTAATGTATGCATCTTTACTGCATTTAGGGTTAAGTTGTATTCTACTTTTTTTTATGTATTTAATATGGTATTTTTAAATGGATCTTTTAAATAAAATGGTGTGGTGAATATTTAAGATAAAATTACGTTGACCGGTAGATGGCAGCACAACGTTTCACTTGGCCCAGTCTGCGAAAAATTAAGGAGACGAAGAAGGAAAAGAACTTGTTCACATCCGCCGTTGTGCATGAGGTTGGCGGGCTGCTAGTTGTACATATTTGTTTAAATTCTGCTGCTCAACTGGTGAACAAGACTTCTTATTCAAATACCCCAATATCACGCGGTATCTTTTTAGTCGGGTAAAGCAACGAGTTCACTTTAAAACACTTTATTTTACACCTAGCTAGCATTTAGCTTGCATGCTAAATAATAAGGTTTCAATGCTAGTAACGTTTGTTGGCTAACTCACCGGCGTTATTCTTCCATCAGCTTTCTAACATTAGCTAGCACTAAACAGAAGATTTAACTTGATGTGAAGTTCGCAGTATATCACGCCATTATTTCCGTATGACGCCTTGCCTAACTTTGCCTAATGCTCTTGTTTAACTATGTTTGAACGGTTCAATGTGTAGGTAAAGTTAACGGCGGTAGCTCAGCCATGCCGTCCATCGCTGGACCCAATGTCCTCGCCGAAGCGCTGGAAAACTCTTCCCGGCTGATTGACAGACATCTGCAGGATGACCGCTGCTTTCCTGACCTGTCGGAGCTGCTCAGCGTCCCATCTCACAGTAAGTTATGTGGAGGAATTGAGCAGAAGAGAGAGACCAAACAGTACCTATCAAACTCCGGTGTTTCTGTTTACACTAGGGCTGCCATTCCAATGCAAATGTTGAATAAAGTAGGAGGCGGGACGATGTTGATTAAAGTAAAAATCACAATAGTTTTTTTTACCACAACCGTGATTAAAGAAAAAGAAATTGCAGACAGACGTTGTCACTACTGGTGCTTTCACACAGACATAAGCAAAACATAAGACATTTCCTGAGTAATGGAAAATGATGACAAAGAAGATAAAGGTATTCACAGTCTATTAAGTTCAGAGAGCAATATGATTTAATTTTAATGCTTCAAAAGAGGTAGTTACCATTCTTGGACAAAACTGTGTTATTGCTTGAAGAAAGCAGTAGTTACAAGATATATTAATGTATTTTCCATATATTGGCTCAACTGTGCAAGGATGAAGACCAAATACTAATAAGATTCATTTGCCAAAATAAATCATCTGCGGTTTACACCTGTGTCACTCATGCTGACATTTTATGGCTGTCAGAACATGTTATCCTCTTGAGCATACCAGTTTTCTGGCACAAACTTATGTTGACATTGAGCAGTTATATCTACCAAATGACTCTATAATTCATCCAGAATAGACTACTACAAATGGGTCACACATTTGAAATGAATAGCCTTGTAGCTCAGGTTATACAGGGGAAACAAATTTCAACTGTGTGAAAAAAAGTGAGAGGGACATATTTTGGCACCATGTGTATTCCTTATACATGGTGCCAAAATATGTCCCTCTCACTTTTTTTTCACCGTTTGCTTGATGAGGGAATGTGTTTGTTTACAAGAGAAATGTATTATGATTGGAAAGTACGTAATCAGACTTTAACTTTTGTTGTTTTTGATTGTGTTGATAGATATGCCGTCCCTCTCTGGAGTGTCAGACATGGACTACCCCCTCCAGGGACCAGGTTTACTTAGTGTGCCAAATCTCCCGGAGCTTAGTGCAGTCCGCCGAATCCCTCTGCCACCTGAGCTAGTGGAGCAGTTCAGCCGTATCCTTTCGGTCATTCAGGATAAAACTAATTGAATGCTTTCACCCCATTTGTTTTCATCATTCATAAGCTGTTTTCACAAATTAACTCCTGGCAATGTGTGAAGAATCAGGTCCCGACACAGTTCAGAGTTTTCCTTTCAAACCTGTAGCACAGTGCAAGAGATTGTCCGTGTCAGATGAGTTGTCACCTAATTGAAATACTTTCTTTAGTTTAGACGAGGGGTTGTGCTGGGTAGAGCTGACAGCAGACAGGACATGACACAGATTACAACGTTCACCGAGCCGGAAGTAATTTGGTCATAAACAGCAAAGTTTCTTGCTGTTCGTTGGCCCATACCGACAGAAGTTGCGTATTTTCATCTGTCCAATTAGATATTTTTGTTGCAGTCTTCCTGTAAATCACCCTTGTTTTTACCCTTGGGTGTGAGCCGCATGTAACGTCATAAACACACACCCACACGCTTGCAGTGTGAATTCTCACACTTGGGGCTCAATCGGAGATTACATGGTGCTGCTATATAGAATAAATGTTAAGTTGATTGCTTTTGTTTAGTTTTAAATTGAATTTGAGTTTCAACTTAACAATTTTACAGATATGCAATGTAATTGCATGATGGGAGTTTTTCCAGAGATCTCTCGAGCATGGCTTACTATTGACAATGACATATTTATGTGGAATTATGAAGATGGGTGAGTACTTTTACCTTTCATGGGGACTGAGTGACAATGGTCATGTCACATGAAACCAAAAGTGCACACACAGTGCACTTAAATGCATCATTAGTATTCCCTTTTAATTGTGAGCTTCCACAGATAATGAATCCTGAGTGCAGACAATTATTTATTTTCTGCTATATTCTTTGCAGAGGTGATGTGGCCTATTTTGATGGCCTTATTGAAACCATTCTGGCAGTGGGCCTTGTAAAACCAAAACAAGGTATGTGTAAACACTTAAAGTCAGTATTTATTAAAATGTTTACGTTTAATTTGAGTACTGTTTATGAGTTGTTTTTCTTCTTAGGAATATTACAGCCACACATTCACTACCTCTTAGTATTGGCCACTTCTGTGGATGTAGTAATCCTCGGACTGAGCTTCCCCAAGAGCCAGGCTGGTGAGTCATTCTTTCATTTCTTATCACAGTGACACTGCATTTGACCTGTTCCCTGTGGCATGTGATTATATTGATGCCAGTGAGAAATATTCTCATTACGCTCATTAATTGAAATTTTAGCTTTAAGAGTTTCTCTTCTCTTTTAGAGAGTTCCTTTTATCTTTAGTCCTCCTGGGGAATTCTGTAACACAATAATTGTATTATGCTGCAGTACAATAAGATGTCCAACTGCTTTAAAGCTGCAATTAACATGCATAACATGGCATCTCGCAGCTAAATATGTTGCCTTACGTAGTTAAGTGCCAGATATTTGTAAGCTAGGCAAATGTACAAGATAAGTGCTGTATTTGATTGAAATGGTACTTGTATAGACATCAGGCAGAGATGTGGAGAGAACTCAGGTGTCATATCCCACATTCTTGCTATGTGTTTGTAGCAGTGCTATTAATATAGTCATGTACCTGTATTGGTTTATCTGGGTAATCTTTGTGTCTCTCTCTTTTTTTTGTTATAGGTTTGAGTGACAGCATGTCTGGTGGGATGCAGCTGCTACCAGACCCCCTCTTCTCAATCCCCACAGACAACACCTACATTCTATCCATCACCTCCACAGACCTGGGACGCATCTTCATGGCAGGAAAGGACGGCTGCCTCTATGAGATAGCTTACCAGGCTGAGGCTGGATGGCTGAGCCAGCGCTGCAGAAAAATCAACCACTCTAAAAGCTCTCTGTCCTTTCTTGTCCCCTCCGTGCTCCAGTTCTCCTTCTCTGAAGATGGTAAGGAGAGGGACACAATTATATTTGAAAAATGTTCTTAATTAAATTAAACTTATAACCTTAATTAAACTTGTAACCTTTTGTTGTCTTTGTGTTCCACAGACCCCATTGTGCAGATTGCTATTGACAACTCCCGCAACACGCTATTCACACGCTCCGAGAAAGGTGTCCTTCAGGTATGACGTTTAGTAAATGTCAGTTTTGTGTTTGGCTGTTTTCCTGAGAAACAAATCTGTGGTTGTTGTTAGTGTGCTGAAATAATTAACAATTTGTCTGTGTTTTAGGTGTACGATTTGGGGGCTGATGGACAGGGTATGAGTCGGGTGGCAACCATGTCACAGAACTCCATTGTTGCGGCTGCTGGAAACATAGCCAGGTATGTCCGGGTTTGTTGAACTTCAAATGTGTTTCTTTTACATCTGTCATTAATTTTTCTTAAAGGGAAGTATGAATTTATTTTCTTTCTCTTTAAAACTTCTTTTGCAGGACAATTGATCGTTCTGTCTTCAAACCTATTGTCCAGATCTCTGTGATTGACAGATCGGAGTCCTCAGATTGTCACCTGCTCGCCGTCACTCATGCAGGTAAAGATTAGTGAAAATGAGCGAACCGTAGGATACATGTAGTGTAAAATAAAATGTTTAAACTTCATGTGTGCCTGTACATATTCTGTTTCTATAGGTGTGCGTCTCTACTTCAGCACCACACCTTTTACCCTTCCACACCAGAGACATATGGCAGTTCGACCTAGCCTGCTAGCTTTGGTCCATGTCCGTCTGCCACCAGGGTTTTCTGCATCCTCTACCCTTCAGAAACCTGCAAAGGTCCACAAGGCACTACACAGCAAAGGTAAAACTATTGTCTGCTATTCATCATTTTACCAGAAATATCCAATTGGAGTCAAACATAACGTTGTTTTTTTTACTTTAGGTTGAGATTCAGGTCAATGGCGTCCAGGCCCACCAATGGCAATTATCCAGATCTGCCTGTAATACCCTTTTGTTTTTTTCTTTGTTTGAATCTTGCAGGTGTTCTGTTAATGGCTGCTTCTGAGACAGAAGACAGTGACATTCTGTGGTGCCTCAACCATGACTCCTTTCCCTTCAAGAAGCCCTTGATGGAGACTCAGGTTGGCACATAAGTAAATGTACAATGAATGGATTAAAATTGTAGGTGTCAATTTAAGGTGTTGGCTACCATTGGTTGTTGCTCTGTAGTGCAGGTTGTGTAAACATGTGCTTTTTGGTCAGACCTTTAGTTGCAGATTGTTTTACCACCAAAAAGGCCACCAGGCTACACTGTTTAATAGAAGCCCTACAATATGCCTCTCTTTCTATTGTGTTCTTTTGCAGATGATTTCTAATGTAGATGGACACTCTTGGGCTCTTTGTGCCATTAATGAGGAGAGACCATCCAAGATATTTACTCCTCTGAACAAGGAACAGATCCCCATCACTGATTCACCAGTGGTTGTACAGCAGCACAATATCCCTCCGCAAAAGTTTGTCCTTCTCTCTGCAAAGGTTAACTACTGCTTGTATGACTCATCATGTTGCACACATGCGCACATCTTGTTGTCTGACAAAACAATGTCTTAATGTTTTATACTAAGTGTAGACTCCTTGCTGTCTTGCAGGGCAGTCATATCTTCCAAAAACTGCGGCCGGTAGACCAGCTCCGTCACCTGCTGGTGAGCTGCGCAGGAGGGGAAAGTGAAGAGGTTGAGCGTTTCTTCAAGCTGCACAGGGTACAAAGCTAAGATCTTCACTGTCTAATGTTTCAAAATTCCCATATCATCGCCTGTGGCCTTAAAGGTGTTTGACACGCATGCATCGTTTTAGGCTACACACTGCAGTCTAGCAACTTGCATGACACACAAACACCATAACACAAGGTTAAGGCATGCAGCCACAGACCAGTGTGTATGCATATTTTACACACACACACACACTATATATATTTAAGTTGTTGATCTGTTCTGTACAGGAGGAACAGGCTTGTGCCACAGCACTGATCCTGGCTTGTTCCAGTGCTGCTTGTGACCGAGAGGTTTCACAGTGGGCCACCAGAGCCTTCTTCAGGTCAGACATTGTTTATACACACACACAGATTTACACTTAATCACACTATACACACATTAAAAGCAGTTTCTTCGTTGCCATGATCAGATATGGAGGAGAAGCACAGATGAGATTCCCTGCAGCGATGACATCTCCCAGTACTGTTGGACCTGTGATGAGCTCTCCAGCACCAGGTAAATTATTTGTACATACTGACCTGACATGGTGTAAAGCCTTATACACACATTAAATTACCATGTCTGCAAGTATTTGACTATTTGGGTAAATAGGATACACAACCAAATGTATTGTTAAATATTTCAAACATTGCCTTTGATGGTATTGTCATAAAATACAAATGTAAACTTACTTACTCTCCTTTCAGGCATCGTGCCCCCAGCTTTGGCCACACCTTTTACACCAATGCACTCTGGGTCTGCCCCCATCACACCCATGTCAGCTGGCCCAGAGGTGATTTTCTCAGGGAAACACAACGGCATCTGTGTCTACTTTGCTCGCATTCTTGGGTGTGTAAATACTGTCATTAGTTGTCACTTTTTAATCTGTTTTCTGGGTGAGAACAAAATTTACTGAAAAAATGTCTTTCTCCCCTGTTTCTTGCTGACCTCACTCTAACAGGAATATTTGGGATGGCAGTCTTGCTGTTGAGAAAACCATCAGCAAAGGAAATCAGACTGTCAATATTGTAAGTTTTATAATTAAACCAGGAGTTTATACAACCCTTTAATAGTGATTTGTACATTTTTAGAATAATACTAGTAGTAGTTAGTTTAACACCAAATGTAATGTGTTGTCTCCAGTTGGAAAGCAGCGTTGGTTCGATTGATCTGGAGTCAGTACTTATGGAGCTCTGCGGTCTGCGGGAGTTTCTTGATAAAAACTCTCAGTTTAGTCCATCCGCTCTTGGTGCTGCAAGGTAAAAGCTCCTTCTCTGCTTCTTTAGTCTTGTATGTTATTAATTGGTGTATTAATGCCTTAATAGGTTCTGTTAGTGCTCAAAGAGAGTGGCACACTTCCTGACCCTTGCTCAGGTGTCATCACACGACGTACAGGACTTAGGAGTGAGGATGAGGAAAAAAATTCAAACTACATTTTAATGATGAAGGCCTTCTCAAACTCTTTATTACATTACATGTAATTTAGCTGATACTTTTATCCAAAGCGACTTACAATTTTTATATATATAGTATGTCAGACAGCAAACCTCTGCAGCAACTATGGGTTAAGCATCTTGCTCAGGGATGCATTGGTTGATGTATTGCAGTGGGAATTAAACCCAGGTCTCCCACACCAAAGGCATGCGTCATATCCACTGCTCCATCACCACCACACATCATGACTGATTATGTGGCAAAATGAAAAAACATTTCTCATATTACTTACTACTACTTTGTCACTGTTAGTTCTTTCCACATGCAAGTTGAACCTGCCAAGACAGGATTCAGATTTGCAAAAACTCTTACTGTAACTGTCTTGTTTCCCATCCCCCTGAATAACATAACTTGTTATGCTATCTCTTAGTTTCAGCTCCCCTGCCAACCTGCAGCAGAGGCTGCTGGGATTTATGCGTCCTGAAGGAGCCAACTCTCAGCAGGTCCAGCAGGAGCTCCAGAGGAAATATCACAGTGAGTTATGAGTGCAGGTTTCTGAATATTCTCATGAGAATCAATATCCCAAATACCAATGATATCATAAACGAACATGACTAGAGTAAATGTAGAACTTTGATGTACCAGCAGAAGACGAAGAAATGGTTTACTTTGTGGTTCACTCTCAGTGATGTCTTTATTCCTTCAAATGCCTTTAACTGTTTGTGTTTCCATCTTTGTATCCAGCCAAGGCTCAGGTCTATGAGAAAGTATCGCTGCAGGGCATCCAGCAGTTAGTGCATCGCTCCTATCAGACACTGGCCCTTTTGAAGCTTCTCTGTGATCATCAGTTCAGCCTCATTATGTCTGAGTTGCCAAAGGTACACATGTGCACAAACACATCTCCTGTAGACAACTGCAAATGCTCATGCGTCATCATTTCATTAATTTTAGCCCAAAACCCAGTGTACAACGTGAGTGCTCCGCTCATTGGTAACTCTGGCACCTTTTTCTGTGTTTTGTAGGAGTTTCAAGAACAGATGAAGGGAGCAAGTTTTAAGGATGTAGTGATCCGGGGCAAGGAGCTGTCTGGAGCGCTCATCACAGCACTCATTAATGTCTATATCAAAGATAATGCCTCTGTGGAGGCAATCAGCAATCACCTCCGGGACATCTGTCCCCTGCTGTATAGCAGCGATGACAGTGTTTGCTCCAAGGTACAAACACATGGTTTATTAAAATATTCTGAGCTGAATTATCTTAGAACCTTAGAAGATTCTAGACATAGTTAAATGTCTGTCTTTATTACAGCTTAAGGTGTCTGCAATTTTAGTTTTATTGATGTCTTGTCTTTACATTTCTTGCAATCTTCAAGATAATTTTGGGGGCATTAAAGGTATTGATTTGTACATTGATTAATGTGTCTTAATACTGAATTGTTGCTATTGTCTCCCACTCAGGCTAATGAGTTGCTGCAGAGCTCTAAGCAGATTCAGAATAAAGCAGATAAAGAGCGAACACTGAGGGAGTCTCTACGGCTCTATCAGCAGATCAGTCAACACACAGATCTGCCACTGGTCTGCTCCCAGTACAGACAAGGTAAGGACACACTTTCTGTATTTGTGCAACTAATATGTTAAATAATGCTGTTATTTATTTTTTGCTATTAAATTGTCACAGTGCGATTCTACGAAGGAGTCCTTGAGTTGTGCCTCACAGCAGCGGACAAGAAGGATCCACAGAGGCTGGGGCCCCACTTCTACAAGAACGGAGAGCCCGAGGAGGACGGAGTGGGACAGCAGGCCTTCCAGGAAAGGTAAAGAAAGTAGAAAGAAGGAACACACAAATATACATCATTGATGGCCATTTTAGCCAAATGTCAAAAACATTTATCACCCCTCCTCTGTCTGCTCCAGACTTTCGTGTTATAAGTGCATCACAGACACCATGCAGGAGCTGGTGAACCAGAGCAAAGCCGCCCCTCAGTCCCCCAGCGTCCCTAAGCAGCCTGGGCCTCCTGTAATGACCTCTGACCCTAACATGCTCAGTAATGAAGAAGCTACAGCTCATGTGAGTAAGAAGGTGACAGTGAATGCTTATTTTGCCACAGCAGTGTGCATGATCTGCATAATTGATGAAAATATGTTGTTCCCTTGTAGTTTGAACAGATACTCGGGCTGGCCCAGAGGTCTCAGGACGAGCTGTTTCACATTGCTCTGTACAACTGGCTGATTCAGGCCGACCTGACTGACAAGCTCCTAGAGGTAGTGTATCTTTTATGAGTACTAATCTTCCAGATTTGATTGCCCCATACACCCACAAACTGTTGTTTTCTGATTAATTGAGCCACTTTAAAGGTTTGTGTAATCACATGCCATCCGTCTGATAGCTGTCCTTTTATTTGTCCAACATTGTTCAGGTGAATTCTCCGTACTTGGAAGAACATCTGATGCATATGATAAAGCAGGATCAGAGTAAGGTGCACAATATGGACCTGTTGTGGCGCTACTACGAGAAGAACCGTAACTTTGGCAAGGCAGCTCATGTACTGGCCCGTCTCGCAGACATGCACAGGTTTGACACATATCTAGTGGATAAGTTTAATTCTCATAGACCAAGCACTCAGCCAAGAAATAGTGGCAGTGACGGCTGACTGTGGTGTCGCCAAAAAAACTTGAACACACTGCAAAGACTACAGCCGGCGGCTCATACCTTTAGCGGCAGACGGTTGTACAACCCATTGTTGGAATCCTCTACAGTGAAATACAGTCACACTTTTACACCGTCGGTACACCGGGGGTAGGCTGTTGTTACCTGCTGCCAAGTGTAACGTGTTATTGTTTACTAGCATAGCATGCATTGATGTTTCTGTTGCCTGCAACGTCGGTTTCGGAGCATCAGAGAGCAGCACAGCCATTTAAGTGGCATTTAAGCCATTGTTAAAATCCCGTGCCGATATGGCACCGGATTACAACATGTGCCATTAATGTGAACAGAAAATCGCATTGCCTGTATATTTTTATGGCAAGCGCATGTGTGTGAAAAGCGGTCGCACAACAGCTGAAATGTTGTGTTGCACACGGACGTAGTGTTTAACCTTTACATCTTGAAATAAGATTTTCCGGTTTTGGTTGCCAAAGGGGGCAACCAGAGGCCACGAAATGGTTGCCGATTGACTTAATATGGTTGCCAAGGGCAACTGGCAAGTGTTGAGCCGTGCCTACACAAGTTATGTATTTTGTAATTTTGGCAAGTGCAAAAAAATTTTAATCATTTTTTTGTTTTATTTACAAGGAATCTATCATTTTTGGCCCTATTTGTATTGGAGTGATCAGATGAAAAAGTAGAAGGTGTGTGTGTGTGTGTGTGTGTGTGTGTGTGTGTGTGTTTGTGTGCGTGTGCGCTAATTTGCTTAAAGATAATAGCCAGATGGATTCCTAGCACAGACGCTGACGCGGCCCAAAAAAGACAGACAGTGGACCGACAGCCGACAATGTCCTTGGTGTGTCAGGACCTTAACATATTTGCAGAAAATACATTTACGAACAACCTCCAACTAGGGCTGCACAATTAATCGAATTTTAATCGCGATCACGATTTTGACTTCCTGCGACGGCAGGAAGTCAAAATCAGCCTAACAGCCTATGTGGCGATAAAATTTGTTTTGGTTAAAATCAACAAATAATCGTGATCAAAATTTTAATCAAAATAATCGTGATTATCATTTTGGCCATAATCGTGCAGCCCTACCTCCAACACTGACTCTTCAGCAAACCCTGGTTATCACATATACATTTTGTATACCTGGTATAGACTTGTCTCTTGACTTTACTTTTCCATGGACTTGTTTTAAATTGAAGACTGTAGTCTTTGCAACCACCTGTATCACATGACTTTGTTGATTCTCTTATTATGCAGCACTGAGATCTCATTGAAGCAGCGTTTGGAGTACATTGCCCGAGCCATCCTGTCTGCTAAGAGTTCCTCCTGTATCTCAGCTCAGGCATCTGATGGAGAGTTCCTTCACGAGCTAGAAGAAAAGATGGAGGTACGTACGTATACGTTGGTGTTCACGTTGAAAGTAATCTAAAAGAGATCTGTTGTAACCACTCAGTTCCTGTGTTTGGTTCCCCTTCCCAGTTGGTGCGTATTCAAGTACAGATCCAGGATACCCTGATCAGACAGTACTCGCATCATCCCTCAGTGAAAAATGTCATTTCTCAGTTGGACTCGGAGCTTATGGACATCACCAAGGTAAACTCAGCAACAGAACAATAAGGATTTGGGGAATATATGTAAGTCATTTTCAAAGTGAATGGAAAATGTTTATAAATGCTAAATTAATGTTTTCTGGTGTAGCTCTATGGGGAGTTTGCTGACCATTTCAAGTTGTCTGAGTGCAAGCTGGCCATCATTCACTGTGCTGGACACTCTGACCCAATCCTGGTGCACTCACTGTGGCAGGAGATCATGGACAAAGGCAAGTAAAATGTCAACAACTCGCAAAAATGTACCCCTGCCAAACCTTTTCAACAAAGCCCTTCCCATGCCATATATGATGGTAGTGTCAGTTATGATTGCTTTATCTTGTCTAGAACTTGGAGACACCGTTGCTATGAGTCCAGCAGACAGGATGAGGTCTCTCAGTTTGAAACTGGTATCACTGGGAAAGATTTACGCCGGAACACCAAGATATTTCCCTCTGGGTAAGCATCCATTCCAGTGATTATGTTCGGTTTTTCTCTCGTTAAATTTTTCCAGCTAGCTGTTTACTATTTTGTTAACATTAACATAATTAGACTTCCCCTTTGCATCATTTATGTCAGCATGTCTCAGTGGTACAGGCCTGCAGGGTCATGCTGGTGCTCTAGGTGATTGCTTAATTATCCTCTCATTACAAGCAGCCTGATCAAACTTGTCTTATCTGTGGTGACAAAGATAAAAAATTTTAAACAGCCTTGGTACTTTCACGCATGCAGGGTCAATTATGTCAGATGCAAAACATTTTTCCACAAGTAAAGAACAAATTGCTGAGTATGCAATGCTAACAAGTGCCAATATATCTTGTGATTGTAGAGTTCCTAGTAAAGTTTCTAGAGCAGGAGGTGTGTCGACTTAACTGGGACGTGGGCTTTGTCACCTGCACCATGCAGGAGATTGGAGTACAGTTGCCGCGTCTTCTTGAGGTCTATGACCAACTCTTCAAAACTCGGGTACATGCTTCAGATAAAGTATCATATTTCAGTGTACCACTTTTGCTTAAACTGATGCATATAATTATAAATAGCATTTGCAGTGTTTTGTGGAATGAGGATTAAATGGTCTCTTACTTAATCCACCAACCTGTCTCATTGCCTGTAGGATCCCTGTTGGCAGCGGCTGAAGAAACCTCTCCACTTGGTGGAGTGTATCCACGTGCTTCTGTCAGGATACGTAGATGATCCCAGCAGAGTACCAACCTATGACAGGTAATCACTGGGCACTGTAGGCTTGGCCTTGTGTTTGCAGGGTCACATATGAACATATATATATATGGTCCCTGGTTATCCTTGTGACAGCAAATGTTTTCCCTAGCAAAGTGTCCATGAGCAAGAGTTGCTCACTTTATTGTAAGCTGCTCTAGATAAATACCTGAACTGTAGATAGACAGATATAAAACCTTACTGTGAGCTTCACATACCCACTGTTTGTCCAAGCTTGATGCTTATTGTTTGTGTCATGATAAATACTCTGAGGTCTGAACTTTTCATCACAGGGGGTTATTTAAAGGTTCAAATGTATTCAAGTCTTAAGTCTCATTGTTTTAAAACAATACTCCCATGCCCACATGTACATTGAAAGATTTATAGGTTGTTGTAATTGTTCCTCATGTCCATACTGGCTGTAAAGAAATCCCTTCATACGCAAATTCAATTTAAAGGTTTGTGACATGGTGCTCTTTGGATGCTTTTTTGTAAACCTTAGTGGTCCCCTAATACCATATTTGAAGTCTCTTTCCCAAAATTCAATTCTCTGGGCAGAGAAAGGGGCAGTAACCTTGCCCCTTATGACCTCATAAGGAAATTTTTGGAACAACACTGCTTGATTTGATTAACTCAGATTATTAAAGCCTCATATTAGTTTCAGCGAAGTGCCTAGTGTATTACTGAAACTATCAAAACCTGCAATAAACCTACGGTATACTTGTTTTCCCTCCATTTCAGACGCAGATTTACTAATGTGTGTCTGGACAACATCTGTGGATACCTTGTGGAGCTGCAGTCTCTGAGCCCAAACTCAGCCCTTCAACAAACCATCGGCAACTTCAAGTCACTGCAGGCAAAACTGGAGAATCTCCACTGATGCTGGTAATGACGTTGTTTTAAGGACAAGGGACAGGTGACCTCTGGATCTTGCACTATTGACCTTAATTAAATAGTTGAATTAAAGTATGATTACTTGATCAGCACACATGATTTGTTTGTAGTCCACTGTAGTTTGCCTCTTTTCTCCTTCAGTCAATGTTGCAGCTTAGCAAGTGTTTGTTGTTAGGGACAGAGGGAGCAGATGACTGTAAAGTCTTCTGATAAAGATGATATACCGAAGAGACAAGTTTTATAACTTATTTAATACATTTTGTTATTGTTCTAAACAATGCTGAAATACAACTTTGGATCCAAGACACTATTTGTCGTTTGCATTGTGTGAAAAGACCTATGTATAAAAGACATCTAAAACAGACAAGATATTGGAGTTTATCAGTGTTTATAAAAACATGAAATCATCTGTATTTTGCAGGTGAGTTGTTATATTTGAAAATGCAGTTATCAACGATTTATTTGGGATATATTTCATATGAATCTACTGGGTAAATTTACTGGACTAAAGCCTTTTGATCACAGGAATAATGTTGATTGTTCTACGTTTGCCTCCAAACTAACAGTTCAGTGTTTGATGCTGTAATTATGTACATAACTTGGCCATAATGTTGTCTCTTCTGCCAAAGGTCATGCACACACTTAAACCTTTTTTCCCATATATATTATTTACAGTGAGCATTTTATCTTCTTGGTTGATGAATGTAACTGTGCTTTTGTAATTGTTTTGAATTTAAAACAATTTTTTTTAACACTGTAGTTCACAATACTACACTGAAAACTTTGAGGGGGGAAAAATCATAAAACATTTTTATAAAGAAATCAATGTTGCCATTGCTTTTGTGTATGTGTCACCTGTGAACCAACAAACTTGCTTTCTTAGGTACAGTATTGTGTTAAATTTTACAAATACATAGACAGATTGCTAAATTGCTGTGTCGATAATGTGACACTGCAGAGGGAGTACAATAATGGACTTAATGTCTACGGTTTGTGTTGACATAATTATCTTTAATTGGAAATGGCACTTAGGGTTTCTCACAGTCATCACCAAGGCAGTAATTGCTAAAGCTTTTTTCCCAATTAGATTCCAATTACAGTGGTGCTCAAAAGTTTACATACACATGCTTAAGTTGACTAAAAAGAGGAATAAAAAAATCATGTTTTGGAAATTTATTTTAATACCTAAATTAAAAAATGAGGTAAAATCCAACCTTTAAAGACACCAATTTTCTTTGTGAATGAATAACGTATTGTAAATAAATAAATGTTCTTATTTAAAATACAGGTCATAAGTATACATACCCTATGTTAAATTCCCATAGAGGCAGGCAGATTTTTATTAAAGGCCAGTTATTTCCTGGATTCAGGATATTATGCATCCTGATAAAGTTCCCTTGGCCTTTAGAATTAAAATAGCCCCACATCATCACATACTCTTCACCATGCTTAGAGATAGGCATGGTTTTATTTCAGTTAGACTAATACCTGGTTTGATTTGCATTGAGAGATGATTTTATAGAAAGTATCCCATGCCTATCTCTAAGCATGGTGAAGAGTATGTGATGATGTGGGGCTATTTTAATTCTAAAGGCCAAGGAACTTTCAGGATGCATAATATCCTGAATCCAGGAAATAACTGGCCTTTAATAATAAAAATCTGCCTGCCTCTATGGGAATTTAACATAGGGTATGTATAACCCCTGTATTTTAAATAAGAACATTTATTTATTTACAATACGTTATTCATTCACAAAGAAAATTGGTGTCCTTAAAGGTTGGATTTTACCTCATTTTTTAATTTAGGTATTAAAATAAATTTCCAAAACATGATTTTTTTATTCCTCTTTTTAGTCAACTTAAGCATGTGTATGTAAACTTTTGAGCACCACTGTAGATGTGCACACAACAATTACAGTTTGCTAAATTTGTAGACTCATGAAAAATACATTTTTTTTTTTTTTTTTACTTGATGCCGGGTTGATTTCTCTTAATTACGCAGTGAGTCAAGGGCCACTAAAGTATACCATGCATAACCAGACCTATCTCCTCAGCGCTGGAGAAAAGTCTGGCTACACAGATTAACACATCTCAATCGTCTTGGGCGGCACTCAGCCCCGGCTGCAGTACAAAATAGCAGAAGGGGAGAAGAATGCTGGCTGAAATAGTTGGCCAGTGGTAGGGTTTATCCCAACACTACACAATCTGGGAAATTGGACTGTACCACATAACTTTTACCAGATACGACTAATGGATTCCGTGTTGACAGTCCCACCTATTCCATTAAATCTACATTCCCTTTTAACGTTTGTAGTGTCGATAGAACAGGTAGATAGAACAAATTTATTTATTTATTTTTTTTTTAATCTGCAGTTTGAGCAGCAATATTGTTTTAACCTATACCATTGTTATGTCTGACCAACAGTCAGAAATCCAAAAATATCCAGTTTACCATCTCATAAACTAAAACTAAGGAATCTTTAATTTACTTACTTTAATTACTTAAATAAATAATTGACTATCAAAATTGTTAAAGGGTTAATTTCCTGTTGATGGTACTCATCGATAAGCTCATAATGGCCATTGAGTTTTGCACTTGATCAACATGTGTTCATCCCCATCTCTTCTACAGTTTCTTGTACAAGTAATGCATGCTTTTTTTTTTTTTTAATCAAAGGCCACTTTTGGCAGATTTGGATCTAGCTGTGATGTACACCTTTCAACCTTGTACATGACCAAGAAATCCTTCTCATTCCGAACAGAAATATGTAGGGGATGATGCAGGTGTAGGAGGCACCAATATAGCTGGCCAACGTCATTGCAATTGACGAGGTGTGAATGGTGTTGGTGATGCGCACAAAAAGATGAATCAGCCAGCAGACCAGGAACACACTGGCTACAGCCAACACACTCTTGGCTGCTCTCACCTGAGTGGTTGAGCTCGGACTAGGCTTAGCTGGCGTTTTGCTGGGCCTTGGAAGATTTGGTGGAGGTCCAACTCTGCTTTCAGTGTTTGTTACCCTGTTGAGGGGAGAGCTGTGATCTGACAGCCCTCCATTTGAGCGAGAAGAAGCAGACGCGCCTGTATACATGTTGGTTAGGGGTGCAGAATCTTTGGGATTTTTTGAGGTTCCTGGACAAGAAACTGTGCTGACATTTCTGTTTTCAATACTCTTTCTTTCATCCTTAACCTTCTCCTCGGTAGGGTCAGAGGTATGACAATGTATACGTTGATGGTTTTGGAGCAGTGTGATGAAAATTTGGGCACTGGTTAAAACAATTCCAACAATAGGGAGAGCATTTGCAAAAATTAGATAACATATGTCATAGATTTCGCTGGCAATCCCATTAGGGAAGAGCTCTACACAGTGTTGATAGCTCTCATTTGTGGACTCCACTGCATCAAAGAAAAAATGTGGGATGCTGAAGAATATGGATAATGTCCAGCTCCCAGCCAGCAGACAGCCCACCATGCATAAGCTGTCCAGCTGCGCCGGTGCGCCTCCACGCTTCAGGGAGCCGACGAGCTTCTGGTGCCAGAAAGCACAGATGAGGAGGGTTGTGTAGATGCTGCTGGTTTCGGAGAGGTCGGAGCAAAAACGAAACACAAAACATAAGGTTTCCCCTAGGAACCAACGTCCAGCTAATTCTGTCATGATGACAGGAAGGTCCACCAGGTAGTTAGAGATGAGGTTGGAAAAAGCCAGGTTGATGAAAAGGACCTCATTGGTGCGGATGCCAGATTTCTGCACTTGCAGGGAGCATATAATCAGCCAGCTGTTTCCCAGGATCCCTCCTAGTAACATGAGTGCTCTGATGAAGGATGGAATCAATTGATCTGCATCCATTGTTTCACAAAATCATGTGATACTACTTTAACTTCACTTGATCTTCGCTATACTGTCAACTGGTCTCACAGTTTCCCAAGTTTGTAATGTGGGATGCTTTGCATTTATAAAGGAGGGGGGAGAAGCCAGACCCAATCACACTGTAGGGTGCAGCCCATTTTAGCATTTCACCGTTATTCCTGCGCTCTGGTGCAGTTCAGTTTAGGCTTCTTTGCAAAAATATGACTGACCAAGCAGATCACTTGCTTGCAGATCTGAATTTCATTCACATTTTTTTGTCTGTGAAATGTAAACGTATCATCTTCCATCTGCACAAAGTGAGCCCCCCATTATTTCTCTATGCATCAGTACTTGATTTTACACACTGGTAATCTTTAAAATGAACAAACACCGATGCAGTGTTTGAATATTGGGCCATTCCCTTTACATAAGAAGTTTCTGTCTAATGCCAGCAGAACCTTTGGTACTACTTTCACTTTTCTTTAATAAAAGTAGCAACTAAGGAAGGCTATTATTAATGGGTAACGAGCAGAGGATGAAAGTAAGTACATTTAAAT
The DNA here is from genome assembly GCA_013375575.1 of Percina caprodes. NCBI lineage: Eukaryota > Metazoa > Chordata > Actinopteri > Perciformes > Percidae > Percina > Percina caprodes. Next base: position 205,399 of record JABXJD010000137.1, on the reverse strand, counting down.
ATAATACGTTTCATATTTTTTTTAATTGTAAAGTATATTTTGATTCTAATACTTAAGGACATTTACTAAAGTAAGATTTCGATACATTATTTGTAACTAAGTATTTCTACACTGTGATATTGCTACCTTAACTTAAGTAAAATATGTAAGGTCTAAGTAATAAGAATTATGTTTTAATACTAAAAAGTCATGCTGGAAGAGAATAAACAAAAACAAAATGATTTTCCACAACATGGCTTTCAAGATTTATTCTTATTAATGGCTTTTAATATTATGTGTTAACCATAGATAAAACAATGGGCATGCGGCTGACAAGTTTAATGTGCTGCCAGGAAATGACACTGGGCAATGTCATCCAATTTTTTTTGGTTTTTCTTTCCAGATCACAGTGGGATCTCAGTGGAGCGTAGTAGTGCTCACCATTTTCTCGAGTCTGAATGCTCCATGTGATTTATGAGTAAGCTCCACCTTTAGGATAAACCAGAGGCGGCATCTGTGCGCTGCTGCCTACACCGGGACAGACGAACAGACAGGACGGGATGCGGCAGTGAGCAGTTCCGCTGCGGGGTTTGGCTTTCAGATTTTTTTTTTCCTTCTTTTTCCTCCTTTTGATTATGATTTTAGTTTTCCGGCGCGCTGAGGTTGATGAAGGGCTTCGTCCGAAAAAAGATACACAAACAAACAGGTGTGTTTGCCGTCGCTTTCGTTAGAATGAGACCCTGATGAGTGCGGAGAGGACAGGATGCCCGCCAGCGGCGCCGACTCACTGAAAGCCAGCGCCTTCATCCCGGTGTGCACGGCCGCATGCCTCCTGCTCGGCTCTACCTCCCTCTTCTTCGTCTTCACGTAAGTGCGACCGTGCGCGACGTACATGAAAAGTTGAAGACATGCACTAATGGTTTGCTCCACAGAAAATCCATCCATCCATCTATTCATCTAGACACCCATATGTCCTTATCCACCATGCATCAGGTATTCTTTCATTCAAATATGTTTATATTTTTGCATGTGGAGATTTTTAGTATAAAATGTTGGCCATTTTCAAACTCTTTATTGTCACAAAGATGAATATAGTAGGCTACAATATTAATCCCATTTTTGAAATTTAAGTTTCCATTTCTAAAAAGTAAAAGTGTTTAAAATAATGAATAATACAAAAAAAAAAAAAGAAGCACCATTTCTTCTTTACTTGCCTCACCCTGCTGGCAGAGCTACCAGGGGCGGCTAACATCTGAACTGGTTGGCTCTCAGTGTGGACTAGTCTGGGTGCCTGCCCAGTGCACCCTGAGGACTCTGAGTAAGCACAGTTTAGGGGATAAGCCATCCACAATCAACATGTACCAAAGTGTCATTATGACCCACATGTGTCATACATTTTAGCTATAGGAAACCAAATGCACACACCGCCACAACAGTGTGGTTCGTGTCAACATCAGACAACCTGATTTAAAATGGACGTCATTATACAACATTTGGTGAGTAATATATATATATTTCAGCATTCTAGTTACGACCCATTTGTGAGCAACTAGTAGGAGGCTGAAAAGACTGCACTCAAGCCAACGCTGGCATGCAGGAAAAAATTAATATCCCATAATACCCTAGAATACAATTTAAATGAGGACTAGTTAGTCAGATAATAAAGTACCCTTTCTAAATGAAAACCTCTGATATCCACTGGTGACCAACTGATTGAAGGCTCCTACCTCATCAGCTGAATGCTAGACAACTAACCCTTGACCTCCATAGCCATATCCGCCCTAGTTTTTCCGTATTCTCCAGCAGTGCACAGTTTCCGCTGGAATCTGACACCAGATTGGGAGTATGGGGATTAGGATCCTCTTGCCTATACCTTGTGATCCCCACATATCTGGCATCTTTAAATTTGCTATCAGCAGTAACTGTACCCTTTTTGGAGCTACTTTCACCGTGAAATACATGTTCAATCAGAAATTTTAACACTGCTCCATTTCGTTTTGCTGAGAGTTATAGATCAGCAGAAATATGCGCCCTTGTTTGTTTGGGGATCCTCAAAAGAAGAAAATGCGGTTAGTCTTTAGTTAATATGGTTATTCAAAACATGTAAGATGTACTATATATCCAACTCTTTTCTCAAACCCAAAAACAACTTTGGGATTGTTTGTAAAGATGTATTGATCATTATGTTGTAGTTTAATTATACAAATATGTTGAAATGTCATTATCATTTACACATTTAAATTCACAATGGTCTTATAGCTGAAGTCATGAGACCTTTGGGACATATAGACAGGCCAGAAAAAGTAGAAAAACCCGGATGAACCCTTTTTTATTCTTGGTAAGAAAAAAAAAATCAATGGCCTGCTGACATGATAGATTGAGAAGAGACTGCTTAATTGAGACTGCATTGCTAAACCGGCAAAACCAGGACACTGCAAATGATTGAACAAACAAGTGATGAATCTGCTGCTTCTTATGGGACAAGAGTTGCCTTTCACAGTATCTGCAATGACCTTATAACCTAAAAATCTTTTTAATTAACACAGCCCAGTAGAATAGAGCTCATGGCTTAAAATTAACCCACAGTGAGTCTCTGCATACCCTGGCTGCTATATATCAACCTTTAAGGAAAGATGTTACAAAGCTCAGTGTCTGACTGACCAGTGAGGGTTTTCACTAGCTTTGTTTTCCCTGATGGAGTTACTTCTTTCCTCCAATAGCAGAGATGGACAGGTGCCACGCTCTGTTCAGGCCCCACCTTAGTAACAAGTCAAAGGGACACAACTTGTCATCTATGCCTTTATCCCAGTTACTGTGAATCATGGAAAAAGTTGTGAATGCCATCTAGTCAGATATTGTTTTTGTCACTCTTTATATTGATAAACACTTACCCTCAATTTTATCATGCAATTATCACTGTGTGTGCATTAGTTGTGCAAGTGTGCGTGCTTCCATTACTGATTGTGCTGCCGGTTTGGTAGAGTTAGAAAACAACCTTTTGAAATTGTGGAGGCTCTTTTGTTTTCCTTTGCCTGATAAAATTCATTAGTTATCGGTTTCCTGCTTTTGGTCCTCTGACCATGAACTTTTGTTTAGGCTAGTTCTTAAGATTTGGTCCATTGTTAAACTCAGGCTGGTTGCCTACGCCCAACAAAGACGGCAGACATCATGAGGAAAAAAAAGTCCCTTGTTGATTAAGTTATGTTTCACTCTGTCCTGACAAAGGCAACAGTTTCAAAGGAAAGTGTAAAAATTGCAGCTGCAGACACTGTAGACAGGTTAGATTATAATTTTTTGCATGCCAAATATTATACAGGTGTTGCAGTTTAGATTAAAACACTTAAAGAGACAGTTCCCCCTAAAATAACAAATGTTTTGCTCTTACCTGTAGTGCTAATTCTAATAATAATTATCTAGATTATTTTGGTGTGAGTCGCCAACTGTTATAGATATCGGCTGTAGAGATGTCTGCTTTCTCTCGAATATAATGGAACTAGATGGCACTAGGCTTGTGGTGCTCAAACCGCCAAAAATACATTTGAAATTGCAGCAAAAAATGATGTTGCGGTTATTAAGATTAATTCACATACCTGATTGTGAGAAATTTCATGTAGGAACTATTTTCTTTCTGCCAAACTACACCCGCCAACCATGTTATCTGTCTAAAATTGGCTAAAATTTGATGAAATGTGGATGACACAAGTCATGGATTACGTGAGAATGCTTGAGCCCATGACACTTGGCACAATCATTAGGAGATTTATTGTAGCCTACAGTCTGTGGGAATTTTCTGTACTGATGTGGTGTCTAGAAATCTGAAAGATCACATGGCTGTGATGTCATTTATGTAAACGTGAAAATATTTCACTAAAGGAGCCTTGGCTGCCAGCAATAGTGAACTTTCTGCTTGACCATTATTGTGTGGCGTCTGCTGTGCCACTGACCCACTGCGAGGATGAGGGCCGTGGGCAGATTGCAAGAGCAGCTTACTGTTCTGTGTGATTTAATACAGCTCTGTCAGGGCTGTTTCATTAGGTGGGGCTTGTCTTTGCCACACTGCAGTGTAATGAACTGTTTCTTCCTACAGTCCAGATGGCCTCAGAACGATAATGGAGGCTTGCCGTGCATACAGAGGCGTCCACACTTTAATCTGGTCAACAAGAAATCAGTCAGATAAACTATCTATCTATCTATCTATCTATCTATCTATCTATCTATCTATCTATCTATCTATCTATCTATCTATCTATCTATCTATCTATCTATCTATCTATCTATCTATCTATCTATCTATCTATCTATCTATCTATCTATCTATCTATCTATCTATCTATCTATCTATCTATCTATCTATCTATCTGAAGAGGAGAAAGAGGAATAACAAGATCTTTTGTAGAATAAGTAGAGTGATGCAAGTTACCAGCTCAAATTACACAGATTAATGTATCTGATCAACTATGACAGATTAAGCACATGTCAAACATGACCATGTTTAGTAAGAAGAAGTTTGACACACATCTTGAATAGCAGAGATAGAAGGGGGGCTGGGGGATGTCATGTTATGCTCCTTAATCTTTTTGTCACATATTTACTGCCTCTTGAGGATCCTCTAATTTCATTATGATAAATTTGCTAAATTTGTCTACAAAGACATTCTTGTCCTATTTGGAGTCCAGTTCCACTACCAGTAGTGCATCGATTGGATTAATGTCACAATATACAGTATATACTGTAGTTGCGTGCTGTGTGATATGGTGACTGCACGATCTGTGTGTTTAGTATGTAATATGAGGAATTCACTGGACTGTCAGAAATGGTCTGTAATCCAGAGATCCTAATCCAGGGATTACTGGGTTTGCAGCTGGCATAGCATCAGCAGGCGTTCCTCTTGAGGGGTGGACCCCTCCCCCACAGCCTAAACTAGCTGGGGGTGGGGATTGGAGCTGTGCTAGGGTGAAGTTTATAATTGAGGCGGATGAATCTTAATTTTGTCAGTGTTTTCACTTTCGATTAGACTTTTTGTTTAAACACTCATATGTGTTCACGGTTAATTTGCCCATGGAGTCCTTTCTTAAAGAAAATGCGTGAATTATACTATGCAATTCAACAGTACCATAGTACATGTTTTCTTTTCTACCTAAACTGGCACTATACCAAAAAATATTATCCTAAAAGAAAATTCCCATACAGTTTATGTATGTAGGTTAAACATGTGATGTTCAATCAAACACTGTTAATATAATCCAGTGAATCTTTTCCTCTGTGTCTACCACTGTAACCTGATTACACTACCCCTCCCTTTAATCTCACACAGTAGAGACAGAATCATACCCCATTCAGTATGTGCACACACACACACACACACACACACACACACACACACACACACACACACACACACACACACACAGTCTGTTGAAGAGTGATGGTTCTCGAAGAGCAGAAACATGAAAGATGTTATTCTGGTTCAAACCCCTGACCGGACACGTTCAATAATGTGAGAAATGTAATAGTTTGAAATAATGTTATTAGTTTAGAAGCATCTAAATTTAATTTAACACCAATTTCACAAATTTTAATTTATGTTCTTAATTTCGTTTTCTGGCTCATTCACTCATTTACCGTTTCCTTAACTGGACAGTTTAAATTATTACTATATGACTGCAGTCTATGACCAGTGCAGTGATAATATGCAAACAAGAACAAAACCTCTCAACAGTTTAACAAAGTCCAAGGTGACCTTTTAAAATGTCTTGTCACCCCTCCCACAGTCCAAAATATATTCTGTTTACAATCTTGTAAAACAGAGAAAATTAGAAAATCCTTACATTTTAGTAGCTGAAGCAGGTAAATGTTTGGCATTTTTGAATTTGAAAAATTACTTTGGATTAATTTTCTTTCAACTGACTAATCAATGGAATCACTTAATGAAGCTGATAGATTGGGGTGATTGTTGCTGGTTCAAAGTTCTCAAATGTCAGGATTTGCATCTTTTGTCTGTGTTATATATCATTCTAAGTTGAATATATTTGGCTTTTGGACAGTTTGTTGGATAAAACCAGCAATTTTCAATTTCACAATAGGAATAACAAACTTCCACATGCGTCTTTTATTATCGTCTGACATATTATAGACTAAATAATTAATCGATTATTAAAAAAGGCGCTGTACTCAAAATACTAGGAAAAAAAAAGCTGGCCTCCACAAGGCTCTCACAGACCATTCCCCAGCACCTGGCTTCATTCTCTGCTCAGAATGCCATTATTCCACCAGATCTTTACCTAGCAAATGTTTGTTTGCTTTTAAATGTCCAGATTTGCTCAATTGTGCAACACAGATACAGTTAGTTGCATGTCTTAACTGCAGGGTGCAGAACCTCTTTGCCAGGGGGAGACCCCGTCATTTAATCCTTTGTTGTTGACACTGTTGAACACACACTAATACATGCTCATCTTTCACTGTAAACAATTACTTTTGCAATCCACCACTCCCATGACAATGAATGACATGAAGAGTATCCCTTAAAATCTTTAGCTTAAAACCTCAGCCTCTAAGGGATGGATTCTTGCAAGGCTTAAAAACACTATACAGTAACAACATTTCATTTTTTGCGTATTCAGATGCCCATGGCTGGCTGTGACCATCTGCCCTGCTGTGCCACCATGCTGTGCCATCCTCTTCCTTTTTGTGCTGGCCAACTTCACCATGGCAACCTTTATGGATGCTGGTGTGCTCCCAGTTGGTTAGTAATCAAAGTGATGTTATTCTTACAGTATTTCTTTTATTTGTGAAGGTGTGTTATTTGTTTAAATTGTTATTTAACCAATTTCACATATTGTTTTCCAGCAAACGAGGACGAAGACAAGGATGATGAGTTCCGCGCTCCACTGTATAAGAACGTGGACGTGAAGGGCGTCCAGGTGCGCATGAAGTGGTGTGCGTCGTGTCATTTCTACAGACCTCCACGCTGCTCCCACTGCAGCATCTGTGATCACTGTGTGGAGGTCAGTGCATGGACAGATTCAAAGCTGAGAAGAGACATGGCATTGGCACTTTTAGTAAGAAAAACTACATACTAGAGAGGAAAAAAAACAATTTAAATGGGGGAAAGGAGTGATAAGGGCATGAAAGGACATATTGAGGGAAAAAAAGTGAGGTAGGTGTGTGTGTGTGTGTGTGTGTGTGTGTGTGTGTGTGTGTGTGTGTGTGTGTGTGTGTGTGTGTGTGTGTGTGTGTGTGTGTGCGAGCGAGCGAGCGAGCGAGCGGGGAAAGTCAATGAAGGGGATTTCTGCATAGTAAATGACTGATGGAGGGAGAAAGATCTCAATAATCAGGTTAATCCTTTTCTCACATCCTTTGTAGTCTCAATATAAATGCAATTTGAAAAAGGCTCAGACAACCTGCATTAAACAAAGTGTATTTATATTTAGTGGATAGTCCACAAGTTTTTAACCAATACAGGACTTTCAGTTCTGCTGATTATTCAGTGTGTCATGTGTATTTTTCTTTTGGCTCTTTATTTTTTTAAATTTCTCTTTTCCTGCAATCTCCCTTTAGGACTTTGACCATCACTGTCCCTGGGTGAACAACTGCATTGGGAGGCGAAACTACCGCTACTTTTTCCTGTTTCTGTTGTCACTGACAGTTCACATGATCGGTGTCTTCACTTTTGGCCTAATATACGTCCTGCACCACATAGACGCATTATGGAAGCTGCACTGCACTGTCACGTATCCTTATACACACATAATACTGCATGGGTCTGTGTGTTGATCTATGCATTTATCAGTTTAAACATATACAATTTTTGTCAACTGGGACTAATATGAAGCAGTTTTTCTTAACAGCATATACAGTTTGGTAGTGATCAGTATATCCGGGCTGTTTCTTATCCCAGTCCTGGGTCTCACTGGATTCCACTTGTACCTGGTGTCCAGAGGAAGCACCACCAATGAACAAGTCAGTTTGATTTGATTAAAAATGATATCAATAAAGTAGATTTTTAAGACTTAAAAATTACAATAATGAATTATATACAGGTGTATGTTTATCTTTTTACAATCCAACAGGTAACTGGGAAGTTTCAAGGGGGAGTTAATCCTTTCACACAAGGTTGTTGCAACAACCTGGAGTATCTTTTTTGCAGCCCCATCTCTCCAAAGTATGAGCCATTTCTTCTACTTAATCTTCAGTTTGTCAGGAAGCCTTATAACTCATTGGCTGACTCCCTGTTTGTCATGTGGCAACAGCTACACATCGAGGCCCTGTAAGAAAACAGTGATCCACATTCAGCCTCCATTCCTGAGACCAGAGATTGACAGGCAGAGGCTAGTGAAAGGCAGGGACAACGGGATACAGAGTCAGGACCTCCAAAATAAAGTATGCATGAACAAATGACATGTCAAATTCAAAGTTAAATATTCTCTCACACATTATCGAAGGATTGTAACATCAATTGTCAAGATCTGTCATGTTTCTCTGTGTTTCTTTCTCCTGCCAGCGAACCTCAGCCGGAGCTGTCGAGCTGTCGGACATCGAACAACTGAAAACTCTACCACCGCTGCCACCAAAACCAGACCACGGCCTGCCGAAAAGCCAACTCACTGTTATGGATGGTACTGTAGGATGATGCATACATACTGCGATAACCAGACTTGTTTAGAGGCAAAGATAGGAAACATTAAGGATAAATTCAATTTATCTGCAGAGTGCAGATAAATACTTTACTTACTTCCTGTCATTGCTGAGCTGTTTCTCTGGATTCACGATGAATTCTGTATTCTATAAGTCATTACACAAGTGTTTTCTTTTCCAGAGATGGGACACCATACCAAATCCATCATTCCTGTATCCATTCCCACTGTGCCGCAGCTAAGGCCTGTCCTGGAAGCCATATCCAGAGGCTCGTCCCCCATTCCTCCAGAGCAGGTGCTTTTCAGTCAATTAATTTGTTATGTTGTTTGAGCGTGATTCTCAGTATTCAAGTCCTGGTTTTGATCCTTGTCTGACAGACATTGCCGTCTGTTTTTGTTGTTTAGTTGCTGAAGACATCAGAGCAGCAAGGGAACCACAAAGGTGCTGACCTCTGTTCTGAGTCTAAGGAAAGCCCTGGGAGAGGCAGCCAGCAGGCTGGCCTTCCTGTCCAGACCAAAACCATCTCCAGCTCGGTGGAGCTCAACTCTCTCACGCTTAACTCCCGTTCTCTCACCCTCAAACACAGCAATCGCCACAGCAGCAAATCCCAGCTACCTGCCATGCATGGTGACAGTTTGGGAAGCAACCCCCCACCACCGGGCATCATCAGCTCTTCCAGCCTGCTGGCCAACCATAACAGCAGCCTCGCCTATGACCTTATTAACCCTGCAGACCCTCAGTTCCTGGCTCAGAGAGGGGCTCCTCCAACCAGCTACCACCCTCACTTTATGGCTCTGGGCACAGATAGAACTGTGTTGCAGCGGCCCCCTTCTCACGGATACAGTCCCGTGTTTATGGGTGTCACCAGACAGTCTCCTCAGCCTCGAGACCCATCACCTTCTTTACAGGGCCTCACCTCAAGGGATCCCTCACCTTCCTTCCAAGGTTTCATTGAAAGAGACCCTTCTCCAGCTTTTAAAGGGCTGATGCCAAGAGACCTCGCATCCCAAAATATAATATCCCGAGATCTCACCCCTCCTGGTCTTGCAATGCGAGAGATGACCTATCAATGTTTTCGAGACAGCCATCGTGATCTCACTCCACCGGGTTTGACACCTCAGAAGTCTGCCACTGCACGCTATGACAACTTTTCAAAAACTATCATGGCATCTATCCACGAGAGACGAGAGATGGAGGAGAGGGAGAGGATGCTGCGTCTCCAAGCCAGAACCCAGGCCCTCTGTGGCCCAGATGTGGGGATCTATGACATCCCCAGCAGGAGGAGTCTACCACCAGATAACATCCGACCTCCAGTCTCTCGTGGACCAACTCCTCCAGCCTACGGCTCCCGGGAGTTTCTGATGAGTACCGGCATCCTCGGTTATGGCATGAGGACCTCACCTCTCTCCAGCTCCTCCACGTCGTCTCTGACCCGAGGCCCGAAAACGTCCAGTTCTCCTATGCAGAGTAGCAGCAGCAGCAGCTTGCAAAGCAAGGGCAGGTCTTCCTCTCCGTGTTACTGCCCTCCTGACCGACATACTCAACCACTTCCTTCCTCTACATCCACTCTGCCCCGTTTACCTCCTCCTCCTCCGCCCCTTCATACGCTTCCTATGCCACCGCAAAACGATCCTCACTCCCATATTCCTCCGAGGGGAAGGATTCGGTCACACTGGGAGCGCTGAAATAAATAAGAATTACTCCATGTTTCTGATGGTGTGAATGAATCATCTATGCAGTGTTAGTCTCAGTCTTCACAACTCCAAAATACTTTGTAAATAAGAGGCCATATGGGACATTTCTGTGTGGGAGGGTGTGTGATAATACACAGTGAAGGATAAACTTAGAAATAATGTCATGCAAGTTTGACCAAATCCAAAAAACGGTGAATCTCAGGAAAGTCGTGCCTCCTCTTACAAACAGAGCGAGCTCTATAAACTTAGTCAAAGCAGAAGAGCTATGTGAAGAATAAAGATTTAATTATTTTTTTGTTTGTATGTGTTTTGATATTGCTTTTTGTGAAACAATGTAATACCATATCGTATGTCTCCTGCTGCAAAGTACCCATTTTAATAGAATTTTGTAGTTGTTTATATGAATAAACTTATTTTGTAATTTTCATTTCTGATTTTATTTTGCTATTTCTTTAATATAAATGGTTGCCAATGAAGGCACCTGCACAGTGCTGCAACAGAATTTAATGAATGTGTGAATGAGGCTTTACACATTTAAAGCACCTGCTGCTCTAAGCAGCAAAAGGAAAATGCATTTTTATGTTGGTTATCAATCTTTCTGCAAACATATACTTGTGCTAAATTTTCTTTTTCCAAATCACAAGATAATTTAAGCTCATAACTCAACAGATGGCACATTCCATGGAGATAGAGCCACAAAGCACTTATAGTAATTTCAGTTTAGAACTGCTACAATGCATAGCACAATGCATTTGTATAGCAATGATGAAAGCACTGCTGAAAGAAATGAAATGATGACACATAATGGGGAATTTAATGAAATATGACACTGTGGTAGAATGATTCACTCTGCAATGCAGTTTCTGCATTGAATTTGTGTATGGCACCCTCTAGTGAACTGTTTCAGAAGGTGGTGTGATGTTGGTGAAGCAGACAGATCCAGTAGAAGATGCTATTGTGTGTAAAATATCAGAAAACAGCATGTTGTTGATCTCAATGGCTACAAGTAATAGAACAGACCAAGGGAGGCTTTATAGTGTGCCCTTTATTCCAAAAGGTCCATTTCACACCGCACTTTATTATCACTACAGGTAGTTCACAATAAAATTCAAGAATAATGTAAAAACGTTGTTAGGCAAAAAAAATGTCCTTCCTCTTTTCTATTTAGTATACAAGAAAAAAAGCATCTGTGTAAAGTTGTTTTCCATGTGCCAGTGGGGTCAGACGAGGAATCGAGGACTGGCTCGTGTGTCATTCAGGGTCTTTGCTACAGAAATATATTTTTTTAAGATTATTTTTTGGGGGTTTTCCCTTTATTGACAGTGGATAGACATGAAAGGGGAGAGAGCTGGGGGATGACAGGCAGCAAAGGGTCACAGGTTGGATTCAAATCCCGGACCGCTGCAAGACTCAGCCAACATGGGGTGAATGCTCTTACTGGGTGAGCTAGAGGCTGCCCCATAGAACAAATAACTGGAACTATCGTTACCTTGAGCCATAATAGACAAGTACACATTTTTTTTTCAGGCAAGAAATGACAAGGCTTGACACTTTGAGGTTGAAACTTTTCATGTGAGTTATTGCTGGACCTTATAGCAGGTGAGAAGTGCAGATCTGACAACAGGAAAGGAACAACAGGAATTTATAACTCCGCTTTAAAACCGGCAGATGTCCCACTAGACTGGTAAATTCAGTGTGATGTATAAATGACTCACTCGTACATGGCTTAGTTAAAGACCTGACAACAATGAAAGATGTAGAGCATGAATTTAAAAAAAAAAAGCCTCTCAGTGCAACTGCCAGAGAGCAACAAGTAAAGTGTAAACAACATTGCTCAGGACTCATTGGAGCAGTTCTTGCCAAAAATGTCTAACAAGATATTGGTTAATAATACCACACTGTCTTTTCACTCACAAAATTGTGGAAACAGTTCAAAGGAGAGAGATGATGACAAAAAAAGGCCTCCAAAGCATCATTAGAACCATTAGAACAGGGATGTGAACAAGCTTGTTATTGACATCCTCTCCTCAAATATCTGTGAGTCAGAGCACAACATATTTTTTAAAGTTTTTTTTTTTAATCTAATCTTTTCTTTTTAAAAGAAAAAGAATGCAACATTGTCCATAAACCACTGCAGTCGTCTAAGCTACAGCAGTTTGCAACACACCATTATTAAAATACACAAAGAAGAAGAAAAAAAGACCCATGAGGCACCTAATCTCCAATGACTACATGTCAGATCCCTCCATAACTTCTTCAATGTGAATGTAAAAATATCCTATATCCTATTTCCTTTATTAAAGGATAGATTCCCATTTTTTCACATGCCCACAGATTAGCCCTCAGAATACATTGGAACAGTTTTTGGTCTGTGCAAATGTTTCCCCCATCCATACTGGCTGTAAAGATCCCTTTCTACCACAATTCTAATGTAAGAGATGTTTTTCTCCTTTTCCAAAATGATCTCCAAAGTGGATGAGTCTTAGAGTATGTTAATTGTAATTTTCCCTTGTAATAAAGTATAGATTATTATTATTAAAAGACATATTTTTCTCCCTGTTCCAGTCCTCTGTCCACACTAAAAAAGTGTTTTTCCTAACCACACATTTTTTTTTTTTTATTATACTTTATTAATCCCACAAGGGGAAACTACACTTTACACTCTGTTGTTATTACACACAGGCCTGAATTACACACACACGCTCAGGTCCTATACATGCACTAATGGAGAGATGTCAGAGTGAGGGGGCTGCCCATGGAAAGGCGCCCCGAGCAGTTGGGGGTTCGGTGCCTTGCTCAAGAGCACCTTGGCAGTGCCCAGGAGGTGAACTTGGTACTTTGGTCTGTACGGGGACTTGAACCAGCGTCCCTCCAGTTCCAAGCCCAACTCCCTATGGACTAAGCTACTGAAGATAACTTTCCCAAAACCGTCATTACAATGGATACATCTTAAAGGTCCCATGGCATGAACATGTCACTTCATGAGGTTTCTTAACATTAATATGAGTTCCCCCAGACTGCCAATGGTCCCCAGTGGCTAGAAATGGCAATAGGTGTAAACAGAGCCCTGGGTATCCTTCGCTGCCTTTGAGAAAATTAAACTTCAGATGGGCCTCCCCTTTCTTTGCTTTGCTCGCCCAGAGAATTTGGCCCACCCATGAGAGAGAGACATCATGGCTTTCAAACCAGCAAGGTGGCAGTTGGTATAACCCCAGCCTCCACCTTGCCCCCCTCCCCTCTCCTCCTCAAAAGTTAGTAATTTTTGCACCAAGGCTAAATTTTGGGAAAGAGACTTCAGATATGGTATTAGGGGACCACTAAGGTCTATATAAAGCATCCAAAGAGCACCATGTCATTGGACCTTTAAAACGCTGATTTAGGGTTTTAGTGAATACAGGTGTATTTGCACAATGATTCCATAAGCCAGCCCAGTGAGGTGTGACGAATGTATGACTTTAAAGATAAAAGGAACTGTACAGCCACACATATGACTTTTAAACAAAAGTAAGACAGACAACTTTTCCATATCCAATGTCTGTACCAAAACAAATAAATTATTTACACAAAAAAAAGCATTACGAATATGGCTCCCACTCAGTTTCTCTAAAGATAGCTTCAGAAAGTACTAATGACTTTCCTTATAGTCAAAATGTACACTATAAACAGAACGAAGCACATCACAATCCCATTATGAGACAAAGAAACACATTTCAATCTTGTCTTCCTTCACAGTTTGCAAATCCATTTCCTAAAACATATGTATATATATATATATATATATATATATATATATATATATATATACAGTATATATATCTGTATTTATGTTTGTGTATGTATATGTTATATATGTTATTTTGTAATGTTGAAGTGCATTGTTGTTTGTTCCAAGGAGGTAATGGTGCTGAAATTTTGAAATGACTCTGCATTTTAAATCCATCTCAATCAAACCGTTTGCGATTCAGTGTTCACATCCACTTCTTCCAGTTTACTAAAACAAAGCCAATTTTGTAGAAATGACTCTATGTCAGGATATACATTTGAATGTTCTGATATTTTTTTCCTTTCTCTCTTCCCTGTTGTTTTCTTATTGTTTTGCTCCCCCCTTCCTCCCACTCTCACCCTTCCCAGTTTTTGTAGCCAGGGGTAAAATGATAATGCCGGTAATGACAAGGCTGCTGTGCACAGAGGGATTGCAGTTCGTTGACTTAGAGAAGAGTGATCAAAAGTATTTTGCGCAGAATGTGGTGTCTGAGAAGCCCTCTGTCTTACATCATGTTATTTTTACAATTTGTCGCCATGACAAATTCATCTTAGAAGAGACTGGTTGCCTCTGCATTTGTCTCAAATATACTTGAGCTGAGCCCCTGTACTGAACAAGAAATGAAATAAACAAACTTGGCTGACAGACTTGGGCAGACAGTGTTTTGTGGCATCAAAAGCATATGAGGTTTTAGATGTCTGAGTTAGATAAATCAAGTGGGTGTCTTCTAACATTAGACAAAGTAAGTATGAATTTCATATTAAAAAGTAAAATACCCACTTGGATTGTTGGTTTTGTACTCAATCTCTTACAGTGGAAACTCATCAAGTACGGATGTCTTCACAGCCAGTCTGAGGGATAATTACAGCAACACATAAATCTTCCTCAAGACAACTTGAAAAAATGTGAACTTACCCTGTGAAATAGTTCCACCACAGATATCTCAAAACCCAAGCAAACAAGGCAAAGTGAGATTTATTGTTTTCTTTTGTGTGAACTGTCCCTTTAACCTACTTTACATGTAACCTTTATGTTTATTCTTAATTAAGACTAATAAAAACAACATAATAATCAATGATTACCATCCAATAGTTCAATCGTATTAATTTTTTTCGGATGTTTCTGCGTTGCCATGGTTCTTCTTGTATCTAGATGCATGATATGATAAACAGAGCAATAAAAAATGAGCAAAAAAATGAGCAAATAATAACATGAGGCTTCATCAGGGGAATATGGACTCATACATAACCTTGAGTTAATTTTATTCTGATCAATCTCCAAGTCCCCTAAATCTTTTAAGATACTTCTAGATGCTGCAGACTGACCTACATTTGTGCCTCTCTCTCTCTCTCTCTCTCTCTCTCTCTCTCTCTCTCTCTCACTCACTCACTCGCTCACTCTCAGTCTCTTTCTCTCAGCTCATTGATATGCCTGATCATCAGAGGCATCGCTGAACTGGCTGATTGTCATTTTCAGCTGCAGTGCCACTGATGCATTTCATTTCCTCCCTGGGCTCTCTGTGGTGTGATTAAGCACTTGCTGCAGTCAAATGAAGTTGGATTAATAGCACCCTGGTTTGTTTATTGCTTAGAGGCAAGCTTTATAATATTTACATTATTCATCAAATCACCACGAAGGGATATATTGTGGTGCTGCATTAGGAGAAGTTGTTCTATTCTATATGGGTGATCCTGACTGCTATTGCTGTTCCTATAGCTCACCAAGGGGGTGCAGCAATAAGTCAATGTTAAAGTCAGGACGTCAGGTGTTGCTTTGTCATTTATAGTCTGAGGGCAAACTCTCAATCTGACTGGATTATTTCCAGAAGCACAGATTACACCGATTTCAAGTTAACTTTTGGCAAACATTTTTAGATCATCTTTGAATATTTGAGTGATGCAAATGAGATATGACCTTTCTCTTCAAAAACCGAATTTGGTGACCTTTTCTGGTATTTCCAGTGTCATCATGCACTCCATGTATGATGGTGCCATATGAAATACAAGCAGCATTCAAACTAGTCACTGCTGGCATGCACCCTAGCTTTTGCTAAACTCTTGATAGATGTTGTGTCTCCACGTTAAATTGAATTAGACGCAGCTCCACATGCCAGCTTGAACAGAGCAGAGGTGGGCAGCGTGGGGGTTTAATTAGGACGACAATCTGCACTGACTATGCCTCCGTGTGGCAGAGGAAAAGGATGTAAAATGCCCGCTGAGCACCAAAGACTGTGTGGGCATTTCATTGCAATTAATACAGCACCATGCATGTCGTAATGTAATATGCCTTTTTCTATGTGGGTGTTTGTCGACAGATCCTGTGTATTACATTTTACGGTGCCCCCTCTGCTCATCCTAGTGTGTTTAGATAATGGGCAGCAATAATTGCATTACTCTCTGTCGCATGGTTGTGTTAATGTATGATGCAGTTACTGTGGTGATGACAGCTGCAACAAAACAGCATTTACACATAAAGCCGAGGTGTGTGGTTTCAGAAATGTGTGTCTCTTAAGGTTCTTAAGGTTGCTCTTTCAAATTCATCAATACACTCAGTAGAACAGGATTTATTTTTGCTGTTTATTATAGAGAAAATAGTCTGTGTGTGTGTGTGTGTGTGTGTATTTTAATGGTATCAGGCTAGGAAATAGGAGCAGAGAATAAATCACAGACTGTAGAAAAGCAACAAAATGAAAATGTTTCCTGAAATAATAGGTGTCTAGGAGAACATGGCCTTAAGTAAAAACAAAAAACATTTCAACATTTTAATCACAACACAGAATGTCCTTGGTGGAGTAGTCACTGCTTGTCCTTTAAGGCATTTTGCTGCCTTTTCATTAGTTAGTAAACAGATAGTAAACACTGGAGAGCACTATGAAATATGGGGGTGTGATAACATTTAAAATGGTCCCCAGCTGAGGATGTTGCACGCATTTGAATACAAAATACACAGTATGCACCTTTCAAAACCTCCCAACTTGCCCAACTTCTTTCATGTTCTATATTATTTCAGGAAAAGTACATTTCTTTGGACAGTAAGGTGTATTGTCACCTTCTACAAGAACTTCTGTGCAACTGTTTTTAAACAACCCTACACAAGTTACAGAGAAAGAAAGACAAAGTAGAAAAGAAGGGAGAGAGAGCAACAGCAAATGCCAGAGAAGGTTACATGAGGATATTCCACAACAACTTTTTATTAAATCTACAGTGTGCAGATCCTGTCTGCTTGATATTTCATGTGTCACACATGCTGTACTTACAGTAAACAACTAAAAAAGTCTGCAAGATCTGGGTGTTACAGTTTTGCTCTAAGCCAGTTGGTTTTTGTTTAGTTTTTTTTTGTATTAGTTCATTATTTCATTTCACTTTGTGACAATTTTTGAGCTCTTTGTTCTTGTGATTACCTAATGTGTTTCTGTTGTCCTGTCAAGTATGTCTACCCTTCAGTCAGTCTGTCTTTGTGTTATGTTGTCTATTCAGTTTTTCATGGTTGTGTTTTACCCGTGTTAGTTCTGTGTTCTCTGTTTTGTTTTCCTTGTTTTAGCCATGTGTATGTTTTATGCTTCAGTTTCCTGTTTTACTTTGTAGTGTCTGTTGCTCCTTTGCTGTGTCTTTCTTTACTTTCTGCCTGTGACTGTCTGCCTCGCCCTGATGTGTTCCCCCTGGACTTTTTGGTCCAAGCCTGGTGGGGTTCTGTTATGGTGTCAGATGTCTTCTGACATGGTTTAAGACTGCTAAAACCCTTAGAGAGTAAAGTATTCTCAGTGAATATAAAGTCATTTTGTATTATCATTTTCATCCATGGTGAGTTCTGTAGGGTACTGTAGGCAAATTCCTAGACATTAAAAGCAATTCAGTAAAAATGACAGAGCCTGCAGGCAAGACACACTGACACACTGGAAGATGTGTGTGTATCAGGTGGATAAAGATTTTGTTTCACAGCAGCTTTAGCTGTCGTTCCAACAATGAAGCAGTTTCTCTATTCAGCCTGTTGGGCTGATGCAGAAGGAAGTCCTTGGAAAAAAAAAGGTGTGGTTTATTTAACTTGTCCATGGGTGAAATTTGTTGCAAAAGGAGAGCATGCATGTGAGGTGGTAGCACGCAAAGTTTGCCAGCCAAAAGTGTAAAGGCCCATAATGAATTGTAAATTAATTTTGGCTCACAGATCTATACCGCTGACATTTTGTAATATTAAGTGCAATAAACTCAAATTAATTTCTGAAAAGCTACACAGGAAATATCAATCAATCCAATATAATTCATTTTAAGTATAAAAAGGTCTCATAAATCATGAGTGACATTTTCAGCTCTCAAACTAAGTGTTATTTCCCACTATTTCACCCTGACTCCCAATCACCTGTGTGGGTTTCCTTTTAGTTTTTTTACTTAACTTCTTGCTTGTTTTAATGGACTCATGCAAAGGTATGGGGAAAGGAAGTATGGATATTAAATTTGGTGATGTAAATTGTAACAATTTCAGACAGAAGTGATGGAGCTTGCTTGATCAACCTTGATCTTAGTGACTGTTGAGAATTTACAGTATTAAAAACCCAAAATACATTTGATATGGTGAAAAAGCCAAAGGCTATAGCTTATAGTGTACCTGCAATAATTTTACATTACAATAAATTAACGCACCTAATCAGAATTGAAAAGGATTTATTGCCACAGTAAAATTGGAATTTTTAATTTGCCTTGGTGAAAGGTGTATACATAAACAAACATATAAAAACATTAAAGGACGGGCCCCCGCTCCCCCCGTTGTCCCCGCATCGGGGTTACTGGCGGACGCTGCTCCTTGCGACCGTGCATTTACTAAGTTCAATGATACCTCACACAAGACTCTACATCATACAGTTTATTAGCTGTGAAAGGGGGCATGGCAAACCTTTACCAATAAAAAAGGAAGTCTCTGCTGAGTTCATTGATACCTCACATAAGACTCTACCTTAAAGGGGTTATAAAAAAGGTGCGTGGCTACACCATAGGGGGAGGGCAAAAATGTCACCAATGAAGAAGGAATTCTCTGCTGAGTTAAATGACACCTCACCCAAGACACTACCTTAAGCAGTTCACATTATAAGTTTCATGTAAATTGGATGATGTTTGTGATATAAGGCAGATTTTCTATTGCCAATAAGGGGCGCTAAAACTTTGAGTAAATATCGGCCTTTAAATGTTGTCAGGGTTGGACTCTTGTGAATCCTGAAAAGTTTTTGAGCCAGTTGGACAGTGCAAGTATTCCTCCAATGAAGTTTTTTGTAGGTCTTGACATGTTACATATGTACCAAGTTTTGTTAGTCTATGTTAAACGTACTGCATGGGCTCCATTTTTTTAACTTTGTAGGGGGCGCTAGTGAGGCATTTTTGTGCAATTTCCCAAAACCCTTAAAACATGTATATTTTCACCAGAATTTTGGTGAAAAAGGCAATTTATTTGCAGAAAATAATAATAATTTCTTTGGTTGCTATGGTGCCTTCACCGCTTAATGTAAAAATAAAGAAATACAGAAACAAATATATACATACAAAGTAAATGTTTCATATGAAAAAGGCTGAATGGGTTAAATGCAACATTTTCAAAGAATATATAGAATATACAATGAGCAGATGTAGTCCAGGATGAAGGTTAGAGGTTACTGTAGTGAAGGGGGAATAGGAAGCTGTTTAAAAAAATTACTTAGTGTGATGAAGCTGCTCTGGTGTCTGTCAGTGACCCAAAACCATTAAGACATTTATTGTTGGCCTTTTCCATTTGATGGCACTTTGAGTATGGAGATGGGACAGTGGCAGGGCAGTGAACAGCAGTCATAATATCTAATGAGGAAACATGCTGTTTCACAGAAGGATTAAAGATTTTTTTATTAAAGGAGATAGCTCTTTACTTTGAAGGAGCTTTTTAACTGGTTTTCTGATGAGATGTATCACTTATCTTTTGAAGTCTGAAACAAAGATTCAAGGTTCTTTAAGTGTTACTTCACCGTTGTCTGTTACTGTGCTGCTGTGTACAGAATTATATTATCAAGGAGGTATCATAAAGTGAAAGATATCACCAACAAGGGATTAGATTAAATGAAAATGAGAAAAGGCTAACTGAACCGAGGGGTTTAATGAAACAGACCTTAAAAATGCAAAGGTGTTAGCTTAATGACTATCTGCAGTCTATTAGCAAAGTTTAGACAAACCAAGATAGAAGAAATACGGCAAGGGCCAAAGAGGATTTGAACTGCTCCAAGATCAATGATATTCAGGGGTGCTCTTGAATCAATAAGAGACAGCTAAGCAAGAGCACTGGTCTGTGGATGATAGCAGATCATTTTTTATCAAGGTAATATGTTAACTTAGAATCGGGAGCAGGGCCACGCCTAAACCACACCTCTAAACCTACATACAATCACCTATAGGATTATTAGGAACACCATACCAATACTGTGTTTGACCCCCTTTCGCCTTCAGAACTGCCTTAATTCTACGTGGCATTGATTCAACAAGGTGCTGAAAGCATTCTATAGAAATGTTGGCCCATATTGAAAGGATAGCATCTTGCAGTTGATGGAGATTTGTGGGATGCACATCCACGGCACGAAGCTCCTGTTCCACCACATCCCAAAGATGCTCTATTGGGTTGAGATCTGGTGACTGTGGGGGCCATTTTAGTACAGTGAACTCATTGTCATGTTCAAGAAACCAATTTGAAATGAGTCGAACTTTGTGACATGGTGCATTATCCTGCTGGAAGTAGCCATCAGAGGATGGGTACATGGTGGCCATAAAGGGATGGACCATCTGAATGTCTCAACAGAAATCGAGACTCATCAGACCAGGCAACATTTTTCCAGTCTTCCAATTTTGGTGCGCTCTTGCAAATTGTAGCCTCTTTTTCCTATCTGTAGTGGAGATGAGTGGTACCCGGTGGGGTCTTCTGCTGTTGTAGCTCATCCGCCTCAAGGTTGTGCATGTTGTGGCTTCACAAATGCTTTGCTGCATACCTTGGTTGTAACGAGTGGTTATTTCAGTCAAAGTTGCTCTTTTATCAGTTCGACTCAGTCGGCCCATTCACCTCTAGCATCAACAAGGCATTTTTGCCCACAGGACTGCCGCATACTGGATGTTTTTCCCGTTTAACACCATTCTTTGTAAACCCTAGAAATGGTTGTTCCTGAAAATCCCAGTAACTGAGCAGATTGTGAAATACTCAGACCGGCCCGTCTGGCACCAACAACCATGCCACGCTCAAAATTGCTTAAATCACCTTTCTTTCCCATTCTGACATTCAGTTTGGAGTTCAGGAGATTGTCTTGACCAGTACCACACCCCTAAATGCATTGAAGCAACTGCCATGTGATTGGTTGATTAGATAATTGCATTAATGAGAAATTGAACAGGTGTTCCTAATAATCCTTTAGGTGAGTGTATATCGTATATGTATAACTTTCTTCTCGCAGTCAGATGCACCAAGCGCCTGTTGTTTGCGCTCCTTGGTCATCTCAATTCTTCCATTTGCATAAATTCGTAAGCAAATTCCTTGTCTAACCTTTTGTCCAAAGCTGCTGCCATCCCCTCTCTCCATGTTAGAGTTGTCTTGGACGGGGCATGCAATTGGCCTTGTGGCAGCATTTCCTGGCTTCTTGGAACAGCACTTCCTTTTTCTATGAGGACTTGGTCACCCAGCCTGAGGACATTCAGCTGTACACAGATGCAGCTCCCTTCGTAGGTTTTGGTGGCTACTATTGGGGGAGATAGTTCGCTTCCGCTTGGCCCTCGGAATTCAGTGATTAGGCACAGAGTCTGGGTGTCCGTCGGCATTCCATGAACTATATCCCATTGTTGTGGCTGCCATTCTTTGGGGGCACAAATGGTCAAAAAGTCGACAACACAGCAGTAGTAGACATCTTAATTAAAGAAATTCAGAAACTCTGCTCCATAATCGGACATTCACCCCACAACAGTGCTACCGTTTTCAGCCACAACGTTTAACCAACACACCAGCTGAGAACCTCTTATGCCTCACAAGACGCCATCATCAACAGTCTTGCCCTAGCACTCTCTCAGCCTATTTAACTGGCTGGAATTGCTTTAATAAGGCACATCAAGCCACATATCAGCTTCCATTTCCCTCTCTGGATGTCACGTCCATCTGCAATTTCATCACCTATTCCATTCAAAGCTTTTTCAGCTTTTGAGGTGTTCAGAATTTGCACTTCATCCGTCTACAATCCTCGTCACCCCAATTTATTTATTTATTTATTACCATCCACAACTCAAACTCTCTTATATTCACACTTAGAAGAAGTGAAATGGATCAGTTGGGAGTTTCTTTCCCCATTTACATCTTCCACCTCAGTTCCTACCTCAGCTGCTACAAGCTACAAATCAAATACATTGGCTCCAGGTACGCTGCCAAGGCATCTCCAGAACACCCACTTTTCATTACCGAAACAGGAAAAAAATGGCCACTAGATTCTCGTTTCAGAAACACCTGAACAGAATTCTCTGCATTTCAGCAATATCACCCAAACATTATTCAAGCCACGCTTTTTGCATCAGCGCAGTATCCACAGCCGCCAGATCAAGCATCTCCAACAAAACCATTCAGGTCCTAGGCCGCTGGTCATCCCAGGCATACGGAGGTTACATTCACAAAATTCACAACAATCTCAACGATCTCCGTCAAGCTAGCACACAACTCAGTTCTACAATCTGACTCTTTTGGGGGTCTATGAACTATTTGAAAACTGCTTCCGAGATGGAACATGTTGCTTTTTTATTGACAAAGCAAAGACTTCCAGCATGATCTAGTATTTAGTGCAGTAATTTTGTCTCAGTTCATGTGATTATTTTTAGACCACTTCACTAAGACTCCTTTGGAAATGATGTAATACCTGCTGCACTAGAAAAGAGCCAGTATCTCACATTAAACAACCAAAATAAGTAATTTCAATTTTATGGTAATGATATCTAAAAAAAACACTAACAGGTGGAGCACTTGCCTATCAATTCCCTGTTTACTGTACACAAATCCTTTAGTTTTATTTCTATGCTTGTACCAAATGACAATGCATTGAGTAGGTGCTGTATGAAGATGTGTGGGCAGACAGACATGAGGGCTGACAACGGGATTGATTTGTTTGGTACAGTTTGCAGAACAAAGCTGGTTCAGTATGGACTGTGTTTCTCTTCCTGGTGCTGCATCCAGTGTTTATGCACCTTTCCATTCCTCACCCTTTATTATGCTGCACATGGGTGACACAGGACCTAACTAGTGCGGGCTGCTCCAGCTGCATCTGCTTGTGAGCCCACTGGGAATGTGTGTGTGTGTGTGTGTGTGTGTGTGTGTGTGTGCATGTGTGTATACTGCCTGTGCACCAAGGCTGTCAGAAAATATGAGGAGAGCACAGGGATTGCAGGGCTCTGCACTTACCTAAGCCATTCACAAGCTCAGCATCACACAGTTGATTCAGCACCTTGCTAATAGCACACACATTAACTGCAGCACAGATCAGAGGAGAAGTGCAGTATGAGAGAGAGCCCGGCGTTTATTGCGTGTGTGTGTGTGTGTGTGTGTGTGTGTGTGTGCACGTCTGTGTTGAGCAAATGTGTGCATGGTGCGTCTAGTGTGTGTTTGTGAGAGAAATAGAGGCAGGGAGAGAGTGAGGGAGAAAGAGAAGGAGAGAGAGAGAGAGAGAGAGAGAGAGAGAGAGAGCGGACGTGTGTTAGTGAGAGCTGGGAGGAAGGATGGCTGCTCATGTTTGAACTGCCTCAAATGCTCAAAGGGAGAGTCCAGGCAAAAAAAAACAGAGGCAGAGAAACAGACGTCTCACTTGGGGACGCATCTTGTTCATCATTTGTGGGAAAGCAGAGAAGATTTGGCAATGCCTGCTGAAGTGAAAGAGGTAAGTGTGTGGTGGAATGGGTCTTTTGCTCTGTACCTTCCTTTTTTGCCTATCAGTTTTTTTCTTCCTGCAGATAACTGTATCCCCCTACAGCTTTGCATTCTGCCTCTGTCATGATGAACGAAGGAGGCATCAATCGCTTCACCTCCTTGCCTCTCACTGCTGTTCGGTGCAGTCTCCTTGTGTGCATGGGGACATGATGCTAACATCTTTCTCGTGTGTGTGTGTGTGTGTGTGCACGCGCACATGGGTGTGCACGTGTGCAAATGCATAGGCAAGCTTATATGGGGAATAATGTTTGATTAAATATTTTACATGAAGAAAATTCTGCACATACTCTGTTAAGTGTATTGTCATGATGTATCAGAGAGACATTAAATCTGACCATGCAGCATTTAACTATTTGAGGATCAGTGGATTGAAAACATGCTCCAAATTGAAACTTTGAGAATGAACACCTTTCCTTTCTTTTTTTTGAGCAGTCATTTTAAATCAGCATTTTCTCTTTTCTTGAATTATGACTAAACAAGATGTATTGCATAATGGACAATGGTGTCTCTGCAGGAAACAAGTCTTAAGTAAGAAGAATCTTTTAATGCATGGGTCATTCCAGTGCCATTTTGATTCACAGTGTACAGTGACATTCTATAGATTTACAGCAACCAATATGAGCATCACTGATTCAACAGATAGTGGCAAAGAGATGAGTTGTGACAAAGTTGTGACTAACATCTTTTGACATCAGTGGGATGATGTCATGTTTTATTATCCACTGGAAGAATTATTCTTTCCATTTCACAGTTTGATAAAGACAAACTGCCTCTTAATTGTGATTTATTCTAAGTTTGATCACTACAAAATGACTTCGCTCCGCTGATTCAATTGCAATGGAAAGTGCTCATTTTTCAAATATTTTCTTTCTAAATTGCATTTGTGACCAGTTTGAATCATGGCTTGTGCCTATTGTGCCCTTGAGCTGGTCACCAAAATCTGAACTCACTCTGCATCAGATCAGACTCTGTGTCTCCCAAAATAATACTCTGGCTGCAGCTGGCCTCAATACTCAGAGTTGACAGGAACAAGATGCTAATCATGTCATTCTGTCTCCTGCATCGCTGCACCTAACATCTATATACCTTACTTTGCTTTTGTTTTTAAAGCTGAAGTCAAATTCAGAATCATCATCTCAACCTATTTGGCTCTGTGAGCACACTTACTTAGTGATGGTGCAATGAGTTATTTAAATGAGCTTTGACTCACAGCAGCCGGGCCTTCCCTGGAGCTTGAATCAGATGGGGACAGCACATAGGCCCCTGTCCAGCCTATTATTGTCCTCCAAATCCTTTATCAAGCTGTCTGTAGAGGAGAGTAGTACCCTGTCTTTCTTTTGGCCTGGTGTTCATTTAGTGCTGCCTAACAGTAGCCAATCTACCTCCCCCAGAAGTGTTCAAGCCAGGATCATCTCCCTGCTGCTAATTTCTGCTGTGTGCCCCTTTCAACTCAACGTCCCTCTGACACATTTTGTACATGAATGAGGGGCCCTTGTGTTTGGTGAGGTGTTTAAAAAACGAATCAAGCCCTCTACCTCCACATTCAGCTGTTCACTGCAGCCATCTGATTTAATGCAGTGGAGTTGAGTTCTCAGCACTTGTTCGGTTTAATGCCGCAGCCTCAGAAAGAAGAGAGTTTGGGGAAATTTAGCAGCGTTTACATTTTTAATTTTTTTCAACTGTGCATCATTCAGCATATTGTGTCTATTGTGTATGTGATATTGTATGCATTTGTTCTTAAAACGAAAATTGATTTAGAAATTGGATACGCAATTCAAACCGTAAAATGGGTTATAAACGATGCAGTGGTGATTGATTTTAGAATAGAACCCTTTAATTATACTCTTTAATGTTTTGATGGGTCATGTGTGAAAAAGGTGTATTAGATATTGATTGAGATCATTAGAGTAGCAAAGCAAATTTTTGTAGACACAAATGAATGCAAAGTTGTGGTTTTTTAAGAATATCAGCATAAAATATGTTTACAGTCAAACACTGCCTCCAGTTCTTTCTCAGACCAAGATGCTGAATAATTAATCCAATCTGGTTGATGAAACCCATTTTGTTGAAAAGCAAAAGAGAATTTAAGTTCTATACTCAAAATACACAAGTGAAGTTTAGAGAAATATCAACATGTTGTACCAGCGGAGCAGCTGGGTTATTGATTCAAGTGTCAGTTGTGGTAAATCATGTCTCGCACTAAAATAATGTAATGCTCATATCCAGTCTCATCACAATCTTGCTGTGTTTTGTCAAGGGGTTATTTTGCAATGGGCAACGTCAACATCTGTTTAGAAGGATTGAAGCATAAAAATATGTCTATGAAATGACCAGTGTTTGCAAAGGTCTGCTCTTGGATATTTTGGCCAAAACAGATAATAATACAGATGTTGCTTGTATTGTTTCATCATGTATGATGTTCCCACCCGTTCAGTTACTAAACTGTAACTGAACTAAACTGCGGAGCCTGGTGTAGATGTAGACTTCAGAAAAACATGGCTTTACCCCATCGTGATTTATTACCAAACCCTGTTTGTGTCTACATTTTGTTTCTTCTTCTTGGTTTTTTATACAGCAGTCTGAGCTGTGAAATCCTCCCTGTATGTCAGTATTTGTACAAAAGTAAACCTGCTCCCTGAAATCATTACAAAGGATTTACCAACTAACGCTATCAATTCAAAACTGGCCAGTGAAAATTCAAACAGAATTTGAGCCAGAAAGTTGTATTAAGAAACCAATCATGCATGCTGATATATCAGGAATACTTCTTTCTTATGTTCTACTAACAACATTCTTTGAAGAAATGATAACCTGGTAGAGATAAGCTAACTGATATATTGTGCATCCTAGTCTGCACGTAAGGACATGACACTGGAGAAACCCAACAACCACTTAATTAAATACGTGGTAAATTGCATTTCTCATCCTTAACACACATTTCTGTATACACATGATCCCTGGCTCTGCACCAGCTTGGGTACAGTTGTCCTATAGTCAGATTACTCATTAGATTACAGCTCATCAAATATCTCAACCACAGATAAGTTCCCAGACATACAGTATATTTGTCTAATTTAAAAATAAGTGTGCATATTGGCATTTTACAGCATCAATTCAACAGATTGTGTTTTAAATTATACAAATTATAAGATAATGGAGTGGAAATGAGTTCTCAACACTGACTTTGCTCACAACCCTTCATCAACTGCAGCTCCCTCATCCTGCAGACAGCTTTAATGGCATGGTATGCTTTCTTGGTGCTGTCTACCCTGTAATCATTCCCCTGTTGTGTATAATGTAAACATAATGTATATGCTACACACAAATGATGCTGCTCAGCAACAGCGCCTTACTCATTTCTGTCTGTGTGCTTCAGGAGCAGAGTTCAGAGGTGCCTCCTCCACTATCTTTGTCTCAGGAGGCTAAAGAGGTGACTCTGGATAACCCAACTGCCAGTGACGATCTGGACACGCCCACCTCCATTGCATCTTTGATGACCTCGACCAATGAGAGCTCCACAGAGACCGACACCCCGCATCAGACAGACACAGAGGTGCATGATTTTATGTTTATTCACACTTTGTCACCACTGAATTCCTACAGTTTGTTATGACAGTGTTTAAGTCAATGAAGTTTAAAGGCCACTAAAAATAACTTTCCAGGATGCCAGGATGATAGATATATTTTTAAACTTGTGAACATATGACTAAATATTGCATGGATGTTTTTTCTTTGAATGTTTAAAAAAGAAATTTCCAGATTCACAACACAATACACACTATAAGCAATACCATATGTGTCTGGTCACAGACAGGGCGTCACACTGAGTTACAGTTACATTACAGGCAGAGAACATTTTTTACCTATGAGGAAAAAAATACCATGACACTGATCACAATTGTGCTTAAAATAATTTTGCTCACACTCCACTAAGAAAGAGTCAAAACCAAATTCAGTTTACTAAACCAGACAATTAAATTTCTTGCAATTTACCCAGCATTTAAACAGTGGCTGGACCTCAAGTTGTTTCATCAGAGTCCAATCTAAACTAATTTTTAACATGAGTAATTCATTATTGTTTGGCAGGAAAGGATAATTCATTATTTACTGGTGGCTCAAAAAGTCAAGGAAGTGCTGAAATGATGATGATTGATCATCGCTATGAGAAATGAGCTGGGGTGGGCTGTATAGGGTAAATGATAAACAAACCCACACTGCATGTAACAGAAACATGTTTTGTCAATTCAATAAATTAAGAATAAATAATTCCTGCAATGACTGTAAACATACTAATTTGGTGGCATTTAATTGGAGAGAGGAAACCTCAGATAAATGGGATTTCTAAGACTAACAGATGTTCTGATTAGATTTTTGCAGCGATAATAGTTGTGGTGCATCCATCCTTGTAGGAGTCCAAGGCCGTGGAACAGGAGGGCGAACAGGCCCCCACTGAGTCCCACAAGTCCTCAGAGACACAGCAGGAGAACTTCCGGACACCAAACACACCATCAACTCCAGAGGTCCAAGATAACACTGCTATTGAGCAACCTATTCCTGAAGCAAACAGTAAACCCATTGAGTCTGTTACACCAACCACGCCAACCAGCAATTCAACCACAGCACCCCCACAACCTCAGGTAGTACAGCAGTCTGAGGAGCCTCAGCCAGTGAACCCTGACAGACAGAGCAGAGTGTACACCCTTCCTGACAGCTACAGAGGCATTGGGGGTGACTTTTGTGCAGGGTATGGAAGCCTGTCCCGTGCCACCCTCCACGGCTACTGGCCCGCTAAGAACTTCCAGCCTGGGGCTCACTACACCTTACCCTTCCTCAGGGACAGCTATGCTCCTGCAGTCCTGAGCAGCCAGACAGAGGAGGACGGCCTCAGTGAACGGGGAGACAACCCTCTGGACATGAAAACTGACCATCCAGCTGCCAGTTACCCAACATTGGGGGGAATCCACCAGTTCAGGCCAATTACCACTATGGAGCTCCTCAGGGAGCCCTCGAGAACCAGGTAAGAAGATGGTACATTAGATGAAACTTGATTGATTCTTCAGGGGAGACTATGTAAATGGGTTTCAAGTATGTTTGTGGTTTCCATGGTACCTTAATGTAGAGTCAAATATAGATCAGTCCCCACATGTATTTAGCCACTTTTAAAGGGCTGTGGGAAAATGAATCGGTAAATGTGTGTGTTACTTTGTCTGTTTATTAAATTTCAATCTTTGATCCCATTAAAGGTTTTTTTTTTTGCTCAAAATATTAATACGGTCCCTGATAATGGTAACACCTTTAACAAAGGCTACCAGACAATCAATAGAAAGCCAATTTACCTTTGACATTAATAGCATAAATAACCTTTTTTTTATCACTGTTGCAAAAAATGTTATAAGTAAATGTGACCAAAAGCCTTGACACCAAGCTTTTTAACTCTATGGTGCACCTCTGTACTTACAGACTGGATTTCATGAATTTAATTCCATCAGTTCAGATATAAGATGGTTTTTAAAGCTTTGAATTAAAAGATGTCTAATCTATGAAAACTTAAATTGCAACAAACATCTAAACATAAATGTTTTTCCATGTATGGTCCACATTTTGCCCAATAAACCAACTGACTTGCCATTATGTTTAAAAAATCTGAACTGTGGACATAGAGGTCACAAATGAAGTAAGAAAAATTTAAAGAAAGCAAGACAGATTGTGTACAGTCCTATAAACTGACACAGTAAGGCAGCAGTAGAAAAAATGTATAAATCAACACTCTAACTAAGGTTAAAATTATCACAGCGGTCCTGCTGTGAAAATTATATATCAATCTTTGTAGCTACACAGACACCCTATAGTCACCTCTATCTTGGTCCTACGAGTCAGCCTGCACAATAGAAAGGCTATGGACAGCAGTTAAGTAGCAGCTGGTATCAATCAGGAATGGCAGCCTGCTGCAAAGTCTATAAATAAGGAGGTTTCACCTGTTATTGCCTGCCAGAAGCTTTTTCTTATCCCATATAAAGTGACAGAGGTGTTCACAAAAGATACAAGCAACTCACTTATGCTGTTAAACTCCCTGAAGCCCAGTCCCCAATCCACCTGTTTTACTCAACCTGTTGAATATACATACAATATACAATATAAAGGAATAGTTTTTGAAATTTTGGGAAGTATACTTGTTCACTTTCTTGCTGAATATTAGATGAGAAGATCAATACCACTTTCATATTTGTCTTTTAAATACAAGGCTACAACCAGGATATGGTTAGCTTAGCATTAAGACTGGAAGCAGAGGAAAACTGCCAGCCTGGCTATGTCAAACAAAAATATCCATCTGGAGCATTTTTGTCACTGTGAGGCAACTCCAGGAGGTCACTGTCCTGCCAAGAATTAGTGCAGCCTATACTACCTTCCATGAAGCCACAACTTTTTGCTTTTACACTGTTTTTTATATCTATTAAACTGAACCTTTGAATAGAGCCATGCGAGGATTTGTTTGTATGTTAAGCTAAGCTAATCGGCTGCTCTCAACAAGATAGAAAATGAATGTATCTCCCAAAATGTTGAGTAACACTCAAATCTTAACATTTTAAGAGTGGTGATTGTGTTTATAGTCCTGATCCTATTATGCATGCATGATTGTCTCCGTCACTTCAGAGGTGGATACGATGATGCTTTCATGGCCCAGCTGGAGGGGAACCTGAATCCTTTCTTCCAGGCCATGTGCCGAGCACAGACCCTGCAGTTCCCCCACAAACGCAGCAGCATGGTCAGCCTGGACAGCATCCGTAGAGACCCGCGCTGGAGAGACCCTAACCTGCATGAGGTGATCTCGATGCTCAGCCACCCAATGGACCCAGTCAAGTCCAATGCTGCCGCCTATCTGCAGCACCTGTGTTATGAGAATGAACGCATCAAGCAGGAGGTGCGCCAGCTTAACGGAGTGCCAATTTTGGTAGAATTACTGGACCACCCGAAACCTGAAGTCCACCGCAAGGCCTGTGGTGCTTTGCGCAACATATCCTATGGAAAAGACCACAATAACAAAATGGCCATCAAGAACTGTGATGGCATCCAAGCTTTAGTCAGACTAATGAGGAAGTCTAGCAGCATGGAGGTCAAAGAGTTAGTCACAGGTACAGCTCAATCCCTCGCTCTTCTTGCAGTCATATCATGCAATCCTTAATTTCATCTCTACAGCATTTGTATTGTTTCCTTTGCAGGTACACTGTGGAACCTATCCTCACATGAGCCACTGAAGATGATGGTAATCAACAATGCGCTTCAAACACTGACTGATGAGATCATCATCCCACACTCGGGCTGGAGGAGAGATTCAGCTGACCCCTCCAAACTGATGAGTGTTGACTGGACCACAGTTTTCAAGAACACCTCTGGATGTCTGAGGTGAGCTTTGCTTCTGTTATGGAACAAATGACAACCAAAAGCTGACTTGTCATGGGCCGGGTTCTCGCAGCGTTACTAATAAAGTTGTTTCTGCAGGAACGTCAGCTCTGATGGGGCGGACGCTCGCCAGAGGTTGAGGGAGTGTGAGGGGCTGGTGGACGCTCTCCTTCATGCCCTTCAGTCAGCAGTTGTCAACAAGGACACTGACAATAAGGTATGCTGAAGTCATCACAATGACTTAAATGTAGAGACTTTAAGCTTTAGTGCATAATGTTTTTTTGGGGGGGGGGCATTCACGGAAGGCTTGTATCAGGCTTTGTTGTCATTACTTTGAATTCTTCGTGGCGACAGAAACTACACACTATAGCTTTAAGAAAAAAATTCAACCCACAATGTATTTTAAGCACAATTGCTGGTTGGTGACAAATCATTGTTTTGGCTAATAAATGCTGTAATAATGACTTTGGATTGATTTTTTTCTTTGCATCAAATTTAATTTAATAGCATGTACACAATTGCAATTTGATTCAAAGATTAAATTCAAGTCATCAAAGTATGGTTCTCCAAAGAATTTTGACAAATAAAAATCATCGATATAGGCCTACATTTTATTCTGAAAAGTCAGTGTAAACACTTGCATGACTCTTACTGCCGTATGACTTCTGATTGAAATCTTCTGTCATTATCCTCCATTCAGTCAGTGGAGAACTGCGTGTGCATACTGCGAAACCTATCCTATCATGTTCACAAAGAGATACCAGGAACAGAGCGATTTCAAGAACCACATGCCAATCTGAGATCAGTGGGGCACCAGAAAAAGAAGAATGAGCCTGACTGTTTTGGTGGGAAACGATCCAAAGGTTGGGAGGCCATCATAACATTACAATAATCATTACAGACTGTATTATATCAATTTGGGTTGCTTTGATTAAAAAACATTGTTTTTTTCCAACTATAATTCAGTTTATCAGGTTGATTCATTTGCTTACTGACAAATCAAAACCCACATGTGGTGACATCTATTGTATCCTGGGTGTTTCTCAAGATACAGAGGACAATGATTAACCCCCAGATTAAAACTTGAATATGCTCCATATAAGATTTGAGTCTGATAAGGGCTTAAAATAGCAGTTTGTGCAGCCCACTTTACTAAAACAGATGCACTGATTGTACAAGCATTTTCAGAGAGTTTGTTTTGTTTTAGTCTTCCTCTCCTCCCATAACACTCCACATAAACTTTTTAGTTTTCAATAAAATCTGTTTTCTTAGTATACTTTGCTTCAAGCATTGGTTTCAAGTTTCTTGCCCTTTTTTAATGCCAATTAGAGCCTGAATATTTCCTGTTCCTGCACATGCAATAGCTGATGATATAATTTGTTCTGCTGGAGGAGTGCCAGGTTCCAAAATTTTAAAAGCAGCTTAATACTTGTACTGTTTCATCAGTTATGTCATTTTTACACCACGCAACCGAAGAGGAGGTTTTGAACTGTGAAAAACCTTTGGAAGTGATGCTGCATAAACCATATAAGTAGCAATTACAATTACAGCTGATGAATAGTAACTAATAGGCTTCAGCAGTTTGTGCTACAGAACATAGCCTAATGGAGAAAGAACAGGGTTAGAGTTAATTGTGATTTAAAGTTTTATGGCTTTTCACCACTGCTAACCTTTTAGCTAATTGCACAAAATTGACAAATGCCTCTCTGAGCCAAACATCTACCTGATACTGTCAGTATCCCCAGTGTCTCACCACATAGATCAGCTCTGTGTTTTCTGCTGCTGTATAATCTAATATTTAACATTGTTCTTCTTTTCCTTGAAAACCATATTCATCAGAGGAGTGGTTCAATCAAGGTCAGTCTGCTTGTTACTGCTGAATATTTTCATGGTAGTAATATTTTGATTTAATACCATACTGAATTTGCTGACATTATCTGAATGTCAACTGATATAATGAAAACTGTTTGTGCGCATGTTTGTGTCTGTGATGTACAGGTTGGAAAAATGGATTAATGGACAGGAAATACGGTACATTGGATTTACCAAAACGCACAGAACAAATGAAAGGTATATATATTTAAACGATTAAATTATTATTTAAATGTATAAATGGATAATGGATAATAATTACATAAGACAAATTCTGATTGTGGTAGGACTCAAAGTGACATTAGGAATTAGGTAGGCTATACTGTACATTAGGCTAACTAATAACAGAATAATATGCAGACCTTCCATCAGTACTTGCTTTCTGTGTTAGGTCATTTTGCATTGTTTGCATGACGTTGGCATGGCCTGGAAGAGAATTAATTTAAATACATAACTGCACTCCAGCACCTGCACCTCTTGAGGAGAACTTCATTACTAAAACAAAATGACCCTCCAACTGAAAGCCAATTTTATCTGGCAACATCTAGAGGAGGAACCTCTGGCAGGCACTGGAATTTGCTCAAGATACTGCCTGACCCTTATATATCTTTATTTACTAAACTATTTTACCTTTTGCTTTTAGCCTTCTTCATTCTGTATATGGAAACTATGGGCACTTTTTACAACTGTAGGGCTGAATATCATATATTTGGTTCTGGCTGTGGTTTAAACAGCTCAAAGCTAAGCTCATGCCTCCAACACCCAGCCAGTGAATGCAAATAAGTATTACAAGCATGTTTGGGTCCGGGGTCAGCTTTAAACTACTTGTAAGCTGTCTAGCAGCTACCACTGGCTCACTACAAAAAAACTCTGCAGAAGTCTGAAGAAGTTGTAATTTTCTCACGTAGGATTTAATTTAATTCATCAATAACCCGCCTATCTACTGACCTGAACTAACCTAGACAGAAGAAATTTTGGACCAAAGTTGGTATATTTGTAATTAATACAGTCTTTAGCTGCAGATGGTCATGCAGGCACTTTGCCACTGCTTGAATATCATCCTTGACTTTCTCTGCCTTTCTGTTAAAGGCTTGGAGCTGTTGTACCAGCCAGAGGTGGTGAGGCTCTACCTCTCTCTTCTCACCTGCAGTCACAACCACAACACCCTGGAGGCAGCTGCAGGGGCACTGCAGAACCTTGCTGCGGGACACTGGGCTGTGAGTAGATGGAATAGTTGCCAGTTTTTTTACACTCATCACTGGGTTGTGATTGTTACAGGGGTTGTGACTGTGGCATATATCCCAAACATAAAAATGGTCTCTTTAAGTCTTGAAATGAGAACACTTTAAATTGACGTAGTTCAGGCTATAGGCTCAGGCTATATTGAAGTAAGATTGCCATGACGGCTGTTAGTGTCCATATACATGTGAATGGAGCAGATTCAGGATTTGTCTCTATATGACACCATAACTATCTCTCTCTGCTCTCATCTTATAGAGAGACTTAACATGAAGTGTACTGTAAATATTGTGTAGATGTATTAGCCTTCTAAATCAGTCTGCACACAGGGTCAAACAAAACAACCTCCCCAGGCCCTTACATGGGGGTCTCAATGACCACAGCTTTTTTCTGGGCTGATTTGGTTGTATTTCTGATGCTGCATCAATGTTAAAGTGGGCAGAAGGAGGGAGATATGGGATCAATCATCTTAATTCATCCAGAATCTCTACATTGACTTTGTCACCGCCCTTTATGTTCAAAGTAACTTTTACTGCTATGTACCCCAAGTGGATCCATAGGGCTGTCAAATAACATGCTTTGCCAAGATATACTGCGCCATGAATGTCACCATAATTTAACCTCAACACTGAGGCCACGCTCAGATTAAAAGGATTTTCGAAATCAAGTTGCAGAACTTGCAGAACTTCATTGGTTCATGGTATGTTCTTAGTGCACTTGAGTTAATTTGTAAAGGTAGAGCAATGAGTGGGTAGTTAAGATATAAAGACAAAATAAACTCACAGATACTCCCAAACATAACTCAGCTGTATTTTGTGTTTGCTCTTGTAGTGGTCTAGCTACATCCGGGCCACAGTGAGAAAAGAGAAAGGGTTGCCTGTTCTGGTGGAGCTGCTGCGCTCAGATGTGGACAAAGTGGTGCGAGCTGTGGCTATTGCTCTCCGCAATCTGGCGATGGATAGAAGGAATAAAGACCTAATAGGTACAGGCTTGTGACTCATCTGCATACGTGTCTCTACACTTGCACACTAACTTTGTCTCTCTGTCATTACAGGGAGCTATGCTCTGAGGGACCTTGTCGGTAATCTGCCATGTGGGCAGCAGCACCCAGCAAAGAATCTTGAGGGAGATACAGTGGTGTCTGTTCTGAACACC
The DNA here is from genome assembly GCA_013375575.1 of Percina caprodes. Lineage (NCBI taxonomy): Eukaryota > Metazoa > Chordata > Actinopteri > Perciformes > Percidae > Percina > Percina caprodes. Next base: position 169,726 of record JABXJD010000137.1, on the reverse strand, counting down.
ATCCATGAGATCATCACGGATAGCCCAGAGAACGCCCGGGCGCTCATACAGGGTCATGCTGTGCAGAAACTGGTGGCCATCAACAGGTCAAGGTACTTCAATGTCTTTAAACTAAATTATAAATTTCAAACCTTTACACAAGTTGCTAAATATGTACTGCATTCCAAACTAAACAATACAATACAATGTTGATCAAATGTTAATGGCACAGCTTGCTAAACAGAAGTCCAAAGTCAAAGTTTCAGATATTGTCCTTTTTTCAAAATAAGATTTAAAAAAAGAACAAAGAAACTGCATTGGTATGATAGTATTTGTTGCTGCAACTGCTTGATATCCATTTGCACTTCAGACACAGCCTTGATGCAATAGCTCATGATATTATAGGCATCAAATCCTAGGGCAATCAGCTATGGATTTTAATCATCTGGACAGTATTGTCTCAGGGCTGTCCTCTGTGGTTTAAAATAGTATCTAATGATTTGTTGTCAGCCAATCAGCACGGGAGACCAAGGCTGCTTCCCACGTGCTCCAGACAATATGGGCCTACAAGGAACTGCGAAATGCTCTGAACAAGGCCGGTTGGAACAAGAGCCACTTTAAGGTATTTGTTTCTATTTCCTAAATGTGGCATGACCGTACAAACCAATTTACACCTGGCAGTGTGTAGCAATCAAGAAATAACATTTGTTAAGAATACGTATTGAAAAAACAAGCAAATGTTCAACTGTGAAATCTATCTTTTGTCATATAAAAATAAAAGTAGGGAAAGTGAGATTTGGTCTTGATATGAACCAAAGAAATCTGTGTGTAGGCAACTAAGGGCCCTTTATCCTGTTGCATTTAAAACATGAAGAAAAATACAAGGTGTGTTACTGTTCAACACTCAGTACAAGTTATTTTAACCAAAACCAATGTAATACCCTTTTTTTTTTTTTTAAAAACAGGAAAGCCTAAAATTCTTGTTGTCATCCTTTTTTGTCTTTCAAAGCCAACAACTACCGGAGTGACTAAAAAATCCAAGAGTGGAAAGCAAGGCAGCGATGACATCACCTTGCCTCTAATGGACAAAAACCAAGGTCAGCAAATCATTGCATGCATTCTCTCAGTAAAATGTTATTTAACCATCATCTAAATTAAAAACAGTGTCCTCTGGCTCGAGTAAGAAAAGCTGTGTTAATACATACTGAGGTTCTTGTCATGTCAGGGACAAATACATGGGCATTTCCAGTCCCAGACCATATTCTTCTAAAACATAGCCTTAAACCAATGATGTGCTGCCAAGGTTATCAGTGCAGAGACTTGGCTTATTAGCCTGAACAGGCTCTCCCAGAGGCAGGGCACACTCACGCCACCAATCACCAGTCACATTTAATTTTAACATACCAAAAGAACACCCACTTTCCCAAACCGAGAGCGACCTCTAGCTTTGCACAAAAACAGGGATTTTTAGTGTTTCTTTATGAATTATGAACATAAACACCCTTTGAACGATGAACAACTTTAATCTAATTATTTGCATTTGACTGTTTCTCTAACTGGTGTTTCAGTCTAAATGAATAGCTTCTCCAATGTGAGGACTGGCCTGTTGTTGAATTACTGTTATTGTTATTGTAAAGGCTTCTGTAGACAGCAGTAAAATGAATAGCATGTTTTTTTATTTTATTGTTTTTCTTTGAAATGTTTCAGAAATTGGTGGTTGGAGTGAAATGATCAGATAGACATTAGTTACACTACAGGCTAGGATTGAGCCACATGCAGGTCTTATTGAGTGAAAACTTTGAGTAACAACCTCTGACTTTGTAGCCAGCCAATTTTAATAACTCTCCCTGAGTAAAGTTACCCATGTGACACAATTAGTAAAATGAGGGATAAGTCACACCACGTAGCATGCAGCTTCACTACTTACTGATATTGTTAATGTTAATTAGCATTACTGTTAGCCAAGCTCCTAGGGTTCTGTATTGAACCATTTAATTAGATTAATTAAAAATTATTAAAAGATTATGATTTCATTCTAAAAAGGATTGAATTTAGATTCCAAAAGCAGGCTTTTTACAGGTTGACAAAGGTTTCCCTAAACTGATTTACATGTTCTTTTTCTCTACATGTGTAAGACTAATATTTGCCACACCTTTGCCATATTTTGTACTGCCTGTATAATTATAATTTCCATTGCAGATGTATATTCCAGTTTAGAGCCAAACGACAGAGTTGGAGATGGAAAAGGGCCTGTTGTGGAAAGAGACACTCTCCAGGTAATCTGCTATTTCAATATACTGAATTTGTTTACATTGTTTACGGACTTCATGACCTATCCTTGGTATGGAGGATAAGGAATCGTTTTGTATCCATTGTTTTACAGAATTTATATATATTTATTTGTTTAAAATGATCACTTTCCTGACTTGCGTTTGTAACTGTCAGTGTTTTTTTTCATGTAAATTGACTAACACTGTCTGCATTTTTTTTTTTTTTACCCAGGCGATAAGTGAGAGAAAACACTTCATCAGAGCTGGCAGGCCTGCAGTGGGCCTCATGGATAACAAACCTCCACCACTGGACTCCTGGGTGTAAACATGACAACACGGCCAGTCAAACCGGTTAAATACTGTAGAGACACTTTACATTGGCAAAAAATGGGTTTGTGCCATTTGCTCATTCTTGTACAGAGAAACATGTTTAGTTAAAAAATAATTCCCTTTGTCTACAGGAAATAGTGTGCCAAACATTTACATGTAATTATTATGGAGGTTATTTGGCAAAAGATTTAATAGATTTTGTCATTTAAGATGATATATTGTATGTCTGAAACTCATTATGGATTATGTATGACATCTGAAATAGCCTATATATGCAAACTGTGGTGACTCATGACTCCAAAGAATATATGACATGTACAATTTGAATTTTACTGCTACATGCTACACAAGTATAATAACATTTATAATACTTGTAGTTTGCCAAGCTTAAGGCCTAAAGTCTATTCTATTATATTTCTGTCCATCCCTATGGGTTCTGGGCTGTAGAAGATTCCGATATAAAATCATTTTCTAACATTTTTTGGTCAGTGTTTGAGATAATTAGGATTAGGGCTATCAATGGCCTATTCATCAAAAACATCCAAATAATTTGGAATTCAGTTTATTCTCAACTAAATTTGCCATCAGACTAGACTGTGCGGTCATTAGAGAATCCTCTCTATTCCATTTGTTTCATGATAGGCAAAATGGGATTGTAAATGTGTAACAAAGGACTGTTAATATTCTAAATGAAGGTATTTATATTGTAATATTTATTGTAATACCCATGTTATTAATTAAAGGTTATTGATGTGCATTAGCTAATACCGGTAAGTGATCCTACATTCTATACAACTCTGCTTTGCAGTGGTTCTTTTTGCATTGCGATGTTGAATGAAAAATAAAAATAAATGATGTGCACAATTTCTCATTTTTATTTGTATTTTCTTTTTGTATTACAGACTGAATTTTATACCCTCTTCCATTTGACCAGTGAGTACTAGTTACATTAAACAGCAATCACTGGCCAGTTAAACAACCCCACTTTTATGTGTTCTGAACACACTTTAATTAATTGGTAAAACAAGTGTCCTTGTAGGCATCTTTATTAGTTGTCCTTATGTACTGTGAACCCAGATTTAGTTTGGTTTTGTTAAAAATCATATTCATCAGTAAATCACATTTGTTGTTTGCAATAATACACTGATTAAATGAAGCAGAGATAACTAATGATGTTAAGTTTCTGTATTGGATGGGCGGGGTCATTTGAACTGTTCTGCGCTGACGTGTGCAAAGGCTCATGGGAAAATAATATGTTCTGATCCGTTTCTGTCCTAGTTAAAGTGTGTTTTACTAATGTTATAGTAATGTTTTGGGTGTGCATTTATGTTATCTAGTTTGGTATGGTTGATTTAGTGTTCACATTTAGCTTCAATTATTGTTGCACCATAACCGAGATCCAGGTGGGCACTGATGGCTGCTGGACAGTGTAGCCATGTAGGTGGTTGATAAATGGAATAAAAAATTTTAAACTGTGTGTTACAATATATGGTGTTCTGTCAAATGAGCGGTATTAAACACGTTGTTCTTAAAATAACACTGCCCGAAGGAAAAGAAACACTAATGTAACAAAATAATTTATGTAGTAGTGATAAACTGTAGCCTGATGTTGTCACACAGATTATAATCAAGAACATGCAATATTCTGACTAGAATTTGACAATGTACATTATGCAATTTATCTATACATTGTGTAATGTTTTAAATGTATGTTTCTTTGCATGTTTAAAGCCATAGTGCGTAATTTGTGTCCCTAGTTGTTTCTGTGTAATGACACAGTTGCTTATAGCCAAGTAGGATTTAATTTCATTTTCAGAAGAGTTAACTATCTTCAATTGATTTTCTGCATGTGAAAGTCGCAGGACGACACCAGTTGCTGAACATAGCCATACCAAGAAATCCAAAGAGTTTTGTGACTCATTTGACAATGGCTTGAATGTAAACGTTTGTTAATATAAAAACGTTACACACCAAAGCTTTAACTTAACACGCTTATTTTAGACATGACTATTAGTGATGATTTTTATTAAAGACTACTAATGTAAGCTTGATTTTTTTCTACTGCATACACTTACTGCTCTATGTTAACTTGACCTGTTAAGTTATACCTTTACATTGTGTTGGTTTCTGGTTCTCTACACTCAAGTGATATGCAGGTTGTCAAACCTCCTACCTCACAACAGAACTCTACAGAGGCCATAAACTGTCAAAGTGGAGGTGCATTGGCAAAAAAGAAACAGACAAATTTATTTAGTTATTTAATAGGAACAGTCTGAAAAACACACTGAACTGTTAAACTAAAAAACAGGAATATGTAGAACTTTAAGAGAGGTTTAACAAATATGTAGGTAGTTATTTGGCTTGCAAACCTACTATAATATGACCTTACTCTATAGCAGATATTGCTGGAGTGTTTAGATTACTTTGTCTACCATTAGTATGTATGCCCAATTCAAAATTTACAATATTGCATGTAGGATGAGGATATGTAGGATAAAAAACATTGCTTTGAAACTTGGATATTCTCATTAAATATTTCATAAATCAAAAATTTGGCATAAAGGGACTAAAACAATATTTGGTTCATGCAAAATCAATGACTGTTACCCTTACATAAGGCATCTAGTGATCACATTTTTTCTGTGAACATCTTACTTTGTTTATATTAACATTTCTCTCTATTTAAGACCAAATGTTCCACCTTATGTACACCCAGACAAGCTGTCAAGGCACAACCTCTAATCCGCAGTAGCCATGAGGAGTGATTGTGAACTTGTATGCTGCACACAGCCACTGAGAGGGCTGAAATGTGTTGGCATTAGTCATGTTTCCTTCTGCAGGCTGCAGGGCTCACTTGCATAAGTGGCGGCATTTGAGATGCATGCATGTACTATGGGTTCATATATGTCAAGTCATTATATGTATATGTCTCATGTCAACTTAGTGCTCTGTTAATGGGACTAAAACAATATTTAGTTTATACAAAATCAATGACTGTTACCCTTACATAAGACATCTAGTGATCAAATTTTTTTCTGTGAACATCTTACTTTGTTTATATTACTACTTAAGACCAAATGTTTAGTGAATTTTCCAATTCATGTACACCCAGACAAGCTGTCAAGGCACAACCTCTAATCCACAGTAGCCATGAGGAGTGATTGTGAACTTGTATGCTGCACACAGCCACTGAGAGGGCTGAAATGTGTTGGCATTAGTTATGTTTCCTTCTGCAGGCTGCAGGGCTCACTTGCATAAGTGGCGGAATTTGAGATGCATGCATGTACTATGGGTTCATATATGTCAAGTCATTATATGTATATGTCTCATGTACTGTACATTGATAACCTGCTATGGCTGAAATGTCATAGTGATGTTTGTTTTCTGTCACAATTATCTAAAATTATTTATTTTTTCAATTAGTTTTCATTACTTTTTATTTGTTATTTGTCTGTCTAAGTAGATGTACATTGACATTATGGCAATGATTGCATATGTGAGCTGTCAGACAGCCGCTATTAGAAAACAAAACCTGTAATTAGCTAAAAGCATGTGCAAATTGGATCAAATCAGCCCCATTCTCCACCTAATGAAAATGTTTAATTTAAGATAAGGGGGCAGATATTGAGGCTACACTAGCCTCTTGTGAAGATCACAAAGCATAAATTAACAACAATGGTAATAGATTTCCTGCATCAGAAGAGAAAAAGTACCCGCAACATAATTTCCATGTTTATATTGTCCCTGCTTTAGGTGACTTAATTAGCTTTGTCATTTCTAAATCCATCGGTATTCTTTAAAAATGGCTGATTTCAGCATGGTGACTTAAAACACAGTGATTTAAAGCAGTTGTCAGTCTTGTCATGTCATGGCTGCCATGTTAACCTAAAGTCACTGAAGGTGAGTTGTGTGGTTTTGTGGTTAATCAAGAAAAAAGCATACATCAAAATATCAGTGGAAATTATGGACAGTCATATCTTCCTAGCGGGGAGAGAGAGAGGAGGGCCGAGCAGGGCCTTAGTGACATCTCCAAACATGTCAGCACAGCACATTGGACAGCACAGCCCTGCCCTCAGAACCAAACCTCAAGATCAGCAAGGGCAAAGCTGTTTTCTCATTGCCCCAACAGGAATCTGTTTTCCTTTAACGAAGGAGAGTCCTTCATCGAAAGGTTAAACCATTTGCAGGTATTCTCTACAAAGGATCCCTTGCGTCTTCTCATCTGACACTCAATCTTTGGATTTAAACCTTTCATACACTCAACCATGACCGTTTCAGTCTTCTCCAACCTTGGGTTTATCCGCTCTCTGACTGTTCTACTTCTGATGTTGACTGATTTGATCTTGAGCAGTCCCATCAGGTCTCCTGAGAACCATCACAAGGTGTCCGTCGGTAGGGATGTGGATGATAATCAGTTTCTTAATGCACAGGACTTATTGAGCCAGTTTCTGTCCACAATTAATCTCACAGAGCTGAGGAGGCCCCAGCCCAGGCCCCTGGCTGCCCGCAAGGAGCCACCAGAGTACATGCTGGAGCTGTACAACCGATTTGCCAATGACCAGGCTGCTATGCCCTCAGCCAACATTGTGCGCAGTTTCAAGAATGAAGGTACAAACTGTCTTTGTTCAACACCACAAACATCTTGGGAAATGTATATATTGCATTAAAAAAAGTAAAAGTAACATGTAAGCCCCTTTGAAGGATTAGCATTCAAACCATTGGGATCAGGTTAGATATTGTAATAATTTAAGGATTTGCAAAATTGGATTGCTTTGAGTTAGAGCCATGAATCTAGAAGTGTGTTAATTGTTTTTCTTGAAACAATGAAGCTGCACTTGAACAAATCCTTGACCATTTATGAGTAATACAATTCAAACTAATCCAAAACGTATATTATGTCTATTTGATTATGAGTTTTGCCCACAGAAACATACAAAATGCATTGAGACACGCTTCTTGATATTTTAATTTCAGATCCCTCCCCCTACAGTATAACGGCCAGGGGCGTGAGGATACATCCTCTGCTATTCAACATCTCAATGCGCCACCATGAGCACATAACAATAGCTGAGCTTCGTATTTTCACCCTGTTCCAGAAGGCTCAAAGACCATATGCTGGCATTGACTGCAAGGTGACCATCTACAAAATACATGAGCGCATTGTTTGGACAAAAGAGGTGGGGAAAGACGGGAGAAGGAGGGATAAAGAGGAGGTGGTGGAGATGAAGGATTTGGAGGAACTGGTGACAAAGCAGTTCCATGTCAAAGATAACAGTTGGGTGTCGTTTGACCTGACTCATGTGGTTGCACTCTGGCGGAAATCAGGGTGTGCAACTCACAGACTGGAGGTCCATATTGCAAGTCTGGGGTCAGAAGAGGAAGGGGCCACACAGGAGGTCACAGAGCAGGGCGAGAGGTTGGTTGAGATTGATATCGACAGGAGCTTGGAGGGGAATCACAATGCGATGATGATTATATTTTCAGATGATCAGAGCAGAGACCACAAACAGGATAGACAAGAGCTCAACCAGATGATTGAACATGAGAATGACCTTCCTGAAAACGTGGGCCGGAGCCAACAACATTTCTGGGGTCACGTTAATCACAATGCTGGCCACGTTAACCAGGACGAGCTGGACAAACAGTCTCTCATGCAACTGCAGTCCAACCTTATCTATGACACACCTCCCCGAATCCGTCGCAATGTTAAGAGCGAGCCATGCAAGAGGACCCCTCTCTTTGTGGATTTTAAAGACATTGGCTGGGATTCGTGGATCATCCAGCCTTTGGAATATGAGGCGTATGAGTGCAACGGTGTATGCAACCCACCCATGACCTCCGAGGTCTCGCCTACCAAACATGCCATAGTGCAGACACTGCTGAGTATTAAGAGTCCAGAGAGAGCATCGCGTGCCTGCTGTGTTCCCACTAAGCTGGAGCCGATGCCACTGCTTTATCATGATAACGGGGTGATCACTTACAACCACAAGTATGAGGGAATGGTGGTGGCAGAGTGTGGCTGTAGATAGTCTTGAAAACTGTTACACAGAGATAGAAACTGTGCGCTGACGTTTCAATCATCATCTCAGAAAATCTTCTCATGTGCTTGTTTCCACAGAATCTAGGATCTCATACAGTGGTGTGTAAAGACACAAGTCTAGATTTATAGTTGTAAATTAGGGAATTCTGTGCTACATAATGTAAATTTGAAATTGTATAAAGGTAAATCAGTTATTATTAAGTGTAGAATATGAAGCTGTCTGTCTCATGATTTATTGTGATTTTTTGCCGATTTTTGTATTTTACAATGCTTTTGGATAATTATATATTACAGGCCATATTCTTGCAAATGTGGCATCAGTCCCATTCGACACAGTGACGGAGAAGACGAAAAAAGAAGAAAGTTCTGATAGTAAATGTGAGGTGAGGAAAAAGGTTTAATACTGCAGCACTGAAATCAGTTACAATGACAACCTTTTGAATATTTTGGAAATATGAGTGTGAGATCTAAGTGCACCTAAGCACAAAAAATGTACTCTGAGTGCAAAGTGTGCACTCTGGGTTATTTTAGTGCTGGAATAGAATATACTTAATAGACAGAATGTTCCACTCGCTGTCTTATTGCAACATCTAAATGTATTATCGCTGACTTTTCATCACAGACCTTGCTCAAGACTTCCTTTATTCATGTACATTTTGTTCTGGCAGAAATTATTCCTCATGCAGAAGTTGAGAAGCTCCAGCGTTTCCAACTAAATTGAAAAAATATACATTTTAGGATAGCCACCAGATAACAAGATATGATAATTTGCACTACTTATAGGATGCTGTATTTTTTAAAATATGAAAAATCTCTTAAATGATACATGCTGCAGATTTGTAAATGGTAGAATTTGTTTCTGTGCCTTGTGGCATGTTGGAGCAGCTGAAATGATTTAAAGAATGTGACATTTTTCCTCTTATTTGCTTGCCAAATTTGAAGAAAATATATTTTCTCTGGCTTTGACCAGGAGAGGATTTTCACTGGGTGTTGAAGCTCTCCTGGGCTTCTTGTCTGGAACATGAACAGTTTCTCATCCTTAACATTGCTGTCAACTGCTGTGAAATCTTTTCTCACATCCCAGCCATTCATATCCTGCTTTTGGTTGTCACACCAATAATGTTATTATAGTTGTAATTAATAAAAGATCTGAAAATAAATACAGTCATTGAGCAAGTTTTAATCTCTTATACACCCAGTTTCATTGTCAGGTAAACACAGCATTCCCTACCTAACAATCTTAATCCCCATTCCTCTAGCACCACATGCCTGGCGGGCCTCTCTCTGCCTGCTTCCATGCCATAGTGATAACGAGGTGTCAGAGCCTGGAGTCTTGTAGACCGTCACTCAGGAGGAGACGCCACTCCGAGTGGCAGCATTTGTGAGGAGGTGGTGTCAGATTCCTGCTCTCCAACGCCAACATGCTCTATTGACAATCCTGCCATTTGGTTGCTCTGTGCCCTTTGAACCCTCCCACTTCCTTTTTCTGACACTGGCATGCTGACAACCTTATCAAGGCCACAGCAACAGTACAAGTGGAAAAAAATACATGTCACATCATCACCTAGCTTCTGCTGTTAACAGACAGAAGCAGATAACAATAATGGAATAACACTGTGGAACTTTCTAACTTAATAGGATCCTCACTCACACATTTACATAGGCCAAGTGTGCAGGGCAGAGATACTGACTGGCAGTGAACAAATTGGTTTTCCAGCGTTGAACTATTAACTATTAACTATTAACGTGTAGAAAATATTCCTAAAAACAGCAGTATTCCTGACTTTGTTCAAAATGGCTTGTTGTTTTAGTTTAGGGACTGTACAAAAAGATTGGGGTGAGGAGAAAGGGCAGAATCTTATGTATCGTTATATAAAAATGATACATAAGAAAGTTTTTCCTTTTGACTTTCACATTTAATTTTTTCAGCTTGTTTTGTCAGATTGAACTCTCTTTACTATATTCACAATGCATTATTGTGGGTTCATTATGTTCTATTTTCTGTTATGCTGAATTTAATTTTTGGATAACAGAAGCATATCAATAATAGATACAAAAAAGAATGTCACATACTGGTCCAAAATATTTAAAAATTCAGCATTATAAATCTTGCAGTTTAAGCTATAAATGTGTTTTTATGAAATACATAAACAAAACATATATAGCTGTCCAAACCTTGGTTCATATGAACATTTCACATCTAAACCTTAATCTGCCATTGAAACACTCCTTAATATCTGTGTACTTCATTCATGGTATTGGATCATTGATGGTAATGGATCACCCCAAACCATTGTATGTAATTATGATATTTAAGACATTTGCTATTTGGGTTATAATTTCTTCAAAGGTAGAGAAATTTATGACAGGCCAAGATCACCACAATGACAAATATTTTCCCTGTTGATGAAAAAGTGCAGTAAAATCTGCTTTTACATAACGTCGCATTCCTTTTAACTTGTTAACAAACGCGTAAGCAACATAGCTTTTGATGTTCATGGGAGGAAAACTTTAAATAATAAAAACCCATGGTTAATCTCATTGGGAGATATGGCAGAGAGAGTGAACAAAATTTGGACAGGGGAGTGTTTTTATTACTGTAATGTCACACTATATGATAACCACAAGGGGGAGACTTTATAATATAGTAAAAACTGTCGCACCTCCCCATTTCCTTTAACATTTTCAGTACTATATGTACTCTGTCATCTAAGACAGAGTACCCATCAGTTCAAACAGCAGACTTTTCAATTTGCAGCTTTCAGCCCCAGAAACCAACCTATGCTGAAATACTGCCCATACAACTACATTTTGATTCAGGAGGAGCCCTCTAAAAACAGTGTCTCAAGATGAGGTAATGTCATGGCGAGTCTTAAATGCCTTATCACTTCTGATAATGTGCTTTAGGTTCTACAAACCAATTGATTTGAGACACAGTCAAATTGGGGTGTTAGGGGACCCCTGAGCAGTTTACCTCTTTGAGCAGTTGGTAATCTGGCACTAATTGGTGTTTTTTTAATTGGAATTTAGACATTATGATTGTTTGATTTACTTGACTGTTTAATACATAATTAAACCGTGGCTTATTTTTGATCATTCTTGATTAATTGGAATAAAAAAACAGTACATTTTCAGAATTACTAAAATATCTGCTACACTGCAGTGCACACTCAAAGTGGCACACATGTAACACAGAGCAGTGAGACAAATTTACTGGTTCATTATAGTAAAATATACAAATAGTATTACTCGCGCTACCATTCTTCTTCTAACGTTTTATGGCAGATGGTAAACAACTTTTTTGTGTGCATTACTGCCACTTTCTCGCGCTAAAAATAATTTATATTGTGGTATTTATTGGCAAGGGCTTGCAAACAGTAGGTGGGTAACGTCAGGTTTCTTTTTTTGCAATAAGTAAAACAACAGAGACACGCCTGTCACATTTTAACGCGTGCATGCGCAGTTCGAACGTGGTGGGTGGAGAGGATTTTTGTTTATTTTAGTGGTTAATGTGTTGGTATATTATTGTTAATACATATTTTTTACAGTGTAGTGTAACAAGGGCAACAGATATACAGGTACAGGTACATATTTAGCTAATGTGATATTGTAACTTTCCACGAGGTAACGTTAGCGAATTTGGGTCATAGCAGGTTAGGCAGCAAGCTAGCGTTAAGTTGAGGGTCTTGTACACGGTATTGTAGCGTTAGTTAGCGTGTGTGCTAGCAAGCTAGCAAAATGCCAGCTAGTTTACGCTAACGTTAAATAGCATATCAACATTTAGCTAGGTAGGTTAAGACACTTGCTTATCATCTTGCACCATTGGGATTAATGCTACTGAGCGGATAAATCACCGTAAGTCGAGTTTGTGTTTGATTAAGGTAATGATAGGAGACGAATGCTTTATAAAGTAACGTTAACGTCAACGTTAGCTAACAGTTCAGCTAACGCCCACAGAACCACTCAACATTGACTTTAGCTGAGCAATGTTATCTATCTTAATGCTCCTCAACAATTGTATATTTGTTAAACATATGTACTTATTTGAATAGTCGTATATAATTACTGATCATTATAATTTAGGTCAAGTTGGATTGCACACTACTGAGGCATTGTGAGGAAAGATACCTTAATGTGTTTATTAGCTAGCCAGCGAGCTAGCTCTGCTAATGTTAGCTACGTTAACGTTACCCATCTGGGCCAACGTTAGCTACGTTTGTTGTAAAAATGCTCTTTAAAACCTAACGTTAATTTAATGTCCATTGTATCTTAATTTTAATACGATAACCCCACTATATCAATAGAGTAAAACACAGTTTTGGTGCCATTAAAAACGTTTTGTTCTGCATTTCAGTCTTTATTTAAAGGCTATATTTGCAGAGGACGACCAGTCAGAGCTGTATCAGTGGACGTGAGCTGTGTATGAATGCAGTGGTTGTCAATTTGTAATGTATGTTGAAAGCAAAAGTTAAACACGTCACACTAAGATGGGTATATTCGCAGTGTAAGATAGCAAGACAACCTAAATAAAATATGTAGGCTTTCTGTAGAGTTTTCAAAAGTTTTTCGAAAACCCTTTTCTCTAGTCGCTGTGGCATGTGGCTAAAGTGTTATTTGTCATTTTAAAGGTACATTATTGACTTCATTGAGAGCTGAACATGATCCCTCTCTTCCTACACCTGACATTAAATCAGGGCGATACATATATTGTACATTGAGTGTCACTTTATGTAATGCAGTGTGAATTTTGGTTGGCATACCCATCTAAACTCATATTTATAGTCTATGGTCATAAGACACTACTCTCTCTGTTTTAGGTTGCTAAGCTCGGGCAGCATTCGATCAACAGTAATTTCACTTTGACGCTTCTACTGATAAAAGGCATAGAGGATTCCACTTTAAAGTCTCCCCAAGGTTGAAACCTAAGGAGCAAGATGTCAGTCACAAACACTCCCACAAGTAATGATGCTTGCCTAAGCATTGTGCATAGCCTGATGTGCCACCGACAGGGAGGTGAGAGTGAAAGCTTTGCTAAGCGAGCTATAGAGAGTCTTGTCAAGAAGCTGAAGGAGAAGAAAGATGAGCTGGATTCCCTTATCACAGCCATCACTACGAATGGGGCTCATCCTAGCAAGTGTGTAACTATACAGAGAACTTTGGATGGACGCCTTCAGGTTCGTTTAATATTAAGCTCCTTTTTATTGTACGAGAAAACACTACCTATCTCATTAGATCCTCCTCTCTGTGCTTTAGGTTGCAGGGCGAAAAGGTTTTCCTCATGTTGTCTATGCCCGACTATGGCGATGGCCTGATCTACACAAGAACGAATTGAAACACGTAAAATATTGCCAGTATGCCTTTGACTTGAAATGTGACAATGTTTGTGTCAACCCATACCACTATGAGAGAGTCGTCTCTCCGAGCATTGGTAAGTGAGCATCACAGGTTTGTTAGTTTTGACTAGATCACATTGTTTTTGGTTCTTGGTAAAAACAGAATGATACTACAGACACACAAAGGATTGTGGGGTTGATACAAGTCTACATCATTTCTAGTCATTATTTAGAACAGATGTACTCTTGATACCTCATATTCTAGTGATAATATGATGCAGTGATCTGGTTGGAAAAAGTATAGCTTATGTTCTAATTTTCACTCAGAATATGAACCTACATAAACTGATAAATGATATATCTGTTATTTTTCATGTTTTTGCAGACTTATCAGGGCTGACCCTTTCAAATTCAGGTAATGAGGTGCCAAATTGTTCCTGTTTGCACGTTAAAGTTTTTGTAGATGTCCATTAGTCTTACCTAATGTTTGTTGCCTTCATGTAGGTTCACTCTTGGTAAAGGATGAGTATGACTATGACAACCAGCAATCTCACTCTAGCTCTGAAAGCCACCTGCAGACTATCCAGCATCCCCCGGCAAGACCTGGTCCACAGGAGATCTTCATCAGCCCCTCTCTACTTACCCCATCAGAGGGCAGCGGTTCAGCTTCAACCTCTGCTTTCTCTACCATCAGCGTTGGACCATCAAGTGAGAAACTACACTGGCACCACACATGCAACACACAATGGAAGATATAGTCTGTGCAAGTTTTTGGCAGTCAGAAATAAATTTATGCCATCAAAAATGCTGTAAAAATATAAATTTTGTATCCTTATACAAGGGTCAGGTTATATAGGTTCAGGCAATTTCATTGATTTAAAAAAAAAATAATTTCTTGTTGATTAGTTTGAAATTTTAATTGGGCAGAGTTACTTTTCATGTAATAAACATCTATTTTTTTCTTTTAGCTTTATAATCTGATCTACCACACAGAATTCAAGTTGACACAGATTTGGCAACACAACTATTTATTAATTTATATTTACAGACCCTACCGCCAGTTGGAGCAGAAATGGCAACTTCACCGCTGCAGTGCCTCAACATCAGAACGGGCATCTACAGCATCATCCACCCATGCCTCACACAGGGCATTACTGTGAGTTGATAGAAAAACAAAATTTTTCTGCAAACCTCACATCAAGCCTTATAAATAGTACATATTCTTTCTTTTATTCAATGGAACCTCCTAAATTGATTTCAATATAAAGGGCATTTACCAGACGTAAAAATTGATTTGAAAAATGTGTACAAGTGACGTAGGTGGTGTAGATCAAAACTCTTTTCCCCAGCAGACTTTCTCTTTTTTATATATATATTAATGCATTATACATATGCGTAAGGGCTAATACAAAATGCATGCCATGCATGTTCAAGATCAGCCACAACCTCTGACATTTTATGAAATCTGGTCATTTTTTAGCACCGTTACTGCAAAATGTGTTCTTAAGAACGGGTGTAGTGTTAGAATTGCTTGTTCAAAACTAATATTGACATGTTCTTGCAGGGCCTGTTCCCAATGAAATTGCATTCCAGCCCCCCATATCCAATCACCCTTGTGAGTATGGAGTTGCAAATAGAAGTCAATCCACATATTTAACATAATCAATGTAACCCATTTAACCTGTAGTTGTTTGTTGGGTTGTTCCAGCTCCAGAGTACTGGTGCTCTATTGCTTACTTTGAGATGGATGTCCAAGTTGGGGAGACGTTTAAGGTGCAATCCACATGTCCGATAGTGACTGTGGATGGCTATGTTGATCCATCAGGAGGGGACCGCTTTTGTTTGGGCCAGCTGAGCAATGTCCACAGGACAGAGAACATAGAGAGAGCCAGGTACTCCCCCACATACTTGGAGATATATCATTTATTTAGTTTAAGCATTTCATGTTAACTGTATTTCTCTAGGTATTATAAGTGATTGAAAGTAATGCAGTATCTAAATAATGTCTCAATTCAGCGTTTTCCCCTCTCCTTAGGCTACACATTGGCAAAGGCATGCAACTGGAGTGCAAAGGTGAAGGAGACGTCTGGGTGCGTTGTTTGAGTGATCATGCAGTGTTTGTGCAGAGCTATTACCTGGATCGAGAGGCTGGACGTGCCCCTGGAGATGCAGTCCACAAGATCTACCCCAGCGCTTACATCAAGGTGAGATTGCCGTACAGTGGTCATACAATGAAACACAGATACATTCCAAGTAGGTGTTATTCAAATTTACAAATTCCTGAATGCCCTTGGCACTGGCTACATTTATATGGACATCAATAATCCTGTCATAATGTGATTAAGGCTCTAATGCAATAAGATGGGGCCATTGTAAAAAAAAACACTCTTATGTTAACGCTCAGACTTTAAGGAGATATAATTACAATAAAATATGTATAGTATCCCCTTTATTAACATACTTTATTAATATTGCAAGGGAAATTAAAAAAATTTCACTCTGTTAGTAAAGTGATAAAGAAGACAGACAGACAGAGACAGACATGTTGATTAAACTCTGATGTTAAAATGATTGAATGTCCATTCAATATTTTGTCACTTTGATATCTATATTTTAATTTTAACATTTGTCTTTCCCCTGCCAGGTGTTTGACTTGCGTCAGTGCCACAGGCAGATGCAGCAGCAGGCAGCGACAGCTCAGGCTGCAGCTGCAGCCCAGGCAGCAGCAGTGGCCGGGAACATTCCCGGGCCTGGCTCTGTGGGAGGCATCGCCCCTGCCATCAGTGAGTGTTCATGCTGCTGCACTTACCCTTCAACAAGTGTATTATTATGTTTCTCTAGACTAATGTCAGGGACTTTCTTACGGCACTAGAATTATCGAGCAGCATGAACAGAGGAAAAGCAACCAGCAGGCTTTATTTTTGTTTTTTTAATGATGGAAGAAAATAAAAACTGGGATACAGCTGTATTTTTAATCAGCATATCTTAACTCTGCTCCTCTTTTCACGTTTTCTTATTTTATGGAAAGCTGTAGTTAAGTTATTGATTTAGAGTACACACCAAGCAGTTTGCCTTGCTTTGTCTGTTTGTTCAAAATGTTTTCAGCATTGGCATGCACAGCAATTGCCATAAGTTGTAGATGATGAAATAAAGTTACATATAGCTAACTTCACTACAGGCTAACATTAACACACTTTTCTACTTGGCTGTATGTCTATCTGGTACAGTATACAATATGTTCAAACTTTTATTGCAAAAGTAACTTATCTAACATATCTCTGCAAGCTTTGGCCTATAGTGCCACATCAATCTAAAGATTCTTCCTGTAATTCCCTTGCAGGTCTTTCGGCCGCTGCAGGCATTGGGGTTGATGACCTGCGCAGGCTGTGCATCCTGCGGATGAGTTTCGTGAAGGGCTGGGGGCCCGACTACCCACGGCAAAGCATTAAAGAGACACCCTGCTGGATTGAAATTCATTTACATCGAGCTCTACAGCTACTGGATGAAGTTCTGCACACCATGCCCATAGCTGACCCTCAGCCTCTTGACTGAGTTGAACTGAGACATGAACTGTACAAAAGAAGAAAACAATCAGGCAACTTTTTTAACAGACCACCCCACCAAAGGCCTGGAGTGTCAAATGAGGACTGCTACTACAGGGATTCTGATAAGGTTGTAGGAGTACCAACAAGGACATAAAGGCCGGCAGTATACTCCAAACATAATGCTTTCGAGTCGAGAGCTGCGAACAGTTACCATTAATATGAGTGAGACTCCGTGTCTGGTGTCAGTGACTTTCGTACAGCTGGAGCCACATGGGAAGTACACTGGGATAAATTGTAGTACTCTGAAAACATGCTGCCAAGAGGATGTAAAGGAAGCCAGTATCCTGCCATTGTTTACCAATTGGAACTTCATAACAACATGAAGTTAACTATGCGTTATGTCTCTCAATCTCAAGTTGATACACAAATACTCACACACAGATATGATAAAAGATGCTAAATGTATTTAGCCTTGGTACTATACAAAATAAATGCATTACCACAACAGAGTGTAGGGTGTCAAACACAAATTATTTTTACTCTGCAGTCATCTCTTTTTTAGTATGAACATTTCCCCATTTAAGATTTCAAGATGTAACTGACTGACAAAAATCCTCATTTGGACTATTTAGTAAGAGGGCAAACTATTTGGCCTAACACCAATAAAGCTGAGCACAATGTGATGCCTTGTATTGGATGCGAACCTGTTATTAACCCTCTCTGAACATACTAAATGTCATTTCAGTTGGAGTATACTGCCGATCCAGTCCTCTTCTATTGGCTCTCCGGTGCTTATATGGCTTCATGTAAGTGGAGTTTTTCACCTCACAAATCAGGATATTTATGTAAAAATCATCTTATTCATTGTTTTTGAAAGATGTAATCGTAATTATTTTTTAATGCTTACCGTCCTTATTCGACATTTAAAAAAAAAAAGTATAAATATATATATATATATATTTTTTATTTCCCCCTAAATAGTTGTTTTTGCTGATGTAAGAAGAATTTGAAAAGACCGTTTTAGCTGACCGTGGCTTCTCTTTCAACACCATAATAGTTCTATCACCAGTCAAGGCTGATATAACATTGAGAAGTGATTTTTTCTTTTTCTTTTTTTTTTTCTACTGAAGTTTATCAACCTTTTTATGAATCAAGCTTATCAGTTTTATAAAACATTGTAATATTTATAATTGTCATTTTTTTATTAGATGCCCACATAGTGTCCATTAGCACTTTATTCATTTTTCTAACTGTATTTTGTCTTGTACATAGTCTCATGCGTGGTATCCATTTAATTTCTTAGCATAGTTAAAAAGTATTTCTTGCTGAAGGCCTTGGTAGTATCCATGTGCTTCAAATAGTTTGCCAGAAATCTGTTTTCATTATCAAACACTCACCCACAGCAGGTTTGAAAGGTGTATTTAGCTCCGTTCTGGCAAAAAGGATTACTGTTTGGGACATATTGTGTTGTGGTTTAAGAATGGTTAACAGACATTTTAAACCTTGTCTGTGTAGGATCAAACTACTGGGTAAACCTTTCAAACCTAAAGGTAGTAAATCTTTGATACTCGAAAGATGCATTTTGGGTAGAACATCATCACTTTAACATGGCTCACCACCACTCATTTTAATTTGAGTATTACTTGGATAACACTTACCGTAATGTATTCTAGCCAACAGCTGAGTAAAGGAATGAACTGTGAGAGGAAGTGTAAGCCATATAGATGCCAAATATATCTAATGAAAAGGTTATCAGACTCCAGTTGTTTTAGTGGTATGTCACTTGTAAATCTTAGTTTTAATTATCAACTGAATGATTTCAGTTGTTGCTCAGCACAATTGATCAAACAATATTTTGTTCCATTTCCAGGAAAGGAAAATTCCTGCTCATCTTAATCTTTACAATTGTGTCATACATTCTGAATACGTACTGAGTTTGAATGATATTGGTGTTGGTATATGTACGAGTCTGGTTAAATAAAATACAATTGGCTAACACTATTGTTTTGGATTTTCTTTAGTGTTAAGAGTCAAAATGAGAGAGGACACTTGACTTTGAACAAGAAAACGTTTATTACTGCAAAGACGAGTCACAAATTTTAAGAAAACAACACTAAGAAGCTAGCCTGAGCTGAGATCTGAAATATTCAGAAAACCAAACTACATGTGTCTTTAATAGTTTCTATATTCATCAATACGACACACTAAATGATAATGTCTGTATAAATATAAAAGTCCCCCAATTGTCCTTGTTTTTTTATGTAAAATACACAATACAAATCACCCTACACTCGTTGGTTTGCTTGCCAATTTGAGAAGAAAACGGAATGGCACACGAGAGTCACATGAAATTTGTGTGTATATATTATATCAGATACTATACATTATCCGAAAAAAGGAAAAAAAATAAAAAATAAATCACAAATGCACTTTAGCCAACATATGATAAAATGTTCACCAATAGAACAAATCAAATAAGACACAAATAAATATACCTTTCAGTTTTTGATATATACATATTTTGTCTAGGGTAAATCAAAATCAAAACCTTCCTCAAATGCCACTGCCAAATGCTTGTGCTTGCATTAGAGCGTGCTACAGATGGCCACGACTCACTAGACTGTCAAATGGCACTTGAAAACATCCAAATACAAATCTCAAACAGGTCACAGCATTCAGAAAATATCATTTGACAAAAGAAACCACGATCATTGAGAAAACAATGCATAAGAGCATTTTACTTACAGTAACTCTCCTTGATCAATAACCAGTTATGTACAATAAAAAGCTGTCTGCAGGTAATGTACCATGTGTAAACTAGTATTTCTCTGTGTGTGTGTCTGTGTGTGTATGTGTCTGTATCTTTGTCGTCACATCCAGTCAATAAATAGTCCAGTCTGAGGACAGGTCTTTATGCTTCCCTGGTATCTTCTCAGTGGCAGCACCTGTGCAATGAAATATCTGCTCTGATAGCCTCTATCTGTAGCCCACCAGAGACCCAATAGTCACCCAGGCCATCTGTTCTGGCCAGGGCGAAATTAAAGGCACTGGAGTCTGCTATGGGTCAGTGAAGCTGCTGTTTTGTCGAGGTGAAGAGGCATCTCTTAGCTTTCTCTCCTATGACAAGTTAAGGAATAGCTTATGTCTTTTTCTGGTTGGAAACGGGCTCCTTTGCAAGCAGCTGTTACAAAAACAATCTAACTTCTCCATTTCAAAGAAACTGAGAAATAAAGTACAATTGTGTTGGCAGCATTAGCATTGGTCCAGTGTTAACCAGGCGCGCTTTGAGATGCAGAAAGCTGAATCACTGTCTGGCACATTAGTCTATGTATAACGAAAAGGGGAAATAATGGAATTAACGAAATCCCCCTCCCCCCAAAATAAAAACACATGAGAGGCGTGCAAGACCAGAAAGCACACCAAGATTTAAAGAAAACATTTTATAAGCCATTTTCATTTCAGGCACAAAATAAAACAAGTTAACATCTACAATCTTGTACTTCATTTATATGACAAGGGAGCTTAAATTCATGTTTGAAAAAAATCATTTAGTGGGAGAAAGGTAAAAGGATAGAAAAAGTATCCTGCAAAACCTAACCAGCACACATATCCAGATTTACAACATAATTTAAAATTTGAAGTCACAGACAGAACCCCTTCCCTTTTTTATAATGTCATTTACCAAAGTTCAGTGCATGTCAAGTGAGCTCTTGGTTATGGATTTCATTTTGTTGCAGTTATGAGAACACAGATTTATGTGCAGTTCTGGAAAAAGTATAAGAGACGATCTAGGGTTTACATTTCTGTATGCATTCATTTTTGTAATGGTCATTTTCATTACTTTTCTTTGTGTTCTTCCAATTTGCATTCAACAGTTTAATACTAAAAGTCAGGGAGCAAGTTCTTCATGGTCACAGACTGATGTAAACAAAATGCCTCAGGCCTTACAACTTTCAGCTACTTATAGTTTATTGACCTTTTCTTGCAGACTTTTCAAACTGTTGTTAAGCAATATAATAAGAAAGCCAGGTTTGTATGCGCTCAACTCCTAAATCTGGTAAGCCAGACATTTCAAGCCAGCAGACTCAAAGTAAAGCTACAGTATGAGATGTGTACCCTAGGTTTAATAGATGAGAAATGTATCTTTGGGCTTGCCGAATTTACTTTGCAGATTCCCCAAAGTGTCATGAAAATGATTCAACAAACCATCTGTGAGAGTCCACTGACCCAGTAACCAAAACAACATGCAGTATTTGCTCTCCCACCCTCTTCTACTGCTAAGCACGTTTTCTACACAGGCACAAAGAAAAGATTTTGGCAAAGAGTCTGTGTGTACTTCTAGTACTTGAAGGAATCACTGGAGATACTGGTGATAGAGCCTAAGGAAAGTGATTACAGCAAATACAGTGCCAACCTGTTTTTTTTTTTTTTTTTTTTAAACCTTAATCAACCTACATACGTGACTTATAAAGAAAAAAACAACAACAAAACCCTCTGGTCCTCCTGTACAGTAACTCTGCCGTTTCCAGTGGTATAATTCATGTTCATACCCATTATAATATTTTGTAACGCGCAAGCATCTAAACCAAAACACAATAAATATCAATAAATTAACATCTCTGCAGAGACATCGTGCAGACCATTTCAACAAGCATGAAAAAAACAATAACAAAAATCATTTAGTAACAAAATGTTCCTATTTAGAGGATTAATCTCAATCTCCACAACATAGAATGCTATAACAGTTCAAGTATTAAGATGTAGTCTAATGAATCAGAAGTTAGTCCCCATGCCTTTCCCATTTCACAGTCAATGAACTAATTACAGAGGAGCTACGAAAAGAAAACAATCACGTATAAAGAAACAGATATATGTAGTGTATCATCATTATATATACTATACATATATATCTATATATTTCTTTGAATATCACAAAATATCTACTTTTGGTCCACTGTACAAAGATGATCTTTAAACAGGGAACAAAGGATGAAAGCATTTTTATGGGCTAAAAACTGAAATGAAATGTATCAGAGGTGAGAGAAAAGCAAAGCAGTTTTTCTCTATCGCGTTGAGAGTTGTGCAGTACAGTGGTGTGTGTGCAATAAGGTTTGGTGACTGTGCTGCACGCGTCAAAGGGCTGGCACCACTGGTTTGAGGTAGGGTGACTGATAGATGTGTTCCAACACAAGCACGCAGACACACAGGCTTATATATACATGCACATGAAAAACGCACACGCACACACAATGACAAAGGCTAATGTAAGAATAGGCCTCAGGAGGGCAGGAGCAAGGCTAAAGACCATGATTCAGATAAGTAATAAGCTTAGTAGAGCTGATCCAGAGAAAAAAAACAACAGTTGTTTCTGTGCCTGCATTCCTTGGACTCGACACTGATGAACCAGCCCAAATCCAGCCACAAGTCACCAGAAAGCCAAAGTTGTGGCTGGGACAATGCAGAGCGTCTGTGGGCTTCCTGCAGCACACAGTCAGGACTACAAGGACAGCTGCATTTAAGGATAAGGCACTATGATAAAGCCGAGGTACATTAAATCCCTGACATTCCGTCTGCTCTGCAACATGGCACTGTGGGACAGGAAACAGCTTTTGGGTGGCCCAAGTGGCTCCCTCTCAGCTTCCTCTTGTTGGTTTGTTTTTGGTCCTTTGTGAACTTAGGAAAATTTCATTAAGACATACTGTACACTGCAAAGAAAAGGGGAACATATCCAGTAAGTTGTTTTCAAGATTACAGCTGGCTGGTCAAGTAAACCACTCTACAGAGCATCTAAAATGAAGAAAGGCAAGGGTTATGCACAGAGTGCATAGAAAAGCTAGCATTGAAGACATGGTTTTGTACAGTCGGTCTTAATCTCATTTCTATTTACACAAGTAGCAGCACAGATATTTCTTTAAGAGTTTCTTTTTTCTGTGGCTAAAATGGTTATCAGTAGTGTATATTTTTTTAAACAGAACAGAAAAAACTGCCCCATGAGCCTGTTTCAAATGCCAGATACATAGAAAGTCCTCCCCTTGTTTTTTAGCTACATACAATACTCAAAATATTTTGTTCAGCCAAACATTTATCAGCAGTTGGAATCCATGTGGACATAAATCATGCTAAAAGTAGGAGGGATAAATGGAAATCAAAACAAAACAACAATAGCACCATGGGTTTGGGGTAATACCAATTGAAAGTACAGCAAAACTATTTACAATAGGTGAATGTCTTGAGTCAATCGATGACTTTGCTCCACTGGGACTAGTGACATGGATTTGAGCTCTGAGACATCAGTAGTTTGAAAGAGCTGAATTTTCCTTCAAGACAAAACCTGTCTGTGTGGACAGACAGAGGCTTAAGTCATGCCTAGGCAGGAAACATTTAACGGGTCAAATTAGTCCTCCTCCAGCTGCCCCATTGCGATAGAGCACAGACTTATGTGATGACACCACATCCAGAATCTAAGCAGTCAGACACGACAGCACATCTTGGCCAGAGTATCATCATTTCAGCACTCCTCCACTGACTGGGCTAGATAGGGAGCAGAGAGCGTGTCCGCACAAGTGCAGACACAGACAATGCATGAAAAAGACGGAAAATCTAGACTTACAGAGAGAAAGATATGTGGAGAGTGAAAACAGGCCAGACAAGGTCCGCTGTGCCCTCAGACCCTCAAACGGAGGCATAGGTGTTGCCTGTGGCGCTGCAGTGGCGGATGGTGGGAGTACCGGCAGAGGGGGTTAGGATGTGCTCAGTGTGGTCCTGCGGGGGCTGGGGCAGCGAGTGGAGGACTCCTGGCTGGACGACCCCCACCACAGGGTGAGACCCGTCCTCTAGTGCCCCGACCTGGATCACCTGGATCACTTCATGCTCCGACTTCTTCTCTCGCTTGGCAAGAGGTTCCCCGGACTCCTCCACGTCATCTTCTAAGTCACTGTCCATCCCACTCATTTCATCTACAGGAGAAAGCATCACATATGTAAAACACTGGTATAGACTCAAGAGCTAATTAGAATACTACATATACTAGAATATGGGTTGAGTTCTCAGGCTATTGTGCTTTATACATTTTGTAACATACCTTTATCAATATTAGAGAGGGACAGGGTGTTCAGGCTGTCAAACTGAAAACAGAGATAATAATTAGTGTGTGTCCATACAGTTTCAATGTTCTTCTAATTTAACAGAGATACTAAATTGTTATTAGGTAAAACATCACATGTTGATTTCATCAACAAATCCAAACCGTGGTAATTTCACATCTGATTTATAGTGTATCCGCTATATACAGTAGTGTATCACTTTGGCACTATAAAATACTGTGAAAATAAGATGCCACAATTATACCTCCCCCATGACACCAATGGGTGTCTCTCCAGTTGCTTGTGCCACACGATGCTCCACTAGGTAAAACATGTATTCATCGTACAGCAGGCGAATCAAGTGGAAGGAACCAAAGCTGGCAGCACTGCGCAGGGTCAGGTCCCTGATCACCATAGAACTGCAGGGACATTAAAAAAAAAAAATCAAAAACATTGTGAGTGTTTTGTCTCTTCAAAACAAAGCTGCACACTCCCAGATGTGTGTTGTTGTTGTTGTTCTTTTGCCAACCTGTAAAAGGACCACTTGAGCAGGAATTGTCGAGCTGCCCTGGGGAAGCTGGGCCGGTGCTCGTAAGGCTTGAGCACCTGAGTGACCACATTTTCCAGCCAGGCTGCCCATTGCTCCAGAGAGCTTTGCTGCTGTAGTGTGGCCTTGAAGTCCTGCTCCAAGTGCTGAACTACTCCCTCTTCACACTGGCACACCCATGATGCCTGCTCCTATACAGCAACACAGAGAAAGAACTGCAGGTTCACACCTGTACAGTGAAAGTAATGTATGTTCTTTTTTTTTACAGAGGATTATAGAGAAGGAATGGCACATACGCGTAGCACAAGCACCATTGCTGAATATCCAAACACAAAGAGCTTTTCTGACCTGTACGTTGGCAAAGTCAACACGATTGAGATCACTCAACATCTGGTTAATCTGTGACGTGTTTTGCAAAACAGCACGTGCCGCCTGAGCCAGGTGGTTCAGAGATGTGTATCTGCGCAGTGTTTGCGCAAAGGCACTAACAGCGGCTATCTGTAAAAAGATCATAAACAAAAGCCCAGGTGTTACCTACTCTAAGTATACATCCCTCTTGAACTGATAGTAAAAATACTACTCTTGTGTATTTACATGTATATTTAAGAAATGGTACCAGGTGACTTTTACGTGTAGCATTTTCACAAAGGTAAATGTATGAATAATGCAAGTGTACCTTGGTCTGGATCATTCTCTGTGGAATGGCATTCATGGCATTATTGAGCCAACCTTCCAGGCTTTTGGCAAAGTTGCGAATGGCTTGAGTCAAGGCACCTGAAAATGATTGAATGATTTAATGATTGTGATGTTACAAGCATTAACACAGCAAAAAAGGAAACATGAGAGGTGTCTATGACTGTGGCTCACTGGGAATGGGTCTCAGGACATCAGGAATGAGGATTTCCACAAGGGCCTGGTACATAAGATGGTCACATGTGCTCATCCATTTAAGTACGGCCTCGTTTCTACACAGTTCCAATAGCTGTGAACGGGGCAGCCGTGCTTCAATCTCACTTAAACTGCTGAGGAATGAACAAACCAGATTTAGAAAAATCCCTTTGAATTCTCAGATTGTCTTTAAATGAATTAAGTTAGCTTATATTTCTCTTAATAAAACACTGATAGACTCTGACAGATACATTAACTGAAAAATCAGCTTGACCTCACCTGTTTTCTGTTACAGTGGCACCCTCTACAGAGTCAGGGGGAGAATACCGCCAGAATGTCTGCCACAACTTCTCAATTAGACTGAACTGGAGATTGACAACCACATCCAGGATAGCCTTTAACAAAAGCAGAGAATAAACAAAACCAGTGAGTAGCTCTTACTAGAATTACTTTTTATAAGAAGTAGAAATGGTCCCTTTGAAAACTGTGCGAGGTCTGTGGATAATCCAGAGGAACCAGGACATTGAACTGTCAAGGTCTTATTTCAGTGCACATCAACAACAAACTAGCTGCATGGCTAGCCACCACTAAGGGCATGTGAATAAATAGGTTTTATTTTGTAATGTAAATGAACTGACCCTTTAATCACCTGTGGATTACCTGATCCCTAACTTCTCAGACTAGGATTAGGAGAGGTGTGATGGAAAACTTCACAAGATGAATAGAAAGGCTGTTCCCAAATGCCAGCAGCTGGCATTTACATATCTCTGTCACAATAAACCCACATGACCTTTCCCAAAGTTTCCACACTCTGAATCCTGAATCCTTAAAGTAAAACTTTAGTTCAGTATTTTTAGTCTTTCAGCCTTTTCTTATTAAAGATTTCTTAAATCAGATTAAACAAGTCAATTGCTTTAATGATAGGCACATATACTGTATTTGGGTAAAAAAAGAACATGGCCTTGATTCAAGGAGAAATTGAGAGGGTGGTGAAATACAGCTAGTCCAGGCAGATTAATAGATTAATGTACAGTCACAATGCCTGCACACGCAGATGATGATATATTAATGAATGCTGCAATAGGATAGGATTACTTTCCTGCTTTTCTCGTATTCTTTGAGCACTGAAGAGTGACTCAAACCCCTGTTTCCCCTGTGAATTGCACTTATGTGCCAAAGTGAGCTGTGGTGACATTGCAGTGAATATGAAATGAATGCCCTTTATCTAACCTCACAGTGCTCTCTGTAAAGGGCCTGGAGAGCTTTCACGTCCTCCGGACTGATGTTCTCTGTATTGCTCTGTCCCACGTCCAGCTCTATAAAGTCAGGGAGGGCCCGTGATGCATCTGTTGGAGTAATACATTTTTTTCAATTCACCACTGTGGAATAATCTAAAACACATAATAATAAGTATATTTCAGTGCATCCCATGTGTGTATGGTTTTACATATATTCAGATAAATAGAAAAGCAGCTGACCTAGGAACTGCTGGTGGTGTTGACTCTGTGCAATGACTGTCTGCTCTTCTGCACCAGGATGGTGCTGGCCTCCACCCGAGTAATTCTCCCCAGTGCAGCCATCAAACTTCTGCACTGGCTTGAACCTGAAATCACATGACTCACATCAGTATTTATAATAAAACAAACAAAAAACAGTGACTTGTGTACCAACAAATACTGGATGTCTGTATGCATGCCTAGTTCTCTGTGTACCTCTGCTTTTGCTGAACAGGTTGCTGTCTGAGGGCCATGTACTGCATGTCTTCTTGGAGTCTATTTAGTGGGGAGTCTGGTTTCACACGTATACCATAGTAATGATATTTGGAGTTCCCTCTGCAAGGCAAAGCCAAATGTTTGATACAGAAAAAGTGGATGAGGCTTATCAGGGTTTACATGAAAAAAGACCGTAAGAAGCATACACCCATTAGATGAACATCCTGAGTTGCAAAATTAAAAGAAAATGAAGAAAATCTTAAACAAAAGAAAATAAACTAACCTTGTCCCAAGACGCCTTGTACGAAGTCCCATGAAGATGGAGCGGATGAGTTTGCCAAAAGATGCTGCATTTACAGGGTCCAGTTTCTGCTCCTGGCAGTGGCGCAGATAATGATTGTAGAGGGTGGATCGTGGTAGACTTACGCCCTCTGCTGTCTCGTAATTGTCCAACAACCACTGGAGCTACAAGGGAATATATGCTGTTTTACTCTAGAGATTCACACGCTGGTCCACGCAAACGGTCTGGAAAGACCTTAGACTGACAGTCTGTAACCTTGATGTTGCAGCCATCACACCTCTGCGAAAAGCATTTCTATAGCAGCCAGTGAATTTAAAAACAATAATAATTGAAACCAGCAACAAAAACAGCAAGCGCAACATCAAACTTAAATGTATACAGAATTGAGAGGCAGAAGTCCTGCAAAAGTCAAAGTATGGTGAGGGCAAGCATTCGTAAAAAAGCAACTTACATGGCTGTTGAGCAGCGAGCTTCTCTGACTGGATAAACCCTCCGATTTTTGGAGTGTCTCAATCGCCATTTCAATCTGATAAACCATGACGCACAGGACAACAAAATGTAAGAGGGGGAAACAAAAAACAAAAGCAAGAAAAATAAAGAGTTGATGTAGACACATTAGTATCCACTAGCAAAAATAAAGAGAATCGGGAAAGGATCCCAAAGCAAGCACCGCTAAACCCAAGCAGAGCAGGACTACCTGTCATTTAAGGAAGATCTAGTTGGGAAATGAGGACAGGATCAACTAAGTACCTAAATCTTGTATAGCCGACACACAACCTTTCCAGATTCCACAAGCACAGATCAACTTATAACAACCATCATGAGAAAATGTCAAACGCAAAAGACAAAGGCAATGTGCCAAGATCATTTACGGTAGTAACAGCGGCAAAACTGGTTCATGTGTCATGGGGAAAGGTCTATTGGATATTGGGATTTTTAAAACAGCCTAATATCTAACAAAACATACAGTAACATAAGCAGGCAAAATGTGATAGAGAGACAATATACTGTATAAAGGATGGTACGCTGATACAATAAGTTACTTGTGAAACTTTTGTGTATTTCTGTCAAATTAATGTTGTGTTTCAGTTTAAATGTAATTGTTGTTAAACAGTTGTGATTCTGTGCAATGGTTGTCCGCTTACTAAACAATTTTTATGGTTTCGGTTGTAGAGATCTTTTGTGTTTTTATGCCATACATGTGAAATTAATGAGCACCAGGGTTGATCCCTAAGCAGTAAATACTGCCCATTTATGGGTCTATTTATCTTGGGCTAGACAAGGGTGAACAGGTATATTGTTGAAGCAGATAAAATGCGCTTGCAATCTTGAACACATTTTGATTCCATAAAAAAAAAAATCATGAAATGTTCTAAACTATCTGCCATGACTGACATCCACATGATGTAATGTCAGTTGCCCAGCATTATTGCTACATTACTGCCAGAAAGCATCTTTATAGTGGACTTTACGAAAATACCCTGAGGGACATTCAGAGTATAGCAAAAGAGCAAGGCTCTTGTGGACCATGCACCACCTTGTACTAGCAGGACTCTTGTGAGGAGTGGGTAAGACCTCCCCTACCTAATACACTCGTCTCCTCCTTTCTTCTACACCCAAGTGTGGGGATAACAAACCGATGAAATCAGGGATGTAAACAAAGCCCTGTATTACTTTAACATAAAATATTAAGAGTTACAATGTAACCACTGCTGGCCATAGGCCGCAGATCACTGCAGAGACATAGCCAACACAGAATACATCAGCAAAAGATCATCGCCAGAGATAAAACACCATACACAATCATGGAGGAGGTGTACACAAAAGTTTCTTCTCTATGATGTGACATGTGTGTACTAAGTACACACTGTAATTTTGAAAACATGATATATAAACTCTCATATTAAGTTTAAATATGGAACACTGCAAAAGAGGCTGGCATCCTACATGTATGGATCAAACTAGTGCATAGATTAATAAAGTAGGACAGAAAAAGAGCATCTATGGTAATAGAGAGTCTAGGCAAACTAATAGCTGTGTGGCTCTAAACAGGGAAGAGGTGGAAGTTACTACCAAAATCATTACATACACTAGTCCAATGGTCTATCAACAAACACACAAAAGCAGGCAGGCAAAGGTAGGTGAGGGGCCCAATTAGTGGGTGCTATGCACTTACAGTAGCTGGGGAAGCTCGTGCTGTCTGGGTGGCAGGGTGGGGTCCAGTGTTGTCCATGATGTAAGCCCCAGGACTGGTGCTGATTACCTGACCCCCCGCCAGATTCATGCTCATTCCTCCACTGCCCCCTCCTCCATTGTTGGTCATGCCATGAGATGTCACCACAGTGGACACTTGTGATGAGCTGCCCTGTGTGTCAAAGTAGCTCCCTCCACTGTTCTGGCTATACAGCTGCGGCTCTGAGTACGAGTATGTTCTTCTGTTCAGAAGTGAGGTTAGCAGTCAGTCAATGTACCCAAAATAAAACTGAGAAAATAATAGTCTAAGTATGGTTTCTTAGGACACCTATTAAGCCTTTACAGTAACAATAACAACAAAGCATACATGCGTTAATTATTGTTTGTGTAGGTACAGTCAAATACTTTCAACAAGTGTCATAATAGGATATCTAAAATATTTGTTTTTCAAAGTAACATAAAATATTTCATTTATATATTTAAATGTGTTTTTTTTTGTCATTTGGGTGACCATTTAAATATAACTTATTAATACTATGTGACAAGCCTGGTACGCAGCTTATGCATCCAGCTGTTTGGTGTACGTATGATTTTATATTTCTAAGCAGTCAACTGATGTTTCCACCAGTAGCAGAGGTCACACAGCATGTGTGTTTGTGTGTGTAAATGCACCGATATGTGACCCTGTGTGTATCCCAATAGGACAAATACAGCTTGGGCTTGTTAGTTGAGTGACTATGTAACCCCATTCCTCAGACCCTGGGGACCCTGCTGGTAGCATCAGCACTTAAAAGACAGGCCTACTTCTGGTCATGTTCAGGTGACTGAGCACAATCAAACACACGACTGCAGACCCCTCATAAAAGAAAACAAACACAAAAAAACGAATGCACTCCCACCAACATCATGTGCTTGTGACATGAATGATGGTTTGAAGAGACTTAAGAGGAGAAAAGAACAGGCTGCAGAGACGTAGCGCTAATATTTGTGGAGTGGTATAAGAGCAGAGCTGGGTAACAGACTGACTCACATGTTGCCATTGGTGTAGACGCCACTGTTTTCCTCCACATACTGCACCTGTGCTGGGTAAACATGCTGAACCTGTTGAACAGTCTGGGCCTGGCAAGACAAATTGCAAGAGTTGCAAATTAATTATGTAATTGACTAAAGGCACATATTTCACTGGGAAATAATGACATGCACACACACATAGTACAGTATGCACACACACAGGAACATTCAGACACAAACACACACACAAAGACAGGCTGGATTTACCTGTTGCTGGACAGGCACCTGCTGGGTGGAGCCGGTAGGCTGGACAGGCACGGTGGTCTGAAGAGGGACAGTGGAGGTGGAGTCAGCGCCTGCTTCAGGGGTCTGCATGGCGCCTAAATAAGACAGTAGAGAAAACACAGTATTACTGTAAATAGCTTGATAATGGTCACAAGCACTGAAAACGAAGAACACTGTCAACCTACTGGTCTAACTGGCATAACAACTCAGTAACAACATAATAATCTTAATGCATCATTAAACCAGTGCTCACATGGAGCATCAAACATTGTAACTCACTTAAACCGAATACATTTCCAAATATGGGTTTGCATTCTTCGATGGCTATAAAACAGACTTATACTTTCAACTGGGGAAATGACCAGTGACATCCACCTCTTATAACTCAAAAAGTATAAACATGTATCCTTAACATGTGTCCAGAACATGCTGCATTTAATAACAAAAGACAAATCTATCATATTACATAACAAAAGCTTTGTATAGAGGGAAATCAATCCAATAATTATCCTCATGATTTGGTTAGCCCAGGACATAACTTATCCCTAGAAATACTAAACTAGGCATAATAGAAAACATGACATTTAACTACAAATTACTAAGGTTTTACCTAAATCAATGCTCCTGAAGCTGCTCAAGAGCAATTCTACCCAAGCACCTGTTTCTGCCTTGTGGTACTTAATGTACTGAGAGCCTCATGCATCAGTGGCACATGGTCTTGTCTCCATGTTCACAGCCATAAAACAAGTTAATATTTAACAAACTCTAAATAGATGCTGCTTCTTGTTGCTCGGTCAGTTCCCACTTTTACAGGTTTAACGTTACTTGAGATTGGAAGTCCAAGATTAGTACCTAGACAAGGTCCTAAGAACAACTGGAAAGTTATCTAATTTGTGAGTATACTAGTAATAAAATAGCTATATTGCTATTCAGAGATTTACGACCATGTCTACAGTACTTACTAACCAAGGGTGAGTGAACTATTTTAAAAATAAGGATAAGATTGTGAAGAGACACTTATTGTAAACATGTGTTTTTGAGTTAATACAAGTATGGCTACCATCACCCATTCCTTCCAGGGGAAGGCCACCTCCTCCCCATCGCAGTTTCCACAAACAAGCCTCTCTTGGTTAATTAAGCTGGGTCTCCAAACAGTTCAATCTCTCCAAGGACAGCCTGCCCCTTCCCTTTATTTAGCTCTTCAATATCATACCCATTAGATCTTTTTTGGGGTAGAAAGCTATCACTTTATCAGTGTTGGGGTGACTAACCTCAAAGTTGGACTACAAAGCTGAGTCAATCTTTCCTGGTGCACTGAGAGTGTGAGGAACAGTAAGACGGCAGGAAAAATCTGCATTTTCCTTCAACATAAAGGAGCACTGAGATTCATTAATGCAAAGCCGTCTGCTTCCAGCATGACTATTTTTAACACCTTGGGGAGGTGGATATGAGTATATACTATCATTCAATTATGTCAGTAGAAAATAAACTACTATTCAGTTCAAATATTGACATTTTGTAATTTCGAGAAGACACTGTAAATTATGACAATTCACAAAAAAAGACAAACCTATTAGGCATGGGCTAGTATGAGATTCTGACGGTATGATAACCTTCAACAAAAATATCACGGTTTCACAGAACGTATTACAATTTCAGCTATAAATGTATTATTTTTTTAAAAGTCTGGGTAAAAAAGAAGAACTTTTTTTCCATTGAACACACTTATTTTAAAACACACTGCACACTGGCAGGGAGAGGGATTTGTAACCTTCACTTTCTGTCCTTGAAGTATCGTAAAAAACAGCTCATACCTTAGGAACGCTATGACAGAATATGTTAATGGTTTTAAAACCGTGACTTTTTAAAACGGCGATATACCTTGAAAACGGCCGGCCCATGCCTAAAAACTATATGTGTCAGACACTACAACACACAAGCAATTCCTTTACCCTGAAGTGTGCAGTTGGAGGCAGGCTACCAAAGTGCTAAAATGTCAAACCACACAGATGTAGCCTTCAGCTTACTATAACCCATTGCTAAAAAAAATGCCTTGTGAAGAGAGGAGAATGTGGACTTATATACTCCATAGTGCAGTTTGAAAGCTAAAGTACATGGCCCCAACTGAGCCCACCTAATCGAGAAAAAGTGCCCCTGCATCACAACACACTCTTATTGCCCCCCACACACACACACACACACACACACACACACACACCTCACTATTCAGGCACTCCCTTGTGGCCCACTTAAATGCTGTGCTCCACTGAGCAAGTGCAAGCCCTACAAAGACACAGAGGAACAAAAGCCACCAAGGAGGGCAACATTTTGCCTTGCGTTTTTCTCCCTTAATTCCTCTTGCTAACATTACAAGCAACAAATAATAAAGAGTGCAAGGTTCAGAGTCACAGCTACCAGAAAATACACAGTCCCATAATTTGCCTCACTAATGATCATGTATGATAAAGGGGGAGTTTAATGTACCAAGTAAATAAATAAGAGCTGGTGAACAAGGTTGAACAGTACACCATACGCAAAATCTCCTCTCACACACATACAGTACATGCAACCCCAAGCAAGACAGTAGCATGATCAGGTGCTAGTGCAGCAGGAAAACAGGCTGAGGGAGATATAATTGGGAACTGCAGTGGGGGGAATGCAAAGTGCTATGTT
This sequence comes from Percina caprodes, assembly GCA_013375575.1. Taxonomy (NCBI): domain Eukaryota; kingdom Metazoa; phylum Chordata; class Actinopteri; order Perciformes; family Percidae; genus Percina; species Percina caprodes. The sequence goes on along the minus strand of JABXJD010000137.1, from coordinate 135,537 downwards.
TGTTTAGCAGTTTAATTTCCAGATGAAAACTGGTTGTGACTTATATTTTTAAGGACTGCTGATGTTGATTTTGATGTTAAAAAAAAGAAGAAAAAAAGGGATACTATACTGTTAGTTGTGCCACAAAAAGGAAGTGAAAGTTAGTGTTTATTTGAAGACAGGACTATGGGAATCAGACATTTTTAAAATGTGCCAACATGTCTGAAAGCATAGCAACATTAGTTAAAAAGCAAGTCTAACTGTACCCTGTTACTGCCAGATGTGGGGTTAAGACAGAAAAAACAAGGCCCTTTAAGTCTCATCTTTCAACAATATACATTATTGCACGCAGGCTGGGGGAAAATAACAAACCAAACCTGCTGTATTCTGCTAAGCCATGAAAATGGATGACTGAATAATTGAATTAATCAGCCCCTCTTTAAGTGATTGGAAATGTAACAGGATCCAGGCAGCAGGTGGCATGGTACTATTTCTGGGCTACTGGACTACAGGTAAGTGGTAACATGATCTGATAACTTACAGTTCCCAACATCCTGTTTTCTGTATGTGTGTTTGAGTTGGGAGGTACAGGACCTATTTTGGGTTATATATGCCAATAAATCAATATATTTACAATGCTTAACCCTTGTGTTGTCCTCCGTCTATCCGTCTGCTTATCTCCCAATTCTGTGTTAGGCCTACATCTTCTTAGCCAACTTCATTCCAACTTCTCACTAGTTTCACATTTGTTTGATATCATAGTCATTTATATGGAAATTTCCGTGTTTAAAAAAAATGGAAATTATGAATTGTTTTTCACTAATTGTTAAGATCAGACGATGTGGAGTGGATAATCACAGACTTTTACTGTATGTATGGTTTACTGTATGTCAAAGTGTAGTCAGTATTTTGTTTGCTGTTTTGAAACCATTTCATTTTTCAGAACCATCAATGTTATATATGGGCACTTTGGTTAAAAGAAACCCAAAAGAAACCCTTATGATATAGAAACTTTGAAAACTGGTCAAATTTGACCCGAGGACAACAGGCGGGTTAAGACACCTACAGTATGTGCAAAAATTGTAACATTGGTATTTTAATCTAATTGGTTTCAATTGCTCTGGCTCAGTCAGGCCCAGTTGCTACATATACAAGAGTAGTTACAGATTCATGGTTCACAACTAACAATCAAAAAGAGAACCAAATTCTAGTAATGACGATGGACAATTCCATTTTATTTACTTATATAAAGTGGACAGATACCTAGATGGTCAAGAGTCCCACCACTACTAGAGGTGCACCTGTCCTCCCCCCACACACACACACACGGAATCAGAGGTCGCAGCTGCACAGGAGACCCAATGGACTCAAAGAATAATTGTGATGCAACAGTAAGAAACCAAGTCCCTACTTATGAACCCCCAAAGGAGAATCCTAAAATGCAAATGTACTATTCCCTTGTGAGGAAAGGCAATATAGCTTATTTGATAGATATAGATGTGACTGACTTAATGTTTTACCCAAACATCAATCTGGCAAAAATATTAAGCTCTTCTCCCCCTGGACAGTGTCACGCTGGATTGAGTAGGCTACACTCCTTCCCTTTCTTGCGCACCCAGAGAAAAACACGCACACACATAACAAAAATACGAAATGTAGTCTTCTGTTTATCAATAATAATATCGGTATTGCAGAAGGGTTATACATCTTTACGTTACCAGCCCTTGTACAGACAATACAATTCGGGAAAAACGGGTAGTAACATTGAGGTATTTTAATGTTAAATCGGGCAGGTGTTTTCCCTCAAAGCTGACCACTGCAAAACTTAGCCTTGTCAAAATAGCTTATCATAGCCATCTGATACCACAAAGAGAGCTAGCGAAGCTATCTTGCTCCCTAAGACAAAAGGGAAAGTAATGGCTTAGCTATTGTCAATAGCAGTTAGTGAATGGAAAGCTAGCTCACAGCACTTTCTATTGCTGATGGACGTTATTGATTTTGTATGACCAACAAGATTTGAACCACCCGAAACATAAACTTGCAATACCATCGTAACATTAGTAAAATAAAATAAAAAGGGGATACCAACAGGCATTATAAGAGTGCAACGCTGGCGTTAGCAACCTAGCAACAACAGACACCTGCTCCAGCTGACCAGCTAGCATCAGTGACTAGCCAAGACCTATGCTACCAACCAGCATGGTAAGTTTAAGCAAAAACGTTTCACGGAAATCCGTTTAGTGGCAGACTGACTGACTTTTAGGTCAGTTTGAGCCACAAAGCACCCTTTGAGAGGACATAGCTAGATCCTGCTAGCGATCAGGACCTCTCACAGCTGTGGGTATCTACAGGCAACGTTAGCAAGCAGACTACCACGTCACAAAGAAACACCCTCGCTAGCAAACTACCCCAGCTATTCACCGAGCCTTCCTTCAGCAGCAGACAAAACATAATCCACAGTATTAATATAGCCTTCATAAAATTATCCCTTGAAGCGAGAAGGACTTGAATTTGAGCTAAAAAATAGCAAAAAAATGTAGTCAAACCTGAGCTGTGGACTGGTTGATGAAGATGAGGATGGTGGAGGAGGTGGTAATGATGGAGCGAGAGGTTGTTGTTGGTGGGTTACAGTCGCCAGGACTACGGTGACTATGGCGCTGCCTCACTGGGCAACAGTTGCTATAAAACTCACCGGGAGCGCGCAACCTTACCAGGCAGGTGGGAGGAGATTAAAGCGCACTTAATACAGTCTTAACCGAAATAAATTCACAAATACATGTGTTTGTGCTTATTGTGAATATGTTGCAAGGCTGGCAATTCTCCTCGAGCCCATGTGTTTAATCTGATTAATTTGGAGACTTTAAATAAATCAAGAACAAATAACGTGGATGTTGAAAAAAAGTCATACATTTGTGTATATAGTCCTTTTGGGTGCAAAGACAACGGCAATATTCTTTAAACAATACAAATCTGCAAATAGGCTAGCCTACTCAAGATGCTATAGACTTTAGTTTTCCCACAGCTGATGCCCATACATTTTAATAAACACCTAACCCTGATCTAGGACCCTAGATGTGATAGGTAATTTTGGAATTAGGCCTACTTAATTTTCATACTGTCATATTTATGATTAGGCCAGATATAATGAAGATGCTTGTGCTTCTTTTTAGGGTGATTTTATTGTTATGCTATAATGATAAGGTATATATTTGCATTCTGAGATTCTCAAGATGACAAGTTCATTTAAGGTATGTTTTGGCTAGAGAGAGGTTTTTCTGTAGCCTGGATGCCAGCTGAATTTCAGGCTAGTTTTTCTGTACACTGGAGGTTAAAGGCCTGTCTTCAAGTCCCGCCACAAAGCAAAATGTGTTCCTAAAGCTGCTGTGTTAAACCATTATCGTCTTTGTCTCAGCATCAACATCTGGTTGTTGCCTTTTCATTCAATGTAATAAATAATTCAGTTTGCCACAGAGATATATTTATCTTGACATTCACTTTTTAATTTCACAAAATCAGGCAAAACTGAGCAAAAACAGCAATCGTTTCCCATCATACCACTCAAACCCACCTCCAGTGTTTTAAATAGCCTACAAAAGTAGGCCATAATAATTTTCATTCATTCAGTCATGCATAATCCTCATTAAAGAATATAGAAATTACAAAATTAAATGATTGTAAAATATTTCACTTTGGTCTAAACATTTCTTATGTCTCTGATTAAAGGCTGAACAAATCACATGAACATCAAATGAAAGCCAGACTTATTTTTTTCTGTTAACCCAGCTTGTGTGGAAGGATAAAGGAAAGGGCAAAAAGTGAAATGGGGCAAAACTGGTCATATTTACTTAAAATGAATGCTGACTAAATGATTGCTTTACCTGTCATGCATCAGAGTTTTGTGTAAATTTGTGACCATAAGTGTGCACACGCAGTGCCCAGTATTCTCCAAGCAGTTGACTGGATAGGATACCATTTTTCTGTGTATTTATTGACCATTATATTGCATTTTGCCATTATTCTCCCTGTCATGCTTTGTTATTGGAAAGTTAACCCCTACTAATGAATGTGTCTTTCAACCTAAACAGGTTAAATGTTATTATTAGGTGTTACTTGACTGTGTACTGCCTCAGGACTTTGGACATCCTTAATGCAAAAGTGGTGGATAAGGGTAGGAAAACAATTGACGTTAATATGAAAAACTAAATATAAAGCATGACAGTTATGTGCTACAACATTTTACCACAGGGCACAAGTGAGGCTAAAATAATGCAGAACTTTTAAAATTGGAACAGTGACCATAACAAGGCCAGCATTGTTAAGATGCTTCCAATGGCATCCAGATCTTAACCAACCACCTGTGTCCACTGCACATCACTTTTTTTGGTAGTACTAAACAGATGCTTTTCGGAAATGCTGTTGTTGTTGCTAGGCAACTACTGAAACCTCTATATAAAGCATGCCACTCTTTTGCTAAAATAATTATTTTTTAAGTAAAACAGTTTGTCCTTTCAATTTCAAATACACAAAAAATATACTGCTGTGAAGATTGGTGCCTCCTGGAAAGACTGTTCATACTACTTAGGTTGCTTTTGTGTAATTTACTTATTGCTTCCAGAATTTTAGTGTACGTTGTTGTTATTTGTGCCTTTTAACTTTGTCGTTTAACTTTTGTCTTGTTTTGTTGAAGGAAAATAGAGATAGAGACACTTACTCTACAGAGAAATACTGACTTGAATAATGAAGTCTTTATTTTTGCCTGAGAAAATGTGGTTTGTAGTGTGCAAAGCTGGTGCTCTTTAAAATATTAACATAACACTTTTAGAAATCCACACAAATTATGTGTTGCATTATTTTTTAGAGCCGCAGCTATATTGTGGATCATTGGCCTTGCTTTTGAGTGACAGATTTTCTTGTCTTATTCGTGAGTTGCAGAGTGCTTCGGGTGGAATTTTAACCTTGAAAATGATCTCTGTGGTAAGCTCAAAAAAAATTAAATTAACCGCCATGGACCCATAACAGTTTGGTGCATCTTCATTATCACTTAAAGACACAATTATGACACATGACAAACAAAGGGTACAAATGATGTATTGCTTTTTATTGATCCATTCCAAAATATGTATTAATGTTTAAAAACATAGCACATTTTGGCACATTTACTACAAATCATGTTACATTGCTGCTGATCATGATGAGTTTAGAATAGTTTTTATCCTCATGGTCATTTCACTACACTATAAAATCAGGAATTGCAGGGACTTCTGATTTGCTTTTTTGTTATAGTTGTGTTATGGTTGCATTGTTATGCAACTGAAAGTGCAAACTGGATTGAAAAGTCTTCACTGCATCAACATGCAATAGTAATGTACCTTCATACAAGTTCATGTACATCTTCATACCACATTAAAATGAACTGAGATGAATACTGTAGCTGTAAAAAAACAAAACAATGTACAGCACTATGCCATGCTTTTAGAAAGTGTCAACTACAATGTGAACTGTAAGACATTTACAGTAAATAAACTAAAATATGCAAAATCACTTGTATAGTCACCAACTAAAATCCACCTCATGATGAAGGCACAGGAGAAATCACAGCACATACAGTACTATACTCAAATAATAGGTTATGTCTATGAACACTAAAGTGAAATGGTAAGGCTGTCTTGTTACTATAGTTACAATGCCATGGTTCTAAGAAAAACCTTAATAAAAGATTCCTTGCATACTTTGCTTTGATTAAAGTGTTAAATATTGTGCAACATGTCACCAGAAACTACTTGAAGAACAATACTTACTACATGAACATTGTTATACACAAGCTGTATACAAACTAAGAAAGTAAACATTTAAATCCTGTAACCTCAGTCATTAGTATACATTGATTATGGAGGCAGAAGCCAGAGTGTTGAGTCAGACAGTACATTTATAGAGATTTAGTGAGAGAGAGAGAGAGAGAGAGAGAGAGAGAGAGAGACTTGCACTGAGAATGTAAGTCAATTCCTTTATCAATCAATTGATCAATATAATTTTATTTTGCCAAATGAAACTGCCGCAATGTTGTGGCATCATCTAAAGTATTCTTTTTATTTGATCATTTCACTTAAATGGAACAGGGACACAAAATAGTGCAACGGGACAAAACCCACAATTGAGTTAATAATCATCCCTCTGTATAGATGCAGGAGACCTGGCTTGTGCAGTGGTCCATTACACTGAAGATGTCCCCTCCATGCAATTCTTGATTAGGATCCACATCCTGTGCTTGACTGTGGACATCAAATCCTGCACACACACACACACACACACACACACACACACACACACACACACACACACACACACACACACACACACACACACACACACACGCATGCATGTATGCACAGCATGAGTTGTGAAAATCCAATGGCAATAAAGTGCTCATCTTTGAGTATTAGTTTAACTGTATTTTCATTACCTGTAATGCAGGAAAGAGCTGTTTCTAAGGTGGCCACCCCATTGGGATTATTGACTGCTGGAGCGAGGCTGTCACCAAAGGCATCAACTTGCATCAGGTGACTCAAGCTAGTCTGTTCCGTGATCCCTCCATATTGTGGAGGAGAATATAGCATCTTAATCTGCCCTGAGAGCTCTGCAGGGTAAATTAGAAAGCCTTACTCTTTTATCCACATTGTAAACAACAAAAACAACTCAATTTAAGCCTATAGTTTTTCTCCTTAAATTAAACATTACAGTAGAAAAGAAACATTAGGCCATATAAATGAAGCAACATTTCAGTTTTTTTTCAAACCCTGCTCTATCCCAGCAGTTAAAACTAAATTGTGTGTCTCTGAACACATATTCAACATCATGGTGGATGTCAAGTCTGCAGGAAAAAGAGGTGATATCTATTTAAAGGTACATAGGGGAGTGGAGTGGAGCTGCCTGATTCTGTCTAACAAGAAAAATCCGCCACCTGCTACATATCATAAATAGATGACAATATACTGCACAATTAATGTGGATGTGAAAAAATCTCGTCAGCTTGTCAAACCGCCCAAACATTTGCTAATAGGCTCTTCATGTGTGAAACTTACACAAACAGTTTTTTTTTTTTTTAGAAGAAACATCTATTTGACAAATCTTGAGAATACACTGATGATAAACCTCTTGAGTACCTGGATTGTAATCTGCCAGATCAGGAGGCTCACTGGGCTGCTTCAGATCTGGGTTGGTGTGTAGGGATGTCCCATTGGGAGGATGCGGTAGGCAGGTGGGAGAGCAAGGCCCACACTGGTCCCCTGGGAGGAGCTGGTGAGGGGAGGGATCAACAAACCTGAAATATTTCAGACTGAATTAAATACTCTACTTGTGAAATTAAGAAAAAGAACAATATATGTTTTTATTGTTAAAAAAACTACACGTATATTACATATTTGCATTGTGGACCTTGCAGAAACATCCTTGTACAGTAATGATTTCCAAAACAATGCAATTAAAAAAGATAGAAATATTAATTTTGAGTGGTGTTTCATGATATAAATGTATGGTACATTTAAGGGTGGATTTGATAAAAGTTTTAGTGCATAGTTTCTGTCTCCCCCAAGAGGACTTCTAAGCAATGGCAAACAAACAACAAAACTGTCGGCACATCCACATGATACAAGCCTATGTGATCGCACACGCGCCACCCAGCCTCCACACAGTTGCTAGTAACCAAGGAGGACACAAAGGGTGGGAAAATCACCGGACGACACCAGTTTTTGAACATAGCCATACTCAGAAATCCAGAAAGTTTTGTGGATAGTAGTTAATTAGCTTTACAGCTACTCATTTGGCAATGGCTTGAACGTAACAGATGTTTATTAATATCAAAAAATTATGAATTAAAGCTTTAACCTGTGAGGTGTATGTTATTTTATATATAAAATAAATATTTCGAAATATTTCTCACTTATTAAAAAGGAATGAAATCAAAGATTACTTTATTTTCTGTAAGATACAAATAGGCAGTACTGTTGCACGAGTACCGCCTTAGCTGTGCCCATCCTCTATACTATATATGATTCAGTGTATTGTGCTTTCCTTAAAAAATCAACAAGACAATTTTGTTCAGTTTGTATAAAGATGTAACAACATAAACTTGTATAAAAACATCACCATTTAAGGCTATCATTTTATATTTTAAACCACTTTAGATGTCAAGTGCCAAATAAAATAAAATATCCAAGCTCAACCTCCATCGTCCATTTAACCATACTTCAATTAGAAGGCAGACATTGCACTTAACACACAATTGCATTGGTCCGATTCATATATGCACCAGTTTCACACTAAGGCATAAGGCCAGTTAGACGGCAAATAAAGCATTAATTAATTCATCAGGCATTAATGACAAGGACAATTTCATATAGGCTGCGCTAATTCGACACATACTTCGGCAACCATTCGCACTGTTTACACCTGTCATCCTTAGTGATTGTCCTTAGGCAAACATTTTCTTGCTTGAATGATGCAAAAGAGATGCACAACGTGGCACGTATATTTGGATTAACCACTCAAAATAATGTAGAAAGCTCCCTCTTTCAACTTTTACATCTTGTCGTATCATTTTCTGCACAGCATAATTCTTATATAACAATACCAAAATAATAGGCATTTTCTGATCTGAAAAGCATATGGTATTGTTATTTGAAATCAATAATAGTTTCTGCACAGTACTTCACTTATCAAGTTCAGGACCACAAGACTAGATTCTCTGCACTTGGCAATTATAATATATAAGTAGCAATAGAGGCACTCTAGAGGCATTCTTTAATGCATTAGTCTGCATGTACTTTATACACTATAGCTTGTATAACACAAGCTCATTCATAGCATTCAAGTATATGTCTGCACTTATATATAGATAATAGATCAAGACTGATCCTTCTGTCTTTAGTGTAAACAGCTAAAATAGGAAAGTCAAAGTCAAAGTACTTTTATTGGTCTCCCTAAGGAGAAATTTGTTTTGGACATTGAGTAACTTACTTTGCTGCAAGAGTTACAGACACAACGACAAGCACAGGGTTAAAAACAATTAAAAGACAAATATACAGTCAACATGTGGGCTACTCAAGGGCCTGTGCAAATTGCAGATTTACGATTTTCTATACTAAAATAAGATAAAAGCCATACTTCAAAACAAAACAAAAAACAGGAAGAAGTTTTGTTTAACTTCACTGAAGGTCTGTGTTATAGAGTGGTAGGGATTTCAACCCTATCTGTTGCTCATTGTTACAACATTAAGAAATTCAAAGACATTACCTTCAGGTTATGTAACTCATTGTTAAATACAAATGATTATTATATTAAATGTAAATATTGTTCAGTGACCATGATAGCTAACACCCCTGCTGTTACTGTACGTTTTGCCAAGTACCACATTTGCATGTTGCCAATAACAAAAATACTAAAGGAGCCAGAGTTTGTGGACAATATGCAAAGGCTGGGTGGGAACCGACAGGAATCCCAGAGAAAATGGCAACAAGGATTTTACAATCGATTTAACATCTAAAAAAAGTAATTACAGCATCTCTCTTCTCCCACTGGACCTTAAGTGGTATTTTTTACATTTTATGTTTCACTTATTGAATTCCTTAGCTGCTCTTGTTGGTGACTATAGCATCCATTAATACTAACGGTCAAGACTAGTGAGCCAAGGCATGGTCTGCTTTTTCAGGCCAATTGTCTACCCAGAATCCTGCAGTGAATGCTTTGGCCTACTGCTGATATGAGAACAATCAAGACCAGTGAGAAGCCATGAGCATCTGGCTGCTCAGAGCGACAGAAATACTTCATCACGTGCTTTGAAGTGTATAGATGAAGGGATGTTTTCATATAGAATGACTAAGAAAATGTGTTGCTGGCCATCCCCAACCTGTAAAGCCTCTTCCCAGCCGTATAACCCACCCACACACCAACAAAAAAACTCTTTCATCAGGGTAAAAAATAGTGCTTTCTTTTTAACTGATTATTCTAATTATGAGCTTATAGTCTTGAAGCCATGACAACCAATGTTTAAGTTGATTGTTTCAGATCATCAAAAGCGAGAGAAAAAAAACGTGTAAAGCATTTGAATCAATCATGGCTAAAGTTCTAACAGCTAGTTCTAACTGTGCCAATGGGAATAAAAAATCAAAAGAAAATACCAGTTGGCTTGTTGAGTAAAGCTAACTTCTCTGTGTGTTGACTGTTATTGCTGCATATATTATATACATATACTGTATTTTAAGAAGATGAACATGAAAAGGCTTCATATTTTTTGCTTATGAACGGGCATGAGCACCCCCCGCCCTAAAATGTAATTGGATATATAAATATAAATAGTCAAACCTGACACAAAGATCCTTAGTACCTGTAATTATCTTGAAAGGAGCACAACAGAGCCAGGTGAGGATTGCTAGAGGAGTCTCGTCCCTGTGGAGCAGCTGATGAACAGAAATGACAGATACTTCAGGGCTGTCCATCACAGCCTAAATCTAATGGTTGCAGGGGGAAGTATCTAGTTTTCAAATAGACATACCAGAATAGGACTCATGGGATGCACCGGGGGAAGAGTCTATCCTTGTCAGAGGAGAAAGGCTTGGTTGCAAAGGGTGGATGGTTAAACAGTCTGTCAGTGTGTCCTGAGTCACATCAGCAGTGGATTTCATCTTGAGAAGAGGCATATGGAGCATAAACATAAACAGTGGTGAACAGCATTAACAGTAATGGGATTCTGGAAGAATGTTCCAGGTGTGAACTGTGTATTTTCTATACTGCAAGTATATAATGGCTTTGGCATAATAAATACCCCCCACTAACTGATTGATAGCAATTGATTATTTTCTATCAAATAGTGTTTTGGCACGGCTGGCCGAGTAGCACTATCCATGGTACTGAAAAAGGGGATTTCATTCTGGAATATTAAATTAGCATTTAACCTTTTGTCTGACAAGTAGGCTTTGACATTATTTTCTAAATATTGAAGTTTATAAATATAATGATTAAAAAATATTTAATTCTGGCATGTTATTTAACCTTTTGTAAGATTGTATCCCCTCTGTCTGCATGAGGAAAAGACAAGGCAAGGAAGTAAAAATATTGATTGATGAATTATTTTTTGTTTTTAAATTGATTAAAATATTCCTGCAAATTCAGTGGTTAAGTTCAAGTCCTGAAATTGTTTTATTAATGTTACTGTAAGAAATAACCTGACATAGTTCGTAGTCTATTGCCCCTTGTGGTTCGTAATTTATGTTTATGAATAAAAACGTTTCAAACACCCTCTGATTTTTTCCCCTGCTTATAAGGATTGTATTGTATATAAGTTAGGATTTTGCAGGGGTCTTGGTAAGAAACAAATATGACATCAACTTCATCTTGAAAAGCATCAGTGAAATCACAATTACATTAAACTTTTATTTGAGTTTTAGATGGGGACATCATCCTCACTAAGCTAAAGAGCATCAATCTTTCATACCCATACAAAAATCTTAACTGCAACACTGCAGTGCCATAATGTAACAGAGTCACCCTGAAGGGAAATAAAGGAGGTGTAAACAAGACAAAAATATCACAAATGATGTGTATTTATGTGGCACCTAGCTCTGTCAGTGTGAGCATAAGTGAATGTATTGTCATCTGACTGCATACACACCTAGATGTAAGTTAATGAAAGTTAAAGTAAATTAAATTGGTCTGTCAATAGTTAAGTTGTGGAGATTAACAGAGTGGGTTGGAGAGCAAATTACAGAGAGTATAACGATCAATATTGTCAGCTAATTAGGAGAAATTAAACCTAATGTAGCTTTTCTTTTGTTCATGGTTGTAATGTTAAGGAAGATAATGCTGTCTTACTTGCAATTACCAAGGGTTAGCCTACATCTTTTACAAATCCAGTTTATTTTCAGTGGACAGCTTATACGTTCTACTGTATGTGTTGCATACTTGGTATTATTTTTCTCAGTAAAATACATTCTCAAGAACAAGAGCAATTGAAAAAATTGTGAATTGTGTTACAGCATGCATTGTACCTTCTTCCGTAACTGTCGTTCTTTAGTAGAGTGGGATTTCACATGTTTCCTCAGGGAGCTGGGATCAGTGTAACGCTTTGCGCAGCCAGGCACCTGGCAAGTATATGGCTTCTGTACAACCACAGACATATGAAAACTTGTAGGACTCCACATATAGGCAGACACACACACACACACACACACTTTAAAATACCATCCATAATTGTACGTGTTTGTGCATGGTTGCCACTCACTGTGTCCAGGTGTGTACGCTGGTGCTTAGCTCTGTCACTTGAGTTGCTGAAGGCCTTGTGACAGCCTGGGTGCTGACACAGGTAGGGTTTCTCCCCAGTGTGGCTACGCAGGTGGATCTTCAGATTTTCTAGCCGAGAGAAAGCCTTCTTGCAGCCCTCAAACTGTAACCACATATAAACACAGTTCAAGTTGACCAAGTGGTACATCACTGCCAGGTTGCCACATGTATTTTTACTACATTTAAATCTAATAATTGAAGTCATTTATGTTGTTTTGTTTGCTGTTGGCTTCATCCAGTGCAATGTCAAATATAAGCTCTACAAGCTACAAGATTTTACACACCCGAGCTATGAGCTTTTAGCTGGAGGTCGCTGCAGACAAAGGGCGGCTGACCTCAGTGTGTGGGTGGGAGTGAAAGAGGAAATATAAAAAAGCTTTTGAATAGAAAAACGGGTAATTTAATCTCTTACACTCAAGTTAGCCCTAACTGCTCACTGCCATGGTTGGAGACTGTGGGTTCTATTAGAGAATAGGAATAAACAACCTACAGTATATTGCTGTATGGTTTGGAGGACTTGTTGCATGGTTGACAGGCAAGCAGCTGTAAAGCAGCAAAGCCCTGAGGGGTAAACATTTGGGAAAGACAGGTACATTTTAGTTTAATGGCAAGTTTATGTTATTTAGTCACAACTCCTGGCTATTATTAGTAGTGAGCAGTCTTTTTGTATCACTTGTGTCTTCATGTTTGATAATTATACCATATTGCTTTTACAATTGGCCAATTTCTACTACACTGCGATTATTATGTGAATTTATACTTATAATTTATATGACTGTGCCGTTATTATTATTATTATTTCACTTTTGGATGTTGGACACACAGGTACACACACAAGAGTACATCAAACTATGAGGAACAGATATCTACTTGATGATTTTAACACTGATAATTCAAGCTATAGTGTCATACATAATTGTTTTGAAATTCTACTACTACGTGATACGTGTGATGCTTAAATCCCTCTACAAGCACTCTTTTTCTGTGCACACAAGCATGAATATAACACCCAAAATTAAATGGTTATTATTTTGATTACAGTCACGATCCTGCCTCCTTTTGCCAAGTAACGCTTAAGAGTTCACCATCGATAAGTCAGAACTAGTCTATATGATACTCAACCAAATTAACAGAGGCACACACGTGGTAGAAATACGTGGTTTGTTCTTACCTATTGTCATTTTCTTTTCTGTTTTGTATGCACTCCTGTTATAAAAATGTAATTGTTGTCACACAGATTTTGGGATCTTAAAAGTTTTCACACACATGGAATCATGAAGGTTTATGCTTTCAAACAATGTATACTTTGACAAAATTGAGTAAGGATTAAACTTTGGGGTTTTGATTACAACAAAAATAGCAAATTCCATTTAAAACTTAAAGAGAGTTATTTTACTCCCCCACTTGTTCAAATTTAACACAAATAAAAATTTTAAGTAAAACATTTCTGATGGATGTGTGTGTCACCAGCAGGGGTCAGTGTGTATACACACATCACTGTTTTGTCATCTGTGTTTTGAATCCTTCATCTTGCATCACCTTGACAGCAGCTGGTAGCTATCAATTACAAAACCAGTCACTTGTAGTAGACTATTTCTAATACATTTACAGCCAAGATCAGACTAAAGAATGACTACACCATGAAACAGCATCAGACAGGCCCTTGCACTTACTACTTCATGTGTTTTAGGAAAAATACCACAATTATCCAAACCAACAAAACTGCTTTTTTTGCAGTATCATAGGACCACAGTGACTTCACTGATAAAATATTTCTTTCTTCTTGTGTAGGGCCAGGACTTTACTCTCCCCTTCCTGTTCACAGGGGGGTAGGAATGTCTTTACTAAGCCTTATTGAGAAAACACACAGACCATGTCCAATTCTTTTTTTTTCCACCAAGACTAGATTTCTGACATACTGATACCTCTCAGTCATCACTGCCAAAGCCAAATCAAAATGTCTCTGCCTGTTAATAGCTTACTAATAACATTTCTCTGCATTCCACATACTTGCCGTTCTTCCTCAAAACAACACAGCTATTTCCTGACATCTATTCTCAAACACCATCCTGCTTCCGCAATTGAACTAGGAAATAAAGATATTTTGTTAAGCAAAACTATTTGCATTTATTATTTTTACAATTTCATGTTATGACAATTATTCTTTGAATGTAATAGTATGGTGGTTGTATTCTGGAATTTTTTTAAAAGCATAAAATCTAGCTTGACCAGCGCTGAATTTGAATTTTTTAATGTTTTACCAAAGGAAAAGCACTAAAGCAAGCACTTAATTGGAATCCAAACAAAATGGTAGAGCAGCACAAAATGAGAAATGACAAAGACATTTCACTCAGGCACTCTTTCTCATTCTGGTCTATTACAATAAATGCTCCTTCATAAGGGGATGGCCTTGCAAAGTTGACCAATCATAAATATAATCTAAAGAAAAGAATTAACAACAGACCACTCAGCTAGAATACCAAAAGAAAAACAGCACAGACAGAGATAAATAGTCTCTCAGAAACAAAGTGGTCAGACAAGTGAGAACCAGCATAAAGATAAAATACTGCCAAGACTCCAGGACTTGCCAGGGGTGTGCAACTGTGTAACTCTGCTCTCTCTCTCTCTGTCTCATAAAGCTCTCATAAAGCGCAGAGGGCTTTTAAGTTTTTCGCGGGGAACCTTTGGGCTGAAAAGAAAGCAGCATGGCTCCTCAGTGTAGATCAGTGTTACAGCCAGCTTCTGACAGGTCCTGGCAGGTACTCATGCCCTGGTTGAACAATGACAGCTGCAGTCTGTGCCAACAGAGTCAGTCCAATGCCCAGTCTTTGCCTGAGGTCAATTCACTCTGGACTCCGCTCTTCCCTGTTACACCAGTGATATTTCTCCCCTCTTTGCTCTTTTTGTTTCACCTATTTCCTTATACTGTACATTGTTCTGTCTCCATTGACTTCTACATTCTTATAGGGGTGTTAATTAGAACATTAATTTAGATGTTTGCCGATGAGGCATTTGGCTCACAGTACTGGTGTGCCACAGACAAGCTTTAGACTATTTCTAATATTATCACGTTACATTTAAGTTAGTAGAATGGGCCCTTCGCTGCATGTCATTCTCCCCTCTCTCCCCATTCATTGTCTACAGCTGTCCCAATGTCCAAAAAATAATCCTAAAATATAAAATAAAATAACTAATAACCAAACTAAAGAGGCATCATTACATTGCAACAAATTTGAAATAACTAGATCATCCATCTTGGACAAACAAAGCCACTAGTTCATCAATAATCCACCCCATGGATAAACACCAACTCTTTGGCCACATGAGAAATGAGAAATAATATTTTTGCCACACCTACTCAAAGTGTGGGACAAATAGATCAAACATGTGTAGCAATCAGTCAGTATTTGGTACTTAAATGTTAGAAGACCCTCGTACATGGGACTTTTTGTGTAACTGAGAAGAGTACTGTCACAATGAATGGCTATGTTAACTAATGCTAAATAATGTCCCACGCTGTAATGTGAAAGTTTTTTCCAGATACTAAAGCATTATCCCTGGTGCTAAACCCAAAGTTTGTTTCCTCCAAACAATTGTTGGGATTGCACTTAAAATGTTGTCAAACCTGAAATCTAATAAGCTTGCTTGCTTTCAATGGCATTAGCAAGGCTTGAATTACAAAATGCTCAAGTAGGGAATTGTAGTGGATTAGAAAGAAACTAAGTTTTTATTTTCACATTATGCAAATGCACTGATTGATCACAGCATAAATAATGCATAGTGAAAGAAGTGATGCACACTTTGACCAATTTTGCCAAAACATTTTCTCATTACATCTTTTTTTCTATTTTGTTTTTTTCTTTTTAGCATTTTTAATGTTGGAGTGGTAATATAATGCATGGCAGCCACAATGCACAAGATAATAATTCCAAAGAGCAAGCAATTTCACCACTACCCAAGGAGCAATTAGCAAAATGGTAAAGCACATTATGATATTAAAAATTGTCTAAACATCTAAATTAATGTTCTAATTTACAATGGCTGTGGAAATCTCTTGGGATTTAAGTTTACACTGTGCTTTTAAAATCTTGTGTTAAAATACAGTGACAGAGGCAAAGAGACTGCTGAGTCAAGGATTTGTTAACCAACTGCTGAAACATCATTAAACAGATAGTACGATGACAGGCACATGCCTGGGCCTGCCCTATATGTTCACTTGTAACAAGAGCTACGTCATTGTTCTGCTGCGGGCTCACACTTCATTTATCATGTATCAGTTTATTCACCTGCCAATCATTTCAGAACAACTGGGTGCTGCATCTGGACAATTGTGTAATTTAAAAGGTGGGCTTGTTTAAGAGAAGTTAGCTTTCTTTAAATATTAAAGTGCTTTTAGCTTTTTTGAACTGTTCTGTGAGATTCAGAGTTGTTATATCTAGCATTTCTATCTTTAAAGAACAACTTTGCAATCTCACAGATCTCTCTCAGATTTATGAAAATGCTCATGTACAGTTAAGAACGAAAAAAGCCTGCACTCTTGACATAATGTTCAGACTCAACCACACAGAGTAAAAATGTCTCATTAAAGTCCAGGAAAAATATGTCAAGTGTGCTAGCCTTTTCTCTCTTTACTCAGAATTAGCCTGTACTATAATTACAGGACCACAAACACATGTGCCACTTTGTATCAAATTTGTTTTTAGCAATGGGCTGTGACCATGAATACTTTCTTCATTATTATTCATGAAACCTAAATCCATCCAAGGTTTGCAGCCCCATGGCAACAGAGCGGGCTTCAAGTAATAAGTGAGTATTTTGGTACAAAAGGTCGACTGCAGGTATGCATGTTGTTAATAATTGACTTGTTAAAAGCAGTGACATGAAGCATGTTTTGCGAGTGGTTTGTCAATTTCTCATTTAAGTCTCAACTATTTTCCCAGTGGGAGTGAGAAAAAACAAAGGAGGGGGCTCAAAGTGGTGTACAATCCATGCATATTTTTAAACCTATGCTAGCTGCATGAGTAAATGTCGGTCTTTCTGTTGGTTGGTTGGTCGGCCCTGTGCTTTGGTCTAGACTTAAATATCTCAGCAACAACTGGATGGATTGACCTGACATCTGTTACAGATATGTATAGTCCCCATAGGATGAATCCTACTGATTGTGGTGATCCTCTGACTTTTCGTTTAGCACCACCACCAGGTTTTAATTTTTGGCTTTTCGTAAAATATCTCCCCAGCTATTTGATGGAAAAGAGACATTAATGGCCCCCTTTGGAAGAATTGTAATTACTTTGGTGATCCTAACACATATTATGCCACTATTAGGTTAACATGATTATTATCCAATACACTGGTTTATATAAAGCTAATGCCATTTCAATCAGTCTCTGCTTAATTTGTTCATTAGCAATCAATCAATTTTATTGAAATCGTATGGGGTACAAGTCAATTCCAGCCAAATGTAACATGGTGAACCTGATAAACCTGCACCTGCTTAACATCTGCATATCAGCATTGTTTATTTGAACATGTTTGCATGCTGACATGAGTATTTAGCTCACAGTACTGGTGTGCCTCAGACAAGCTTTAGACTATTTCTAATATTATCACGTTACATTTAAGTTATATATAGAGGTTTACTTAGGCCCAGGTTCGACTCTATTGTCCGACTTGCAGCCCTTTGCTGCATGTCATTCCCCCCTCTCTCCCCTTTCATGTCTTCAGCTGTCTTGTCAAAAACAAAAGCTGAAAATGCCCAAAAAATAATCTTAAAAAAAATAATAAATAATAACCAAACTTAAGAGGCATCATTACATTGCAACAAACCTGAAATAACTAGATCATCCATCTTGGACAAACAAAGCCACTAGTTCATCAATAATCCACCCCATGGATAAACGCCAACTATTTGGCCACAGATGCAGACCTGCAGAGGGCCAGACTATGGGGCATCACCTTCCCAGAACGCTGGCCAAGTTTGTCATACGGTGGCCTGGCAAGCCCCCTGCTGCTGACAGGCCCAGCAGCTACCAGAAAGCCATGGTGCCATGCCATATCTAAAGTGCTAGGCATCCTTTGTGCTGATTTAGTAACTACATAATTGAGTTAACTCTCATGTCAATTATCACAGAGCCCCGCTAATTACCCAATAGCTAAAGTTAAGAAGAGAGAGAGAGGTGATATATTTTTTTATCTAAACCTTGGCCATGAACACAAAGCACGTGAAAGCATTTGTCCTAAAAGTTTTTTTTCCCCCCTGCAGCTTGAGGCTTGAAAGACTTTAACTATATACTGTGGATTTGAATGAAACAATGAGGATTTAACCGAGTGAGCCCTTGGCATTCATCATGTTCCTTCTTTGATGCCATTGACTCATTCTTCTCATAAATTGGTAAAAAGATATTGATTTGACTGAGAGAGAGCTGTGTTATCTGTGTATTGTTGGGAAGAGATAAGGAATTGTCTTTCTAAGAGGCAGAGAAATAAAGTATGAATATAGACTTCTGTTACTTGAGAAGAGACACAGCTGTGATCTGCAAGGTGTACCGTGCACTTGTTGGGTTTTTCTCCTGAATGGACCCTCATGTGGATAAGAAGCTTGTATCGGGCATTGAAGGGCTTGAAGTTGCGTGGACAGCCCACCCAGTGGCATGTGAAATCCTCAGCCTTCCGCTGGTCCACATGTTGCTTTTCTATGTGCCTTACCAGCTCCTCTCTTTGGTCATAGACGGCACTGCAGTCTTTCCAACTACAGCTGTGGGTCCCATAGTCCTCCAGCTCTCCTTCTTCCTCCTCCAGCATAGGGATCTGCGGTAGAAAGCTTACCCCATGCCTGGGATGAACCATGGGAGCGTGTGTGAGAGGGTCCTGAGAAGGGGGCTTTATTTTACAGTGACGTCTAGTAAGGTGGGTGTGTTGGGGTGAGTGGTAGGGTGGTGGAGGCCCATGTAGAGTGTCAGCTTCTTGGATAGTAGTCAGCAGGGCTGGATGAAACTGTGGAGGTGGCAGCAGGTTGTTGATGGTTTGGCTGCAGCTCTCTGAAGTCTTCTCCAGCGCCCCTCCTTCCTCTGGGAGGCACTTCTGGTCCACCATCATGTTAGCCATCTGGCTCTCCAGACCCCCTCCCTCTTCAAGCATTTGCATACGACCATAATCTGTGTGTAGGGCCGAGGCCTGTGAAGAACCTGGCGTGCTGTACGGATGGGCGTAGGGATGCAGCGGCCTCTCACGCCCAGGAAGTGACCGTAACCCTCTGATTGGACAGGTGAGAGTGTGGGGTGGGAGGCTGGAGAGATGCGAGCACCATTGATATAAGCCACAAGTGAAGTAGGCGAGGTGCGTATAATGGAGTTGAAATCAATACCCATGACATCTGACAATGGCGACATGGAGAGAGCTCTTTTCTTAGCGCGAGACTGTCTGGGGCTTCCGGCATCACCTGCAAAGAGGTACGAGGGCAGGGAGGCAGAGGTGCTAGTGCCACCTGATATGGTTGTGCCGGACATGGCCGTGCCAGGAGGAAGGCTTGGCTGCTCACCTCCCTCGCTGGCCTGCGTGGAGCACTGAGGTAGACCCAGTGGAGGAAGTACCCGGTAGCCATACGACCAGTCATGTCTGCCACTAAACATTGACTGTGTTTCAAACAGACTAAGGGTAGTGGATGCCAGGGACTCTCTGGACTGTAAGGATCTGAAACAGATCGTTGTTATCCACTTTAGTATCACTGATCACAAGGTTTTGTGAGCTTATCATCTCATACTGTTATTGATTTTGCCCACCTGGCATCAGAGTGGGGAATCTGCACACTGTGTGGATGTGAAGGAGGGTGTTGTGCTGACGGCCCTGCAGTACACCGTTGGCCTTTGACAAGGGTCACAGGACTGCTGGCCACTGTCAGGTTAGCAGCGGCTGGCTGACCAAATACTTCCATGATAGGCCCAGACTCAGAGCAACCTGCTGGACACAAACCCACAATCCATATATAGAATATCAATATGGGAGATACCTTATTAAAGTATAAAGGTTACAGCAAAAGCAACAACTTTTATCCACATTCAATAAAAATTATGTTTAAGTGTTAACATAATATCACACAACTTGAAAAAGACAACTGCACAAAGAACTGAAATGCATCAATTTAAGCTTTAACTAAGGTTTATACAGCAGATTGAGGAATTACCCTTGCCAACCTGACACTTTCTGCTCTGTTAATCACTAATAAGCTTTTCACCTCCTTTCATTTTTCCTCTGTAAAAATGTAGGGTCAAGCTTTATGCTTGGTTAATTATCAATAAATAAGAACAAGACGTCTAGCAGGAAGACAGCCAGGTTGTGAAGAGCACACTGAGAATAAGTCAAGTATGAAGCTGTGGATAGTAGATCAGTTGTCATTTTGTATACATCATTCTGTCAGACTTATTATTGTATGGGAGGTGTGTAGTCAGAGTTTGTATAGACCCTGAATACTGCAGTATTCACATAATGAGTAAAGTCACACCTGCATTTTGCTCACACACCTTTGTTTGTACCTTTGAAGCTGTTGTTAATGGAGCAGCGTCCCATCTGTGTGGTGGATGTAGGATGATAAGTAGGCACTTGCTGGTGTGGGGATGCAGTTGAAATGTTTATATGTTTGCCGTTGGTCAACACCTGTCTGCGGAGGCTCAGGGTTGGCAGGACCACATGGCCTCCGCTCTGTTTTTCAGAACCAAAGGATGGCATGGCTCCCCTTTTCACTTTCTCCATGCTCGAGGAGGGACTAAGATCGGCCCGTTGTGGGATAGACATGGGTATCCTGATGGATTGGGACTGGTGTCCTCTGATCATACTTAGTGACGGGGACACGCTGCAAGGAGACACCAGGAGCTGACAACCCTTTCCACTCATGGCTGAAGCAAAGTCTTCAATAGCTCTGAGCTTATGAGGAAGTTGTTTCAAGTAGCTGCAGTTTGCTAAATTTGCTTTACACAGGATATAAAAATCCACTGCTCATACCTAGGAAATGATTAAAAACAACAAATCATAAAACATTATGGTGCCCACATAAAGAGTAAATTTAAATATGGAGTTAAAACAGCAAATGTGATATTAAATAAACCACCTCAAACCTGTAGAAAACAACTCAACCACAAACAACTTAACATTGTACAAATGCCTATACAAAATATAAAAATATTGTCCAACATAAAGGCTGCTATCATAAGAAAATATATTTCATTAGAATATCAGCATGATGACTGGGAGTTAACATGTCATGGTGTCAGCATCAGAAACATACTGACACCACTTTTAAAGTTAAGGTTTCGGCTATACAAATTTGTAAATTCTCTAAAATCCATATAGTTTAAACAGCAACCACTAAACTTAATCTTTTCAGAGTTTAATCTAAGAGGTGCTTATAAGTGTGTCCTTAAGCAGTACAAAATTTGACCTTTGGAGTCCAGTTTTTCATCCTAGCCTACCTCTATGTCAATGCCGCGTTCACTTACCTATTGCTGTTGTCGCAAACACATTGCCCAAAGTTATATGTCAGAAGGAATGGCTCCTTCAATCCGCTGAGCTGTGTCTGTAATCTGGATGACACCAACTGCTGTGAGCTGTGTGAGGTTGTGATGGCTGTGCCCTGAGCAGAGAAGTCAAACCTCTGAGGAGTCTTTGAGTTTGAACCGCGGCGTCCCACCTCACTCCTCTGTTGTTTCCAGGAACTTCTTTTCTTTCACACGCTAACCTCTTTGCCCTTGACTCGGTTTATGTGAACGACGTCATTTTAATAGTAAATAATTAAAGATTTTTTTTTTGTTAGTTAGTTACGGGTCTTCTACTGGCGCCTATGCGTTGGCGCGTGCGCGTGTGCGCGGATATGTGAGCGCGTGCTTCAGGATTTCCAGTAGCATATTGAAATACGAATATTATTTTAAAAACAATTGTTAATTTACATTTCTGGAAATGTTACTCCTTTTCCACTTTAGAAAACCTTTATCCCGCAGTTATATGCAAATTAGGCATTGTCTTATTAAGTATGCTATCTGCTAATTTGCATACATAACAGAACAGAAATCTAAACATTGGATAAAGACCGGTTCAACATTCTTGTTTCGTTTTTGTGACAGATTAAAAAGGTTTTTACAGAGGATTTTCTGTACATCTTTTTTATCAACCCATAAATCCGAAAGTAGCCTACTGTCAACTGCTACGTTTTTAAATGTTAGCCTACATACATCAGGCTATGCATGACATATGAACAAACCCCTCTGTAAAAACCTTCAGAATAAAGCTAGCAAGGAAACTGGAAGGTTTTGTATGTAAGTGTTATTTAAGTGGAGATTTCTATGAGCTTATATACTAGAAAAACTCATTTAGAAAAAAACGCCTTTAAAGTAAATTCCATACATTTTGCAAGACACTAAGTGAATAGGGTAAAACGTTTTACTAACAAATATCACCATGAAACGTATTGCTTACTTTAAGACAATTATTAAAAGTTTTCTGAAATTTTTACATTATCGAATGCTAACTTTTAGTGAATTTAGGAGACATCTGCAGGTTTGGTTTCGTAGATATCCATGTAGTAGCTCAAGGCTAGAAAAGGGAGTGAATCAATGAGTGAATCAATGAGTATGGGTCCCCTAGCTTTAAGTAATAAATGTGATGTTTGATCTTTGATGTTATATATAAATTTTTCTTCTCAGTAAAACTGAGATTGTAAACATCTTAAAAATGCTGTTCTGAAAAGAAGAAAAATACTATCAAAATTCTTTAAAATGCAAGTATTCCAGCTCATAACAGATTGGGCCTCTGTTGTATTTCTGTTGGTTTGATAAAGTTTTAATTGGAAATTATTTCCATTCTTCATGCCACTGAGCATTCCTGCCAGTTTATAATTTGAACCTGTGACTGTTGTGTTGCATGAATCTGCTTCCTGCACTGCTCCCCACTAAAACTATCCATCTCCTCCTCCTCTCCCAACCCAACATCCACCTCAGCTCAGACTCCATTGTTAGGGCACTTTTCTCCTGGAGGCTGGAGTGTTTGCTCTGTAGATCTGCCTACAGGTTGCTATGGAAACCAGCATGTTTATAGGAGGAGGGGCAGTAGCTTTTCTTTCTGAACACACACGGAAGAGGATTCTTAGCTCCACAAACTATAATAATGATGAACTAATAGTTTGACAGGCAGCATCCATTCAATGAAAATACATAATGTAAACAGGCTCTGCTGACTACTGTGTCTTGAGTGGTGGATGACTAATTGGAGTCTGCAGTCAGTCAGAATGACTGCTGAGAAATTTCATTGATCCAAATGGTGGATTGTAGCTGCATATGGTGTAGTCACTGCTCTTGGTTTATGGGTTTTTGAGCCAATAAGTAGGCCTAGGCTCTGCCTGTCTGTGTTAATTATAAATGATACCTGTCAGATTACTGGTTGCATGAACACCTTAATTTTTGTAACAGGAAAACCATTGATAATGCATTCTACATGCATTGTGCATTGATCATGTCAGATTTCAGATGTAGAAAACTATAATTTTGAAAATTAAATAGTCGCCTAGTGACCTCTGGTGGGGTAATATTTAATTACGATGCTTCCTGCCTGTGAAAGCAGTTAGTGGGCTTACATTCATGCAAGATTTTGGCTTCAGTTTATCACAATATTACTTTTCACTCCTATATCTTAATCTGAAGTCTTAAAAAACGTTTCACTATTCTAAATGTATATAAAAAAAACAGCGACGTACAAAGCAGAAGACATTTCTATACCCATATGTTTTTGTGTGAAGTGTTCCCTCTTTTGCCAGCAGGGGATACTATTAGTACACCAAATGGGGTGGCTGCAATCTGATTAATAGCACCACAAATTTTCAGATACAGAAAAAAGAATAAGAAAAAAGGGTTCATAAAGATGTAAGAAAGGACAAATTCTGATACTTGAAGAGGTCGGGAAGATAGGACTGCTCCATGTTTACATGTTACATAAAATACTCTTCCCAGGATTTTGCTTGATTCAAGCAGTGATCCACCAGCCCCACTGCGATTTGGCCTCTTTTTCCTTTGACTTAGTGAGTCTCGGTGTGTTTCCAAATGTCATAGTGTAACAGGATGTTAAAGCATCCAAGCTCGAGGCAGAACAACAACATAGATGTAGCCACTTGCTCTTCTCAACACTGAGACTTGGAGCAGTGCTTTCATGTATGTGTTACACTAAATACAATTTACAGTTTACAACCCTCTTGGTCAAACTGAAACAACATGTTCACTTTTCCTGTAGTCCAAGGCCTCCTTTGCATTCTCTATGTTTTAAGGAAAGGATCTGAGGAAAGGATGTAGGCAAAGTAGAGTAATAGGTGCCGCAGAGTAGAAAAAAAATAGTTATAAAAGACCAGATGAGGTCTAAGTGTTGACCATTTGAGAAGAGCTCCATTTGTAGCAGAATTAATGCTCTAATAGACTCTACACCACTTACAGATCCCCACCCCCCCTTCCTTGATGACAGCATCAGCACTCCCAGAAGTAGCAAGGCATTCATTCTGGTGTCAAGATGAGAAATCATGGGTGATTTCTCTTGAAGTTAAATTACAATAGTCACTTAAGGTAATGCACACCCCAGTGGACCTGTGATTAATTAATCTGCTTTTGATTTTGCTAATGACAGTTCAAGTCAAATACAAGGTTAGTGAAGGCTGAGTCAATCCTTTTAGAGAGAACTCTGTTGAGTGTAGGAGATATCAATTTATTGGTATCATTCCTCATTATAACGACTTCTATTAAACACCTTGCATACTTACTCAAAGCATATTAACGGACAAATACACACAGGTATCTCCGAGATTGCATTAAAATTTACATAAAATCACATGTGTTGCAAGAGTGTTAAATTAATGTTTTGTAAGACGTCTAAACTAAAAAGACTATAAATAGTGTGCTCTTAGAGATGCAGCACTATCCAATGTACATGAAGTACAGTAGGGAGTGAGGGCCCATCCATCCATCTCCTCCTCTGCTCCTCTAACTGTCAGTAGCAACACCTAAGATGAAGATGAGTGTGAGAGAAATGGGCTTCTGAGCATCTTCCATCTCCATCCATCAATCTTAGTAGGATTCTCTAATAACCTTTACAGAGAAGTGATGTTTGATGAAAAAAAGAAAAGGACAGCAGGGAACACAGGCGCCCATGTCTTCTTTTTCTCCTTCCTGCTGTGTTTTTTGAACATGATGACTCTAATGAAAGATTGCTGACACAACATCCACGTGTTTAGAAGCCCTGTTAGGCCATGGGCTTGTTTTTAATTTGAGCGCACATTCAGGGTAAAGCCTAAGGGTGTGGGAGCTTTAAGCTCCCTCTTTCCTTTTTGGATATCATTAATGCTGCGGCTCTGGAATTGCATCTAGGATGATGAGACCTGAGTGCTGGAGCATAATCGCAGGACTATGAGTCTGCCAACAGAAACATTTCCCAAGACTTCAATATAAACACAAAGAGTGAAAAGAAGCTTGGATAACAAAAGATGTGGATCAGAAGTGAAAGGGAATTTAATTTAAGTAACTGAAATCCAATTAAATCTGGGTTACTCAACCATAACATGCTCAATGACTCAATGACAAAGCATATTGGCTAAGGCAATAATAATAACCCAACTTCATATAATGGCTTTTAAACATTTATGTGCAAGACCTGGAACCTTTTCACGTTGCCACATAAGAACTGACTCCATTCATTATCTATGTGAAATCAAAATAGGTTTCAATGCTGTAGTTACTTTTAGACAAAAAGAATTAATGTTTTCAAGATGACACATCCCTTATTTGGGTGTTAATGTGGCAATATAGATTAACTTATCTATTGTATTTAATTTAGCTCTTAAATGCTCTTCATGCTTCACTATAACAGTTTTTATACTTTTAAAGAGTGTGGGAGTGGGTTTGGTTTAACGAGACTCATATATATATATACTCATATATGGAAATGGAATATCAAAACTGCAGTTATGTGGTGCAGCACATGCTTGTGTGTGTGTGTGTCTGTGTGAGTACTTCAATACCGGTAGTACATTTTCAAGAGGCCTGTTTGAATTTCTTGGTGCCGGTGTGGTGGTGAGGGCTGACAGGGTGCGCAAAATAACCTAGAAGGTCCAGACATAGGAGGGTGTGTCATTAGACCCCTGCCTGGAGCCCCCTGGTCTGATCCTCCCAACATCCGTCTTCATTAAAAAGGTTGCTCTCTGAGCAGATGGTCATTAAGAGCACCCCCCTCTTCATTCTGGGCACCCTCCATGCACTAGGACACTACCTAGAGGACACCCACCGTTCCTCAGAAATTTCAGAAAATCTCACCTGAGAAGAAGAATTGGTGCCTGACAAGCCCATGATCACTCTGGGGTGTTCATAAATCTCTTTTTGAAATCTTTCAAAATAACAGCATGAAGTATGGACATGGCCCATGCAGCAGTATAATCAATATGTCAAACCCTGTGGCACAAGATAGAGGTGGTCAGAGTGACACAACTGACGCAAATGCCCTCCCAAAAGTGAGTAATATCATCACTTCTTTCCTTCTCTGTATCCTTTTCCAGTTAAGTGTTTTTTGTCCCTGTGTCTTTTATGTGACTGGCATATCAATGTTGTTCAGAAAGGTGTGGCAGGGGATATATGAGGACATGTTCAGTTTTTTAGGGAAAGCTGGGGTTCATAAACACACAATATCAAAGTGACTCAGGTCCTGTTGCTTTACAGCAAGACTCTATGAGGTATGGAGGGTCTATGTGAGCCTAAACCAAACGTACCACATATTCACTAATGTATAAAAATTCTTACACCAACGCAAATATATAGTGAAACTCCAGTAAAACAGAGAAAGAAGTCACAGATTGTGAGTGGTGATTTGCGAAATTGTAACTCTTGGGTCCAATATGACTATCAATGTCAATGTTATGTACATTTTAGTGGCCTCATTGTCAGTATCTCCAGCGGCAGCCACCATGGATCCCAATTATAGCAGTAATCACTCCCTAGCTGAGAGCACGGTTTCAGACAGGGTAAAGTATTATCCATCTACATCATATTCATTATCAGGCAGCAGACGCAGGTGTCCTGGCCTCCCACCACTGCACACCATTAGTGAATGATAGACAGTGGGAATATGGAGCCTTTACTCCCCATAACACACCCACATACGACAAGAATTTTTTTTTTATTTAAAGTTGTTGAAATATGCCTAGCATTTTCTGATTATACAATATCTACTTTTAATCAATGTAGCGAGTTATTGCACATCACAGACATCAGGTAGATTGGGTGCCATCTCTACAGTACACGATGCACGGTCAAAGGTCACACAGCAGGGGGTTCACTGCACATCCGTTTTCTCCTGATTATCTTCTGGTGTCTCTCTAACAAGGAGGCTCAGTGTGACAGACATAAAGCATCTCTGTTTCAGGCTATGGCAGTACAAAAAGGTGACACGGAACGGGAGCAGACAGTCGTGGCATGTTTTTCAACCATCCACCCCCCTCATCCACATGGGTGAAAAGGGCAGCTTTTTCCTTGCTGGTGTTACCTGTATATATGGGCACCTTGTGCAGACCATGCTACAGATATTATGTAGACTTAAATAAATCATTTCATTAGCCTGTTCTCTAATGGGTTATTGTAGCACCAGGCTGACACCCTGTTCCTGTAAAAGCTCATGAGATTTGAAAAGTCAAAAATGCTTTGGATGGGATCGTTTTCCTATCCTCTGGCACCTGGTCGAGGTCATTCTATTAGGTGGATTGATTTACATATAAATTGAACATGCAATATTACGCACCTCCTTAAACTCATCTGTTTCACTACTGTATCCCATTATCTGCCTTGCATACTCCAACAAGCATTTAATTTCATCTTTCATATTGTCTTATGTTTCATTATGTTTCAGTGTTATTTATTGAAATTCATTTAGCTAATAACGCCCACACGCACTGCCCCTTTTCCTGCAATGCACCTATTCTAATGTGTTCTGAGCGACTGTGTGTCCTGGGGTAAAATGGGAAATGTTGAAAATTCACTGGGATATGAAAAGCAATCATATTTTCTGTATCAGTAAGCAGGTCTGTGGTAGCTGGAGGTCATTCTTGCTCTCTGCTGTTGCTTGGGGAGGCATTTTGTAAGAGCCCCCAAGGCTCACCTAGTTAATTAAGTTTTTCTGCTATTAGAATGATGTAACTTGTGATTTTACTGTTCTAAAAACACTTCATGCCATGAATAGTAACTGGTCTTTCTACCAGAAATTAGTAAAGTGTCAGTAAAGTAAAGAAAAAGTGTCTAAAGAAAATGAAAAAAACTTTGCTGAACACTCGAACTATGCAGTGGAGTTGTCTTGGTGATGTTGAGTTTGAATGCAATGAAAAAGGTGGAAGGGAAGATTCAGATATAGAAAAGTGTGGGTGTGTGTATGCGACTTCATCCACTGCAAAGAAATAAATTACGCAATAACATTTGCATGGTGAGGCACTTATAAAGAGCGAAAAGACAAATTGATTCAAACCCACAGTATGAGGAAAAATGTAGCTGATCGGTTTTCTGCTGCAACAGTGCTAATACTGCACTATTTTTGCACTCCCTGAGCAGAATCATTCAGGATTCGTTTTTCTTCTACTACATTGCTCAATATCTAGACTTCACAAGGTTGGAAGCATGGCCTCGAAAACCAAGTGGGCCATGTTATAACTCATGAATCTGCAAGGGCTTATGTTTTTCTTAAGTGAAATACAGTCATAGAATGTAGAGGAACCAGAAGTATTTTCACTATAATTCATTAAAGAAGCCCTACAAATTCACTAATAGTTTTTTTTGTCTATTTCATGTTTGTCTATCAAACCACACCACATCAACAGTGTTCATGCTTGGTTAAAACATTAGGTGCACTGGTCCAAAAATGAGGAAAACATTTATTTACTTACAGAATTGTCACTAACCTCTGCAGCTCCAATTTACCATTACCCTTCTCCGGTTGAATGCTACAGTACCTGCATAGCATCTTACAGCAGACATACAAAGTGAGGAAAGTTGAACATCTAAACATATAAAGATATTATGTCAACACAACTCTTTAAAATATGCTTATATGGCGGGACTGAAAGATATGCCAGAGGTTGCCATAAAGTAGACAAAAACTAAGTGAATACCACAAAAAACTATTTTCTATCCACTAAACAGCAACATTTTGCTGAATGACAAAATTAGAACGGTTCACAAATATTTGAGAAAAACGTAATCTACACTGCAAACCACAAGTCCCAATGCATTTTACACTAATCAAATTTGGTTTGATGTGAGTATGGCTTCAGGCATTTGTTGAGTGTAAAAGTGTGGCTGTGGCAAGTATGTAATCAAAACATTATGTGACTGGCATGCTGTAATTAGACGAGAATACATGAGACCATGTAAATGAGTATACATGGTCTGAATTTGAATGTGTGCTGTCTGTACCATGAATATTCTCTGCAAAGTGGTTGCATTTACAATCACATTGCAGAGAGTGTTCATGGTACAAACAGTCCACATTCAAGTTCAGACCATGTATACTCATTTACAGACCTTTACACCATTATACATACAAGTTCTCATGACACCTTTGACATATAGCTTGTCTAACAATTACATAACTTTTTAGGAGATAGAAATCAGAATCTACAGTAGCCTTTTAAGTGTGTAATGTAATGGATGTAATTTTTAATACAGGACTGGTTCATCCACATTGACTTTTTTAGATCTGTCTTCTGTTCTCTGCTGAAAAACACAGACGAGGCAGTTTCCATTTATAATGTAGAAGCCAGACGCTTGTCAAGGAGACTGAGATCTGTGTCTTTTGACCTCTGCGAATTACATTCATGCCTTGCCATTGTGCAACAACCCACGTCTTAGTGTTGACTTGAATATCCAAATAATTCTATAGCCCATTTAGCCTTGATTCTGCAAATACCTCCATAAACTTTGCCCTTTAGACATTTTTGGTCTAATTCTTTGTCTTACATGGCAAATCACTGAATGACAAATTATATTTGTAAGCATATAAATATTGGGCATTGCAATATTCATTCAGTGTGGAATCTGTATCCCATTTTGTAAATGAGGCTCAGGGTCTACCAACGATTACTTACCTTATACTAAACAACTATGGCCTGGAGTGGACCACCCATCACAAAGGCAGTGTTTTTTGCTTTCTTGGCTCTGACAGTAAGACTAACAGTGACTTGATGTTATTCTTTGTAGTTTTGTATTTTCCCAGTTCGTTTGTAGTTCAAGCCATCATCTTTTGCATATAAGATGCAGGTTTTCCTTCTTGCTGTTTAGTTCAACAGTAGGCTGAGGGGGGGAAATGTTCCCTCAATGCATGGATAGTGGAAATGAAACACAACACACTGTATTTATTATAAATTGAGCCTTGGACCAATGATGATTATGTCATTCTCAAAAGATTTAGAGCACATTTGTATTGAAAACTCTGACAACAGACAGCTAACATTTTTTCATGTATGTTATTAATCAGTCACACATGGATTCTGGCCTATAAGAAATACTGTATCGATCCCAGAGAGCCACCCCAGACCTCAAGTTTCGAAGGAAACTAAACACTATACACATACAATAGAGTCTGTTACATAATATTCCCTCTCTGATCTTGGTGGTGCACAACAGATCCTGCAAACTGTGAATGTTAATGTAAGCTGTGTTATATGTCAAAGGTGCTGACATACTCTTCCATAGGAGGACATCTCTCATCATTCCATCTATCTCTCCTCAACAGAGGAAAGATCCACAAAGCTTTGTCAGCAGAATAATAAGCAGCCACACAGGTACAAGGCAGTTCCCTTCCGGTTGCAGCAAAAGCAGATTTAAACACCTCCACGACCTATCTTGAATGTTCAGCTCAACTGGAAGATGCAAGTTGAAGCCTATGACAAGTGTCTGAAAACAAATATAATGATAGACGGACAAACCATCCTACTATCATGTTTCTTTTTTTTTTTTTTTAGCAAAGCCAATAATGTGGAGCGCTATCAGGAATCAGCTAAGCTTAAAAAGGAGAAACTCTGCCTGTGCTTTATAAATCTCATATATCAGGGATAATAGATTGCAAAACTTGTCCTTTGTTTACACAAAGACATTAATAAAAAAAAAAAAAGTAGAGAGACAAAAAAAAAAAAAAGGATTTTTTTTGGACATTATTCAGGTTTGTAAATCCATAACCTACTTAATGGGTGGAAACATTTACATGCATAGATATAGGAGCAACCACACACACACTCACACATGCACGCACACACACGCACGCACACACACACACACACACACACACACACACACACACACACACACACACACACACATTATGGTGTTAGAGAGGTGGCAGGTAGGGCTGTTGATCAGTACCTTGGATGAGAGTAATAGATCCGTTTAGCGTTAATCAATGTCGCTCACAGGCTCATTGAGCAGTGCACTCAGCATCCTGCTTTTGTGTCAGAGAGCCTTTTAATCTAATTGGACATTAAACTCCTGTCATTATTCCTCAAGCTCTGAGACTTATTTATGGCTCTCCTGCTTGCTTGTATTTTCCTTTTCATTACAGCATGCCATTCTACATCAGCAAACTCATTAAAGGAAATGAATCAAAGGAGAAAGCTGAAGTGTGGCTGAAAAGTGTAATTTAATAAATGTGTGTTGGGCTGCAGTCCTCAGCACATCATTCATGTTGTTTACGGGCTGTTATGTGTTAGCAGGTGAGGGCACTTTAATAATAAAGGCCTTTCACAAAGGCAAACATCAGTGCTGCATTTTAATACATGGACCTGTGGGGTGTGACAGGATTGTCAATGCTGAATGCAGTCAGCAGGAATATTGTGGGGACTGTGGTTCAGAAAGTTCTTAAGACCTCATGTTTCTCAGGCCAATCAACTTTCATTATATGTCTTTATAACAATATGACTATAAATGTGGCTATTGTTGGTATTTGTGTATTTTTAATGTGTTTAAAGACAAAATAGGATTCTCACCTTTTATTAAAAAACAAGCAATAAATTGTATCCTTGCTTAAATCAATACAGGTTATGCAGCTACAGGCTTTCTTGGTTTGGTTTGGCCAGTAGCTTATGGTAGCTAATGTTAGCTGATGTGTAAATAGATTTTGCTGTGTAACTGACATTGCTGAGTCAGTTCAATGACTTTATGACACTTCTCCTCTGTACCATTAGGCTATTAGTGTTACAATTATCCTTTACGGTATTGTCACTTGTGGTCATGGCGGCTGCTCTTTAGCTAGTCCACTGTCTCGCTTTAAATCTGCAATGATAAATTTTTTCAAATTAACAATAGATCAAATAACTATGTGTGATGTAAAAGGAGTCGCTCGTACTGACACACTCTGTACTGACTCGTACTGTACAAAAAGGATCACCCAACTCCGAAGTTACCTTTAGCTTGACAGACATTTTAGTGTCTTATCCAGGTGTAGTCTCCGTTGCTTTCAGCCCACTCATCTCAGTGACCTCAGGTAGTGGGTGTATTGTTGTCCCCCAGTGTGATTGTAGATTCTCAAAATTATACACATACCGTAATATACTTTTAAAGTGGCCTTATGTTGAGGGGGCATCTGGCCCTTGGTTGTAGGTCTGATGCAATATATTGTTTTAAAGCTGAGGCAGCTGAGGCAGATGAGGCAATGTGCTGAGGAAGAAAGTGACAATTGCACGGCTTGGCGGTCTTAGGAGACTCCCTAGTCATTACTGTGTGCATAGCAGCCGGAGAACACCTCTTCATGGGTGTTTAAGCAAGCACTTTAAATGGAAATGTACTTGACACATTAAGAGATGTAATCATTTTGTATTTGAATTTGACTCAGTTCTTCCCTAAATGTCTTTCTGTAACTCCCTATCTCCCACTCTTGTCATTCTTTAGTGCTTTCTCACCTTTTCTGTTTCTCTCCTGTTCACTTTATTTCTCACGCTCTCACCACCCACTCATTCCCCTCGTTCTGAATCACTTTTGTTCTTCACCGCATCCTTGAATTTTATGATCTGTTAGTGTTGTTCTTGATCTGTGTTTGTTTCTGAACTGTGGAATTGTCAGAGAATGTGAGGTTGGCATCTTTTATAGTTCAAGGGATTGAGGTTATTTATTAGAAATGGCTAGCTTCTATTTGCTAAACAAAGCTATTTGTCTATTTTATGAACAGAAATATGGAGTGTTTTTTCTTGCTTTCATAAAATGTCTTGGGGCATGTACAGAAATTGTATTTGATTAGGCAAAATCCCATCATCAGATGTGCTTATTGCTCATCATGAACATGCCACTGCTGCCTAATTTGAAGTTCATGTTTGAACTTCAGTTTAAGTGCAAAAATGTCAATGTCCAAATCTTCTGAAAAGAATGTTTTTTGGAAGCATTCACCTTATACCATAGTTGTCTTTTACGATGTTAATTTACTCGTTTCTTTTACTTTTCGTCCTTCATCACAATCTGTTCCCTCATTACAACAATTACAGCCTGTGAACATTTCATTAACCTAATATGTCTTGGCTGGGGCATACAACACTATTGTGCTGAGCCTACTGTTTTCATCACACTCTCATTGCACTAACCCCTCCCCTCCTCTCAACCTTACCCCGTGCTGTCAACTGAAAAGCAGCAAAATTAATTGTGTGTTTGTCCTATGCCTTCTTCACAAATTAACTTATGTGAGTTCCCTTGTAGGGTCACTGAAGATGGCATTGATTTAGATTTGTTCTGCATAGTACCAATGTTCAGGTTTTGGACTATAAGCACTTTGTGTTGAAAAAAAGTACATAATGTTTCCTTGCGTATTAAACCTTTTATGTATTATATTTTTCTCATATTTTGGGAATGATGAACTTAAGGGATCTTTTTGCAGTTTAGTTTGGAAAAAATGAGCAATGGAACAAGGAGGACATGGTTATAGGATAATTGGTTTGTAATCAAAATGTGCGTGAGAAACATGCAATGAGTCTTAAAAAACAGAAAGCAGAATGGGACACACGTCCTGTCCTCAGAATTAAGTTTGTGAAGCTGGACATGCACTTCCCTGCTCTGTGTCTGTTGCCTTTTATTCCCCGCCTTCATAAAACTGTGCAACAATGAATGATGTTCATGTAAGAGCTACTCCTTTGTTCTTGTCCTGTGATGGCCTGTCAATTGGACTTGGCCAGGAACAGTCTGTTTTGCATTACCTGCTTGAGAGGTCAAACCAGCTTGATCATTAACATGCATAAGGAGCTCAGTCGCCCACCCACACATCTTTTACATTAATATTTTTGTGCCCCCCCGCCTCTTTTTCATGTTCCTCCTCCCAGAATTCATGGCTGTGGTACTGTCTGTGTCCTCTGTTGCGCAAGGAAGAATATATCTTCACTTGACTAATCGTCCAAAAATGTAGATTTTATCTGTAAGAAAAATTCTCTCAGTCACATTGAAGATAATGCTTGCAGTAGTAAAGCAATTTAATGTAACATATATTGTACACAATGTAATTAAAATGATAAATCATCTTAAATAGTACTATTATCATTATTTCTGTCACAAATTCATATATCTAACAATGTGGCTAACAGCCTGCTATTTTCTCCTCTTCTTTTTGAAATGGACCCTGCTCCCTGTGCATGGCCAATCATATACACTTTGCATGGGAAATTAATTCCATTATTAAACATGCTGCACTTCAGAAATTTCAATTACCGATGGCAGCATGAGGAGGAGAAAGAAAGTAATGCATGCCTACTCTAATGCATGAATATTGTATTAGGCCAAAAGAGTAATCATGGCAAAAAGCTACAGAAGTCAAGTGTCTAGAGGTCCATTTATATACATGACTTCTGGCCAGATGACCGCCACAGACAACAGGTTCATTTAGGGAGTCTACCTATGCAGCCATCAAGAATTTATATGTATTAAGTGGTCAAGAGTGTGACAACTGTGTGCTCCAAAACAAAATGGCCATTTTGCTTAATGGGGTTAAGAAGTATGATGCTACATGAGTGGGCATCTCAGTATCACCTAGATACATTTAAACTGCTGACCTGTCTGCTTGTTATAGCAAGAATTTATGATGAGAGCAACATTTTGTTTCAAACGATCAAACCGCCTGTTATCACAAAGTAAATTAAATTTTCTTTCAGAATACAAAGTGTTGAAATAAATGCTCAAGGTTTTTTAAATGTCTTTTGGGAAATTGGCAAAGCAAATGCACAAGGGAACAAAGTGATGTGTTTTGACCCCGTAGAGGACAAACACTTACCACCGTTAATTTCCTCGCTTGCGATATCCTCATGTTTTGCGGACTTGAGCACTCTTTCCAGTTGGGTAAAATGTCCCTTGTTGCCATCGAGCCACGAGTCTAAGAGGAAAAAAGGTCAAAGCAATTTATATGTGACACATGAGTTTGATCGCTTTGTCATCGCCTCGGGGGCCAAACCTGCCGCTCTCATAAGTATGCCCCATACACACACAGGCGCACTCACAGACACACACAGATGCTTGCATGCACACACACACACACACACACACACACACACACACACACACACACACACAACTGCCATCTGCATGAGAATGTGAGAAAACGATTTTAGTTTAGCTTGGTTGCAGCTTCAGTCTTTGTGTTTTGTGTGAAACAAAGCATGGTGCAGAGATTAGGCTAAATAAAAGACAGAAATTACTGAAAATTACAGAAAATATTCACAAGGCTACAAAGATTTCCCACAACATCATTTAGCCTATTTTGAGAAATGCTTCATTGGGCAATTGGCAGTGGAACAAGATGCCTTTTTTGCTATTGTGTAACCCTGTTACAAATACTATTGTCATAAATATGATGTTAATCTAAAAGTATCTGATCATATATGTGATTTAGTTAAACCAACACTAGATTATTATGGTTACAGTTATTTCATGAAATAAAAGTACAAATAACTACAGTGTAAGTTTATACCATCCTAGCTATTATCTTGTTTTATTTTGAAGAGTTCATGGTTGTAAAAGGAAGTGGTATTGTGAATAAGAGTAATAAAGGTCGTCCATTGATTAAGGTGGGTGAAATCATAGATATATAATATTATTATAATAATAAATTATATTTCTATGGGTGAAATCATCAACTGTCTATGCTAATATCCTTCACTGGTCTCCGTCCAGAGCAATGGGATGGGATCTGTTGGTCCATTTATTTAACTGTCTATGGATATCACAGGTGAGGATGTGAGTGTGAGAAGCTGTGTTAAGAGTGATGGGTTAATGAATGAAAAAAGTCGGAACACGAGATGTGTAAAAATTTGTAAGAAATATGTAGCTGTTGTCTTATACTATCAACTCAACAGTCTTTGACCAGGCATTCCATCAGATATTTTGTGAGCAGCTGGATATAGTTTATCGGGCAGTTGTTCAAGTGTGTTAGCTCATTAGCTACTATTTCGTTAGCATTCAGTAGCAAAGTGAATGTACATTTAGCCACCGTAGCTAACCCAGCTACCGCTATTGGCTCTAGACAAGCGTTTTCAACACAGAAACCTGAAGATTCATCAAATACGTTAGTGCTACGAGCTGCAACGTTGACGGTTAGCTAGAAATCGGAATAGAGAAACCACAAGCTTCGGACACCTGCGTTATTCCATTCTTTAACGGAGACCAAGAGACGGTAAGAAGCTTCTGAAAACTGCTTGCCATCCCATTCTTCACCAGAGAGAGTGGCAGGCTACACGTGCAGACTGGACTCTAAACTTTTAAACAATAAGGTACCACGCTATATTTTATTGTTTTTTAATCGGTTTAAAATAAATAACACTAAATAAACAGTAATAATATCTTCTTCTTTATGGCTTCTGCTATTAAACAACAAGTTGTCGTCGAGCCGAGTGCATCATAAACGCTTGTACGATCTTCTGTGAGTTTTAAACGTAACGCTAGTCTGTATAAAATAGGTTTTAAAGCGCTCCAGCGCTGCAGTGCTTTCCCTTCTCTTCGTTGAAGCCTCTGTTTACAGGTTCGTGGTGATGCCAATTTGTTTTGTCATGTGTGCAATAAACTTTGTGAGAAAAGAAATCGTGATATCAATTCTAAGCTAAAAAAAATCGTGATTCATTTCCCCCCCGAATTGTGCAAGCCTACCAGTAGTAAACAGGGTATCCCCACTGGTGCTGATCTCAAAGCTTTTAAACACATCAAGTATTATGTCGTTTCATAACACTGAGCCCTCTGAGCCAAGCCAACTACTGTATCCACCAGAATAAAAACAAAAGACAGTTAAACACAGCTTTGACTCAAACAACAGATCACGATCAAACTGTAAACCTGACTAATTGTACCAACATTTTAAATTCCCTTCATTAAAGGCAATTAACACAATTTATCTTGGAAGCTAATGTTAGCTAGCAATCACATGTTGAGCTCCATGCAAAGTATACAGCCAGCAGCAAAGACAAACTCCTAAAAGAGCCACATAAAATGAAACTGAAGGGAAGTTTTGCACCATTCAAATACAGAGACAAACAGAGTCTGTAAGGTCTGTTATCACTTTAAGATAAACTTAACTAACCTAACTAAATAGAAGTGGTTTAAACAGGTTAACACGTTAGCATTACGTAGCTAATAGTTAACCAGCTCTACATTTAGAGGGATTTAATATGGGCCAGTTTGTGATACATTTAATATTGAAGGAACCTTTGAAGTGAGTTCCTCTTGTTAACACAATGACTCAAACCAGACGTAATACAAAGCCTACCGAAGCCCACCACACAACAAGAAATAACCATTTTATTATATGAGCGTACGTGTGTCACTCCCTGATGTAAGTCGAGTGCAGATTTGAGTCGCACATGCTCAGATTTAAACGGTTTATGGCATTACGTGTCATACTAAAATTTATGAAATCCATGGAATAAACGCTTCTCATTACAAACAATAACAATAAAAAATAAAAATAGTCATTTCAGAAACGTTGTAGCTATCTATGATTGTTTGATTGCTAATGTTAGCTTTAAACGCCATTCAAGTGACAGCCTTTGTTGTGTTTGATTGCTAGCTTGTA
This sequence comes from Percina caprodes, assembly GCA_013375575.1. NCBI lineage: Eukaryota > Metazoa > Chordata > Actinopteri > Perciformes > Percidae > Percina > Percina caprodes. The sequence goes on along the minus strand of JABXJD010000137.1, from coordinate 97,164 downwards.
GCTAAGCTAGCAGTCATTTCAAAAACGTTTTAGCTACAGTATCTATGGTTGTTTGATTGCTAACATTAGCTCAAAACACCATTCAACTGACAGCCTTGTTGTGTTTGATTGCAAACTTGTAGCCAGCAGTGAACGAACTTCGTTATGTAGATCCATTTTTACTGTGTTGACATTACAGAAGTCTCTTGTTAGCATCTTTTATGCTACTTGTTGCAAAGTGACGCATGCACGACTCAAATCTGAACTTGACTTACAACTTGTGTGACAACGCGTTTGGCTTGCGGCCCCTCTACAGCAACCATATGGCGTTTATGAGTCGCGCGAGTAGGCGTGACTTCATGTGCAACCGATTACTGTGATATTTGGTAATTTACTTTACTACAGATTTTCAAGCTAAGGTGCTATAGGTTACTATGTGTTTAAATAAGGGATACACGCTTATTACTTAGAAGCCATTTCAGTGCATTTATTTAAGTGGGTTAAGTAAACTTACTGTAAATCTAACAATAGTTACAGATGATTTAAGATGACTAAAGGAACTTAAGACATTTAAGTGTAAATATATTGGAGGAATAGTAGTACTTTAGGTACTCTTTATTGTAAATTACATTAGGGCTGCTACAACAAATTGATACCATAGATAAAAATGGATTATTAAAATTTTTATTGATTTGTTGGTGTCTTACTGCAGGGTCTGTGCCCGCACACATCGCCCTGCACTGCGCCTTTAAAAATAAAAATCTGCCTGCTTCTATGCCTATTTTAGACAATGAAACGGTGAGTTTATGCGTTTGCCACGTATACCGTGGATGTATTAAGAGAACAAACTACTTCTAAGAGACATGAGAGAATCTCATGAACGCGCATGTTGCTACCGGTTGCTACGACAACACAAACTGTTGCTAGTGCGCATGTCCATCGAGGCGTCATGGGCCAGTCAACGAGGAAGATCTAAACGTCAGATTTTTTCTTATTATTTATAATGTATTATTATTTTAACAGCGTAGGTCCATTTAAGCATGGTAAGAAATACCATTTTTTTATGCACTACTGAAAAATGAGCATATTTTTGGATGTTTATAGCATACATTTAGTTCTGTGTTTGAAATAATATTTAGTTTTTAGAATAAAATTATGGAAATATAATTTTTGGGTCTTTTTTTATTTGATTCATTGATTGAGGAAATAATCGACCAATTAATTGATTATGAAAAAAATCTGTGTCATTTTTTGGTCTCTGTTAATAGGCCAACAACACTAGCAATCCCGCTATCTCTTGTGTTTTGAAGGACTTGCATTTAGATAGTTGTTGATGCCCTTTTCAAACCTCTCTGGATCAGTAGAAGCTGTATTTATAGACTTTAACTCAATACAATGTCAAGACACTGGAAGGCAGAAAAACAATGAAGACCTCAGGTCGGATGGTGGCCATAATATGTCTGTTGCAAGTGTACTGTAATAGATGAAATTGTCCAGATGTGTCATTATTTATTGAACACATCTGCTTAGGTTACAGGAAGCAAGGAGAAGATGGGTGAGTGGGAAAGACCGGGAGGCGGTAGCTGCCTCCGTGAATACCCATCATTCCAATTCCACGGTGATTTATGGAGCATCTTGCCAAGCAGGGGACAAATGACCTTCACACATAGTTATCAGTGGAAAATATCAGTGGACAGGGATTTCTGTATCTCTCTTTGCCCCCAGGACCACTGTCCAGGCACTGTGTGTTTGTCAGTGTGCAAGTGTGTATGTATGTGTGTGTGTGTGTTGTTGAGTAAAACTGACATTGAGCTGGTCCTCGGGGCAGAGGAGCACTGCTAGTTGCATTCCATGTGTGAGTCTGTCTTTGTGGGAATGCTAGATCATGTGTTCATGTTGTAACTATAGATATGTGTCTCTGCATAGCCAGCCATAGCCAGCACGATGTGGAAGTCTGACTGGATTTGCAAGGTAGACATAATCATGTACTTTGCATTTTAAAAATAATGACCAAATCATTATTACACAGTTGGTTCTCTATCAGGGTGCTTAAAAATTACTACGCAACAATGCTTTGACTTTGTGACGCCAACTAAAACTCAAAATTGCGATGATCATGTTGCGCAGAGTCCCATTTATTACACTTTTCTTCAATCGCTTTGGCACAATAGTCACAAAAGGACTATTAAACTTCGTCAAACTATATGACTATTTAACCTTAGGTCAGTCATTTGTAAGTCATTTGTCATTGCTTTGGCACAAAATGTACCGAGTAAGCCTTGCAGATCAAAATAGTTTGCATTAATTTGCTGTTTAATCATTTTATTCTCAAATGCAATTATTCACATGTTCATTGTATAAATCTCTACATGCAAAATAGAGCAACCAACAATCACAATAACCTATATTAGATACATAACAGGTATGTGGTTTTCAGTTGAATAGATTATATAGGGAACAATACAATCCTCACAATTTAGAGCAACCAAACGCAAAAAAGCACAGGTCATATCACAGCAGATTGTTGTTAGGGTAAGGTTGCTTCATGCCAAAAGTGGAAAATGTCAAATTGCGATTATTTTGACTGATGTTCATGATCACGATTGTCATTTTCATTGAAACAAAAAATAAAAATGTACTATAGTGATTTAGTGTGATTTTTATTTTTTATTTTTGCAAGGATCTGTTCCAAACAGTTGCTTTTCTTTAGTCTGTAGTAGGATTTGTTGGCCCACGATGTCCCTGCAGCCACAATACTTCATTCAGAATGGTTAGACATCTATTTTGCCTTTAACAAATTTTGCGCCCCCCCCCCCCGCGATTTGGATATTGCACTAGTCCATATTGCGACGTCGATTAAATTGCGATTAATTGTGCAGCTCTAATTTTGACTGTCTTAGTCCAAGCAATGATTACGAAACCTTTTGTTTTGATGGCAATGATTTATTCATTGATGGAATGATTTATATTTGAAGAGTTAACCGCCAAGTTACGTAAGAAATGTAACTGACACTTCGCTGCAACACAAACCAATACATTTATAAACCTCTGTTCACACACAATGAGACATATTTTCAGTTGTGTCATGATGTTAATGATGACATCAGATACAATCTAGTCATCATGGCACAGTTATGCTTAGTATAATATAAACATAAATATAAAACTAGAACTGTCATCAACTTTACTAGCCAGTGGTGAGTCGACATCGGCAAACCAGGAGGCGTGCAAAGGCGGAATCCAAAGTGTACTGGTGGGGAAGCAAATGTCAGGAAATATCGAGATGTGTAAGTCGCAAAGTCGTTGCAAATATCCCAAAGCCCTAAAGGATTTTTGACAACCTCTGGCCAGTCAGATTTTATTTTCTATAAAAGCTTGTTAAACATCAACCCTCTTGTTCATAGTCAATCTATAAACATAAATTATTTTCAGGAAAAACTGGGCTATTAGAATATTTGTGCTGCACTGAGGTCACTTGACTGTTAAAAAGGTTGTAGGACCATGAATAAATAAATATATAAAACGGAACATGAATCTCAGATATATTTTAATATCACACACACTGGAAGGGGCGCCTTAGGAGTGACCTTAGATGGTACCCATAAAATTTCGTAAAAATCGGATGAGCCGTTCATGAGATATAAACCTTTTGTACTTGTACCCCCAAGTTGCCAATTGTTGTGAAATGTGTTTGGTAGTCTCAGAGGTTCATAGCAAAGAATAATCTTGGTGTACACACTAAGGTTGGCTTTGACAGCATTTATTTTGGCCAAGATATGGCAAAGTTGGTGTTTTCATAGTTGGCTACACAAATTTGTTTGTGCGTGATATGCTAAATTTGAATTCTATAAAAAAATTTTAACAGTTTTGTGCAGATCAATCGCACGGTCTAGAAGTATGGAGCTAGAATTGTTTCTTTATTACATGCGAGAAAAAAGAGATCTGAGAGGAAAAAAATAAGTTTGAGACTCTAAAAAATATATATTTTTTGCTATCAGCGTAAAAAAAAAAATTCTCAAACGTTTTTCTTCTCCCTCTTGATTTACTTTTTTGCTCTCTTCTCAGGTTTTTTCTCTGGCTGTGAAAATAGTGTCATGGGCGGGGCCACGTTCCTTTTGGCCAGTTGGGTGAGCACCGTCTTGTCTTGGGAGTCCATCTGAATCATAACACCATTGTCAGCGCCATAGATGGATAACTAGCAGCCAGCCCACTCCTAAATAAATACCTTTTAATTGTCTAAACACTTTTTAACAGTCAAACTGAAACATTGGCGGTGAACTCCATGTCCTGCAGCCGCAGACGGACCGCCGTCAGTGGGGCTTGGCCAGCGTGGAAACATTGCTAGAAAGTTTTGCTGCCAACCTCAACCTGATCTGATGGGAGCTCCAGTGGGACACGGAGAGCTCCAGGACCGGTAGCAGCGGCACATCCCCTCCTGGAGCTCACCGCCAGTGTTGGTGGAAAAGCAAGCTAGCGTTGGTGAACTAACCAACCACCCGGCAGCAGCGGCACATCCCCCGGCCATGACCAGAGCTTGCTTTGCTGAAATTGTATCCACATTTTGCATCCCTGCCAAAAATTGCACACGTTTGGGCAGCAACAGTAATTTCTGCTGAATAATGAATCTCTCAACCTTCACTGCAGCCAAGAATTGCATCCAGGTAGCAAGGAAATGATAATAAAACATTGATGTCTCTAAACGTTTTTAAATTCTAATCATCATTGATGAACACGACAAAGAAATGTATATACCCTAGCTTTTAAACAGTAGCTGCTTTGTCTTATAAAATCATTATTTTCCCTTGTGGATACAAGTCTCGGCAGGGATGCAGATCTTAACACGCATTATACCCACTGATGGCCGTCCGTCTGCGGCTGCAGGACCTGGAGCTCCTGGCGGTGAGCTCCAGGGAGATGTGCCGCTGCTACCGGGTCTGGAGCTAAAAAGTGTTTAGATATTTCAATGGTATTTATTTAGAAGTGGGCTGGCTGCTAGTTATCCATGGTGACAATGGTGTTATGATTCAGATGGACTCCAAAGACAAGATGGTGCTCACCCAACTGGCCAATAGGAACGTGTCCCCGCCCATGACCATATTTTCACATTGAGAAAAATCCTGAAACGAGAACAAAGACTTTTGAGAGCGAGAAGAAAAACGTTAGGAGAGAAACACTTTTTTTGACAATTTTTTTTTCCACACTGATGGCAAAATATATGAGTTTAAAAAAGTTTTTTTTGCTATTGTTATGGAAACTTTTTCTCATATATTTTTTTTTCTCTCATGAAATGTTTTTTTTGCTATCAGTGTGATAACTTTTTCTCTCGCATGTAATAAAGAAACAGTTCTAGCTACATATAGGAGGAGTTTGAAAAAGTTGGTTTTCAACAGAATTTTCCACACAAAAGTCCAGGCGGAAATGGGCGTGGCCTATATCTTGAGATTCAGTTGGATCCAGGAAATGCGTGGATCTATGGTTTTTAAATGTGTGAGGTACGGTTTTGGAGTTATAGGGCCAAAAAATATTTTTTTCACTGCTATAGTGGTGGACATGGGTCAATTGTTGCGCCTGAGGTTCTTGCAGAGTTTGGGATGGTTTAGGCTGCAGCTTGAGTTTTACACGGAGAAGAATAATGATGGAAACTAATCCTTAGAAAAACAATAGGGTTCCACAGCCCTGCTGTGTGAACCGCGTAGCTTTGCTACCACTGTTCCAAGCCCCTTGGGCTTGGACCCCTAATAATGTAAATGAGAAGTAATTCATTTGTATTTGAAGGTCACAGAAGTGACTTTTCAACTCACATATTATTAGCACCTACTGTATTTATTACCCTATTCAATATTGTTGTATAGAATTGCAATAAAACAATACTATCTCTCATCCTATTTTATGGTATAACTGGTATTCCTAATATAGTGGTCAGTAAGTGTATATACCATCATATTTTCATCATTGTCAACCCTAACAAATTAGGCCTAATACCATATCATTGTGCACATTTACTTAATTTTAAAATTACTGTTCAGAATCCCGTCTATCTTCCAAAATGTAACGCTTGTATCCAAATGAATTGTGCTTGAAGCTGTAGGCCATCTAATTATAACAACCTCATCCACATTGTGGAAATCATTTAAATATTAAGCCATTATATTGAAAATCTTTGACATAACAGGAGCCTATGATTAACTGTAGCCATCCTAACGACGCACTACCTGAACTCCTTTTTCTAGTCTCTTGTTCACTTCTCACTCTCCACGACGCTGTCTTTGGGCAAAGAGTCACGTTGTGAGATTGATAACAGTTACCTAGCTAGGCTGTTTGTTTCTTGTAATGTTAGCCTTAGTTATTTATTTCTTTCCTTGATTTTCGTGCGTTTTCAAGCAATCTCTCGCACCAACATTTTTGTTGGTACCTGTACAGTTAACGTTATAGATGAATTTGTGGGTTAGCCCAAAGTTGTTAACAATGATCAAAACAGTCATACTAAAAATACTTGAGCATATTGAACAATGTCGTAATCTTATGTTACCCACCAAGAATTAGCTGACTTTTTGACCTAGCAATAGCTATTTGTCAACCAGCACCTTTACAGTAGGCACCAAAGCACTTTTCCCTCTTTGTTACACCTGCAGGTTGGAAGCGGAATTGTCCATTACTGTTACCATTACCATTACTCTTATGTCTCATTCGAACGAGTTCAGTGAACCACAAACAATTTTTGGAAACATTATTTTAAGATTTAAGAATCTTTGGTGATGGATTGATCAATATTGAAATCAATCAGTATCAATAAATAAAGTATCTGTTGTGTGTTGCAAAGTGGCCTATAATCAATGACAAAACGATGCCATGTTATAAAAATAATAATAGTATAACTTTCCTCCAACTGCCCTGCCCCCCTCCCTTTCGGTCAAAAATCGTGATACAAACCAAATCGTGGGTTTGGTGTATTGTTACAGCCCTATAAGTTTGTTTCAGTAAATGTGCTAAAGCAATTGAGACAAATTGTTAAGTACAAGTAGCCAAATCACAAAACATTTCTTCTTTTACTTTACCCGGTGGTGTAGCCATGCAGATTTATCTGCTAACGTTTTGAGCTATATGGAGTTTTTTGCCACAACCCTAACACAATGGTGGTGAAAATACATACAAAATCGATTAACAATGCCTTATTATATTCACTACAATCCATGTACCTCAAAATGAAAATGCATTATTGAGGCACCATAAAAAATTCATCACACTGTCTATTTTATATTCCTAATTAAAGAAGCAAAGTTCATCATAACTTTTCTTGACCTTTTTTAACATAGCCAGCTGTGTGTAATTGGCATGTTCAGGCTGCTGGTGTCTTCTTGGACAGAAAGACTTGTTGTGTGTCAGTCTGTTGCTTAGTGATCCTGCTGGCTCTTGGCACAGGAGTGCATGCTGTATCCCTCATGACTCCAGATGTTGTGTGTCTTTATGCCTGTGATTGTTCCTCCTGCTATAGCCAGTCCAGGCACTCACTCTTTCAAAAATTGTTTTCATTCCTCTTTCTTCTCTTTCAATTTCAGAGCACTTTCATACAAGATTTTTCTCAAAGCCTCAAGGCTATGGTTTTATTTTACAGACATTTTGGAAATAAAATCTCTATTCTGCCCAAAAGTAAGCCAATAATTAAATTTTTTGAGATTGTTGCGGCCAAAAATACCTGATTTTGCAGGAGCTTTTGTAAAAATTTAATTTTGGTAGTTCTTTAAAAATAAAAAATAAACTTGTGTTGGGGAGAATAAAATTACTCTGGGCTGAGATTTCCTTGTAACCTAATCAAAAAGGCTCAGGATGCTGCAAATGTTGATATAATATGAAAATGGCTTTGCCGTTTTTTTGTTTTTTGTTATTTTGGAAGTGTAAATGATGGAAATAAAATCTCTTTTGTGACATATTATACAAATGTCTAATCTGTCATTTGATGCTTTTTGGAGATTTTTCCATCTTTTCTTGGCTTCTTTATACACATTAATAAATTTTTTACCTGGGGTGCCCAAACGTTCAAGCCTCACTGTATTTCTGCGAGTTGAACTTTCTTTGCAGCAACAATGTGCCCTGAGACGGTACATCAACTAGCTTCAGGGTGAGTAGAGAGGGACATTGGCTTCTGTGGTTTAGTTAGCAGCTAGTAAACACATTATTGATCTGTGATATTGTCAGTCATGGTTTATTTGTACAGTCTATGATCAGAGTGCTAGCTTGTGGAGTTTGTCATAAGAGTGCTTCTATCGTATTTAGTTGCTAGCCCTTTCCCTAGGTTGGATCGTTTGGTATCTAGTATTGGTAATTGAGACGTGTTGTGTCTCAATTTCAAGTAATGCCTAGTGTGTCAGTCTGTTTCGTTGAACGCTATAAAGCTTACACGTTGGGCTTTATTTTTGTAAGTAAATATGTTCGTGTTGTGTGTATGTGACAACAACATTACATCCAGCCCTTTGTAGACTTGATAGTATGCTGCATAACAGGTAAACATGGCTGCCTCTCTGTGCTCTGCCTGCCGTGAGCGTTTCAGCGCTCTATCTCTGCGGCAGGTAGCATCGGTGGTGTTACTTGCCGGTGGTCTATCGGTCTGCCCTGTACTGGAGCCTGAAGGCCTCAGGTTTCAGTCTGTCGACCTTAACCCCCGCCAGTGACCCTGTTGCATTGAAAGTACAGTTCTCTAGTCTGTTGCTAAAAAATGCTCGCTACAGACACGAGATCCAGGGGCCGTCGGAGCTCTAGCCAGTTTTAAGGCAGCTAGCCATAAGTTTTTTTTCCTTGTCAAAGGTAGCCTGTGGAAATGTGTTGTAACCCCAGCTGCCTTAGCCCTATACAATTCATTACTGCAGCCAGGGGCAATACAGTATGACCTGAAATGAACTGGGGATGTGGCTGTGTTCAGAATTAACCAATCAGAATTCATGTTAAATAGAAGTCATTACACACCTGCCATCATTTAAAGTGACCAGTAGGATTTCCCTAACATTTTCTTAGTTGCATCTCAGAGCAAAAGCCATGGTCCACAGAGAGCTTCCAAACCATCAGAGGGATCTCATTGTTGAAAGATATCAGTCAGGAGAAGGGTAGAAAAGAATTTCCAAAGAATTAAATATGTCATGGAACACAGTGAAGACAGTCATCATCAAGTGGAGAAAATATGGCACAACAGAGACCTTACCAAGAACTGGACGTCCCTCCAAAATTGATGAAAAGACGAGAAGAAAACTGCTCAGGGAGGCTTCCAAGAGGCCTGCAGCAACATTAAAGGAGCTGCAGGAATTTCTGGCAAGTACTGGCTGTGTGCTTTATGTGACAACAATCTCCTGTATTCTTTATATGATTGGGCTTTGGGGTAGGGTGGCAAGACGGAAGCCTTTACTTACAAAGAAAAACATCCCAGCCCGGTTGAAGTTTGGAAAAAACAAACATCACCCTCCCAAAAGCATGTGGAAAAAATGTGTTATGGTCTTATGAAAGCAAGGTTGAACTTTTTGGCCACAATTCCAAAAGATATGTTTGGCCATACCCATACCCACAGTGAAGCATGGTGGTGGCAGCATCATGCTTTGGGGCTGTTTTTCTTCAGCTGGAACCAGGGCCCTAGTCAGGGTGGAGGGAATTATGAAAAGTTCTAAATACCAGGCAATTTTGGCACAAAACCTTCTGGCTTCCGTTAGAAAGATGAAGAGGAAGTTCCACCTTTCAGCATGACAACGACCCAAAGCACACATCCAAATTCACAAAAGCATGGCTTCACCAAAAGAAGATTAACGTTTTGGAATGGCCTAGCCAGAGCCCAGACCTGAATCCAATTGAACATCTGTGGGGTTATCTTAAGAGGGCTGTGCAAAGGACATGTCCTCGCAATAAGACAGATTGGAGCACTTTTACAAAGAAGAGTGGGCATATATTGCCATGTCAAGATGTGCCATGCTAATAGACTCCTTATACAACCAGGTTATTGTAAGGTTTTTATTTTTTATTTTTCCCCTTCAAAGATTTTCAATTGAATTGTTCACGTTATAGGTCACATTAAAGGTGGAAAAAGTTATGACATGATTTATCCTTGTCTAATTTTATAATAGATTAAAAAAAAATCTTAATCACAAAAACCTGCCATTTTAATAGTGTGTAGATTTATATATATATAAATGTGTATATATATATATATATATATATATATATATATATATATATATATATATATTATATAAATGTATAAAAAAATTAAATGAATAAAATAAACTTTGTCAAAAACTTTTCATTTAAAAAAAGGTTAGTGCACTTGGCAGCATTTATCAAACTTCTGAGAACACAAATCTGTAAACTTTCATAAATTAACAATTTTAACAATAGTATGATCTGTACAGAAAGTGACATTATCAATCCTAACTCCTGTTGACTCACATAAGACTAAGGCTATCTAAAGTAAATTCTTGTTCACTTTGTTAGATCATTGTTCATTTGTTGGATCTGTGTTGCACTCTTTAAGATCTCATCTGAGCAGATGTCTGTCATTCAAACAACTCTTAGTTGTAACTTGTAAAGATATGGAGAGGATGAGATTTCCACGGACAGGGGTAACAATCTAACAGATAAATTATGTTTTGCGGAGCTTTCACAGTGGTGTGGCCACAGTGTTTCTATGGTTTAATTAGTACAGTTAAGAGCACCAGCAACATGCTACTACTACCGAAAGTGTCTGAGCCTGATGTGCAACGTCTTGCCCACGGCGCAAGAGTTTACTAGGGGAGGGGCTGGTCTGCGTTTTTTTTCTGCTATTCATGTTTTTAATGCTAGGCTGCCTGCAGATGCGCCTGCCTAGTAATCGGCTTTATTTATATTAGCCAATGTCAATTTTTGGCAGTGGAAATACATATTTTCGAATCACTATTGTTAAGCTGAGTGTTGTCTGTAATCAATCCACCTGTTATTAATAACCAACTTTTTGATCTATAGGCTGAAATTTAGTTGGAGACAACAGTCAGATGCTGCTATATTTGTTGACAGCCTTCCACTTAAGATAACGTTACAGTAAGCCTAACTGTTACCAGCCTTATTTAGCGATATACCACACTGAATATTCACGTATCTCACGAGCCTCAAATCTCAGTGTGAAAGTATCGATCCACTACACAACAGCCTTTCGGCATTTTTCTGTTTTCTCCACAATTCATCCCCCCTCAACGATGCCAGTCTGGCTTATAGCCTGGAGCCAAAGACCATCTATCAGAATCTATTTTAGGACATGGCAGGGGAACAAATGGTGTTTGGCTGTATTGTTGGTGCAACCACTACTACTAAGGTAAAAGTTTGGAGCGATGTTAAACTTCCATTTTTGTTTACGTTGTTGGCGTCTATGGAGAACGCAGGATTGTTTTTCCCCCAGATAGTGCCGTGGTGATGATAACCTCCCTTGGATAATGTATTGCTGGTCTAACGTAACAGGGTTACAATAATATGTTTATCCACTACAATTGTAGTGGATGTGAGAGACAGTTACACAGGCATGTGTGGGTGCGTATGCTACCTACTCCCCGCTGGATGCTGCGGTACTCAGTAAGACAAAAATCCGAAGTGCCTTTACTCAGTAACGGTAAGTTACGGCCCATTTCCGGTAGCAACATTTTTACACTAATTCTGGGGTCTGTTTCCTGGTCCACAGTTCTTTAGCATAAATCCCTGTGGTCCCCATAAGGACTGCCTGGGCTTTCCCATCCAGATGATGCAAGGCCTGGCACTAACTCCACTTTTGTCTCCAGACATCACCAATATTATTTTTAATCTTTATAACTGCATCAAACGGTGCTGGAAATCTGTGCGTCCCATTTGTCAGACCTTTTTACTGGAGGCTCCTGACGCTCCAGTCCACAGATCATGAACCCAATTAAAGCAGGTAATTTGTGTTAAATTTATTAAGCCAAGGCTGTGCTGCCATTGGCTCGGAACTCATCAGGCCTCACCTTTATCACCCTTAGTAGTGCAGCCTGGTCCCTGAGAAGTCTCTGGTCATTTTTGTTATTGTTGCTTTGATTTATTTCCCTCATAGCACAGAAACTGGCCAGAGATGTCCCCACTGCCCACTGAGAGTAAAATAAACTACTGCTCCATTATGAGCTGTTATCCTCTTGACGACAGTATTATGAAGGAGGAAGATATACTGACTTATTCAACTGTAGAAACCTGGTCTACACTCAACTGAAGCAAAATTTATAGATAAAAAAAGGCATACAGGAAAAGGACATACAACACACGATACATTTTTACCTCAGTTACTATAAAGTATAATATACTGTCATTAATATCTCAGCCGTTAAATAGTCATCCCATTATACCATTACCATGTATTTCCAAAAAGTATAGATTAATCACACTGCATGGGTATGCATTTATTTTAACTTCACATGTAATAGGCCAATTTTTGGTCTGAAATGAACACATTAACAGTGACTTTTCACATACCCTTTGATTGCTATATGATAGCTTTAGAGGTTGTGCTTGGAAGCAGTCTCATGAATACAAAAGTTATTTAACAAATACTAAAACAGTCTGCAGCCAAGGAGGGGAGGAGGCTGTGGTATTGTTCCATTTCAAGCCTGTCAGTCTGACTGATGACTTCTGGGCCTCACATCATCCTTCTTTTTTTGATTGTATTTATGATTTGAAGTAGAGGAATTACAACACAGAAGCTCTGCACAGTATCTGCATTTATTTTTAATCCTTTCACTGTCAACTGCAGGTAGCTTGTTTTTTTCTCCTTTTGAAGGACTTACGTATACATTTAAACAAAGTGCTTGTGCGTTTTAATCAATTTTTGTATTTGTGTATGCTTTATATAACTTGCAATCATTTCAAAGCATACCTCTGGATTAAGATCTGGTTCCTACCCTTCAGGCAGCTATTCATGCTTTTTGGTAATGCATTTCAGTAAAGGTACCGCATGACTTAAATGTTGTGTGAGATAGCTAAATCCATCACAATGAACCTAATATCTGGTTTTGTTTTTCTCAAAGCTCCATTTTCTCAGTGTGATTATGCGTTAATTTAAAAAGTTTGTTGTGAATTCATATTCCTGCAAGTTCTGACATCTCAGAATTAGCTGCTGAACAGCATTTTGGGGACCCCTAAAGGTTTTTTAAATTATAGTTATAGGATGACTACTTAAAACAGCATAAACAACTTTTTTACAATGATCTTTCATCAGCATTTTCAACATTTCTGACAAAAACACAACTTTCACAACAATAAAAGTGAGAACATTGTCCACTATGATGGATTAACGAACTCAAACGAGTTTCAGCAAGATCATTTTGTTACTGTAAAAAATAATTAACTGATGCCAAGGGCTGCCTGGGAAATTGGTACATTACATCAAGAATAATCTATCAAAAACATTGTTGTATACCATAGGAAATTGGATATTGCATATGTATGATCATAAATGTGCTAAAACACTGGTATGGTGTCCTTTTTAATTACTTTAATAAAAGATGTTAACACGCTCAGTTAAAAAAAAATTTTAACCTTCAAAAACAATGCCTAAAATATTTTTTATTTTAATTTTTTAAGACTTATCAGTCCCATCAACACTCCCCAAAGTCAGTCTGTCCCATGACGGAAAGATAGCGCATTATGCTATGCACTTTAATTTCTCCTCAGACAACATTAATGGTATGTGATGATCCATCGAGTTCTTGTCCTTCTGATGTTACCTTTCTGGTCCCTCCTCCTTCAAGCCAAACAGGTTTTTGGTTTTTTTTTCTGAAAGGGAAGCCTGAAGGAATCCATTAAATGTGTGATTAATTGGTCTGAGTTTAAGAACTTTGAATGCTAGACATGAATTCCATATAAATTAAATAAATCACCAAACAGCACAAATACTACAGGCCACAGTGTTGACAATTTCTTTCTTTTTTTCTCTCAAGCAAAAGTAGATAGAAACCCAGGTTTGCAACCTGAGAAATAATGGTAATCAGAACAATCCCCAAAGTCACAGGGGAAGCATGTATTCCATACAGGGGTGTCAAGTAAATGATCACACATGAGCACACACATTTACTTTTTTATTGGCAAAATAAATAAAGGTTGTTAAGTCATTTTAACATACGCAAACACACGCATGTGTGCGCACCCATCCATTCACACACATGCAGACTGAGGCATTGCATTAAGGGAGGAACCCATCTGGTAGCTTGTGCAAGTGTAGCACTCAGAGGACCCTGATTTCATTATCTCAGCGTGTTCTCTGTGACCCGGAGAAAAGTGACATCTGATTTACCTCAAGATCAATTTGTATGTAAATCAGTGAGAAACTGGAGGGCAATAGAGGGGTGGTGTAACAAAAGCTGTTTTTGAGTCTGTGAGCAGGTTTGTGAGTTTGGTCAACCCAGCGGCCCCCACAGAGACACTAATGGAGCTCATTTAAGTAATAGGACCCTTTGGTCCACAGGGCAGAGTATTAAAGAGAACCATACACAAACCATACTGTCACATCACATTCAAGACCAGCATTTTAGTGTAAAATGCATGCTATTTTCCATTTAATGCTCACACATGATAATAGACCCATTGCAAGGACTCTGCATTTTAGTACATTACCAAAAGCCACCGTAGTACATCTCAAACATTGTGACCTTATAAAAACAGATGGCATCAGAGAGAGGTCACATGCTA